>CATQJL010000112.1:52822110-53168509 GCA_958299035.1 Cylicocyclus nassatus | reverse complement strand
AAGCAGTGGTATCAACGCAGAGTACTCGCACTTTCGTGATTCAGTTACAGTCACCTCACCGTATCTCACCAAAAAGACCCTGTAATCCTCAAAGACCTTGATTTTCGTAAAGAGCGTGTTCGAAAACCTCTATAAGCAAAGTTTCCTTACAATTCAAGAGCATCAACATTTTGACCAAAATCCATCGGCGAGCTTCCGGAGCGTAAAACGAGAAAAAATGGAATAGCTCGAACATATCGGAAAACTTGCTCGTAGAGGTTATGCGACCTGCTGATTTCGAAACTCACATCTGCTTAGCAAGATAGCTTCATATTTTAGAGTTACGTTGAGAAAAATTTATAACGACATGATTTTTCCAGAAATCACCAGCCCTTCTAACTCCTCTGGAAAGAAGTGTGCGGCTAATTTCTAGCGCCCCATAATCTACAGGAGAAGTACTATCGAAAGCTTCTTTCTGAATCTACTGGGGGCAGTACGCGCTGCTTCACATCTTTGCGAAGAGACGCCCGCAGAAAGTTTTGAGAATACTGAAATCGAGATATCAAGGACATGCTTTACTTACAAAGATTCGCGTTGATGAGCTGAGCACAATATTTTTTCGGATTTAGAAAATATTCACTCCAAAGGAAGTTACGGCAGTAGAATTTGGAAACGAGTGATTTTTCCAGAATTCACCAACGCTTTTTTCTCCTTTGAAAAGAAGTCTGCGGCAGCTTTCTAGCGCACTATAATGTACAAGAAGAGCACTATCGAATAGTTCTTACTGAAAGCTTTCTTGTTGGATAGGCGCTGCGTTACATACCTGCAAAGGGACCTCCTCAGAACAATTTGAGAAAACTGTAAAAACAAGATTTCCGATAGTACCTTTTCTGTAGATTATGAGGCGCTAAAAATTAGCCGCACACTTCTTTCCAAAGGAGTTAGAAGGGCTGGTGAATTCTGGAAAAATCATGTCGTTATAAATTTTTCTCAACGTAACTCTATATGAAGCTATCTTGCTAAGCAGATGTGAGTTTCGAAATCAGCAGGTCGCATAACCTCTACGAGCAAGTTTTCCGATATGTTCGGCCTATTCCATTTTTTCTCGTTTTACGCTCCGGAAGCTCGCCGATGGATTTTGGTCAAAATGTTGATGCTCTTGAATTGTAAGGAAACTTTGCTTATAGAGGTTTTCGAACACGCTCTTTACGAAAATCAAGGTCTTTGAGGATTACAGGGTCTTTTTGGTGAGATACGGTGAGGTGACTGTAACTGAATCACGAAAGTGCGTAACTTTGCCCGCACTTCTCGCGTATCTGTCAGCAACCTTGCCTGCTTGCTTTTCTCAGTCAAAGTTACTAGGAACTGTGCTACCGAATGGTGCATGACTCAGGCTCTAGTCTATAAAAATCGCCGAGTTACGAGCCTGTGAAAACACGTCCTCATGAATCTTGCCCAAAATGTAAAGATCGCATATTTCGTCGAAATTCCACCGTGAGTGCTTGTATGATACTCGCATTGCGGGTATTATGTTCGCTTCGCCCATAGGCTCCCACTGTATTGAATATGGTACTTGCGTATGCTTTAGCTGCTCACAAGGGAAGGATACATGGTCGAAGCGGCATTTCATCTTGAAATGTATACTGTCTTATAGAGCTTAGGATGCTGATTCCGAATCTGTCTTCGTTATCTGCCGAGCGCCTCTGGACGCCGAGTTATGAGCGTTCTTTGGGTTGAAAAATTGAATGCGTAATTAGAGCAAAATTCGTCAGAATTGCTCAAATGGTCCAATGTTGGTTATCAGAGCACTCCATTTCAAAGGATACCTTCTGCCCAAAACACTCATACTACATGTTGCTCTGTTTAGGCGCTGAAAAGTCCGTAATAGTCAATTTTACTTCAATTCTGCGTTCATTTTTCCCTCCAAAAAACATTTATAACTCGGCGTCCAGAGGCGCTCGGCAGATAACGAAGAAAGATTCGGAATCAGCGTTTAACGCTCTTCAAAATAGTATATGACCCATTTGAAAAGGCCACTTCGACTGATTCGACCTCCCTTGTCAGTTGAATATCAAAGCTATTTCGGTGGCTAGAACTCAAACTACGAAATCTAACGCAATAAGATCCATTAAGGAGGTGAAAAGATTTTGAATAGCGTGTTGTACAAGCGCTCACGGTGGAATTTCGACGAAATATGCGATCTTTACATTTTGGGCAAAATTCATGAGGACGTGTTTTCACAGGCTCGTAACTAGGCGATTTTTATAGACTGGAGCCTGAGTCATGCACCATTTGGTAGCACAGTTCCTAGTAACTTTGACTGATATAAGCAAGCAGGCAAGGTTGCTGACAGATACGCGAGAAGTGCGGGCAAATTTACGCACTTTCGTGATTCACTTACAGTCACCTCACCGTATCTCACCAAAAAGACCCTGTAATCCTCAAAGACCTTGATTTTCGTAAAGAGCGTGTTCGAAAACCTCTATAAGCAAAGTTTCCTTACAATTCAAGAGCATCAACATTTTGACCAAAATCCATCGGCGAGCTTCCGGAGCGTAAAACGAGAAAAAATGGAATAGCTCGAACATATCGGAAAACTTGCTCGTAGAGGTTATGCGACCTGCTGATTTCGAAACTCACATCTGCTTAGCAAGATAGCTTCATATTTTAGAGTTACGTTGAGAAAAATTTATAACGACATGATTTTTCCAGAAATCACCAGCCCTTCTAACTCCTCTGGAAAGAAGTGTGCGGCTAATTTTTAGCGCCCCATAATCTACAGAAAAGGTACTATCGGAAAATGCTGGAGTCTTCTAGGGGCAATACCGCTGCTTTAGACCTTTGCGAAGCGACGTCCGCCGAAAGTTTCAAGATCACTGAAATCGGAATATTAATGGCATGCTTTACTTAAAAAGATTCGCGTTGATGAGCTGAGCACAATGTTTTTTCGGATTTAGAAAATATTCACTCCAAAGGAAGTTACGGCAGTAGAATTTGGAAACGAGTGATATATCCAGTATCCACCAACGCTTTTTTCTCCTTTGAAAAGAAGTCTGCGGCAGCTTTCTAGCGCACTATAATGTACAAGAAGAGCACTATCGAATGGTTCTTACTGAAAGCTTTCTTGTTGGATAGGCGCTGCGTTACATACTTGCAAAGGGACCTCCTCAGAACAATTTGAGAAAACTGTAAAAACAAGATATAGATGACATGACGTATGTGGGTGGAGGACATTAGGTCGCCAAAAAAGGGCGGTCCCCGCGGTCATTTGCGACAAATACGCACCCTTATACATGAGCGGACATGCGTTCCTGCAGAAATTCCGCGCGGGACTCTTCCAAATTCGGCAACCTAATGTCCTCCACCCGACGTATGTCGAAAGATTCGCCATGAGAAGCTGAACACAATGCTGCTTTCGGATTTAGAACATATTCATTCGGAAGGAAGTTATGGCGCTGCATAATTTGCGATATTCCGGAATCGCGAAATTTCAGAAACTTCGCGAAATTCCCGTTCTGTGAGTGGTATTGTACATTGCACAGCACGCGCGGCATTCCGCGATATGTGCTTCTCATGCGATTTCAAACCATTTCCCTTTGTCTTCCTGCATGTTGGGACCCGTCATACTTCGCCGAGAAAAGCCCAGTTTCACACATATCCATGCAGAATGAGCTCTTAAACTATACCTGCCCTATTTCTGCAGTGCTCAACAGAATGTGTATGTAGCCTCTGGAATCAGCACACTGAATGATCCATTTACACTAAAATTCCAGGGAAAAAACTTATATCCCACAACTGGCATACTGTATACTGCGCCTCGCCAAGCTGAGTTGAATGGTACCCTTATATATAGAATTCATAAATTTTCAATCAAAATAAGGTCTTTCTTATAAAAAAAAGTTAGGCGTTGCGCGGCAAAGTTAGGCGGCAAATGCAGCTTTTCCGCCGACTTTTGTCGCGCGACGCGTCGTTTGTCACCTAACTGCGGCGGCGCCGCGTGAGTTAAGTGCCGCCGCCATTTTTTTTTTCACAAATTACGGGTGGTATTGTAATAATATATATTAGGTTGTCCCAAAAGTAAACTCATTTTTTGAAACAAGCTATTTTTGTTTTCTTATTAGACTTGGGGCACCATTCGATAGAGCAGCTTAAGCTCTACGAAATGACCACCAATGGTCCGCCTAGCTCGCATTCCACATAAAGTTTAAAGTCAAAATCGAAAAACTTTCGACATCTAAAAACCGGATTTTTAGGAAAAACTCTACGGAACTACAGCTTGGACATTATGTAGTAAGCACACAATAGTACTCAAATATGCCTTTATGGAATTTTTTTCGCGCGTAGAAAGCAAGAAGTACATGACAGTCCAAAAGTAGCAAACTCCGCCGCCTGCCCCTCCCACACATGTCATTGTATATTGTATACTACAAGTCTTACTAAGTATATTAAATATCACTGTTTGTGCTCTCATAATCGAAATATCAAATCTTACATTGAAAAAACCGAAAAAAGTGGCATTTTGCATTTTCTAACCATCTTTGTTTCCCAAATTTGAACGCCGAATTTTCCGGAAGGAGGCCCAATTTTTAGATTAGCTCAAAAATTTCGATTTTGGCCCGATGTTTAACTTTATGTTATGGTTTCTCAGCAATTATATTACGGCTTACTAATCCCATAGAAAAATTCATGAATGTGCAGTTTTGTAGTTTGTATGGTT
Source organism: Cylicocyclus nassatus (assembly GCA_958299035.1). Lineage (NCBI taxonomy): Eukaryota > Metazoa > Nematoda > Chromadorea > Rhabditida > Strongylidae > Cylicocyclus > Cylicocyclus nassatus. Next base: position 53,163,813 of record CATQJL010000112.1, on the reverse strand, counting down.
TTTTCAACGCTTGCCAGCCATTTCTTTGCGGTACTCTTTCGCTGGACAAACTTGGTATTTGATTTCAAGGGTATCGATCGGGCGATCCCCAGTGGGGATTCCTTCCCTTCCCTTCCCCGTATGCACGAATGTAGTTCGGGTTTTAATCAGTTATTATTAAGTATTTCTTTCAATTTGATAAGAAATATTCTTTGAAAATCGGGTTCGTCTCTCAGCGACCTGCAGCTTGCGATCTTGTCTCTCTATATTCGCCTCTCGAGAAGAAACTCAAGCAATAATAGCTGCCAATTTCGAATATTTGTAGGAGTTCTTGATCATTCAAAAAATTTGCGCATTTCATATAGTATGATAGTTTTGACCATATAGGCTGAGAGACACATTGTAGCTATCATATTATATGATATATTGTCTTTATCTTGTTAATTTAACAAAAGTTGCCTTGAAAAAATCTAGAATGTAGCAGATTTGCCTAATTTTGAGCAGAGATCCTCAAGGGAGTGATCCCCTTCTCAGCGTTCCCCTCGTGCATAAAGGTGATGGTCACTGGGGATCATTCTCATGGGGGAATGGACGGTATGTCGCTAATAGCTACAGTTCCTCCATGAAGAGCAGGCACGGTCTGAGGCTTCTGCTATGTGTAGAAATTCTGATAAGTTCCGCGAAACCCCCCCCCCCCCCTCCCTCTCTTTTTTTCAGCACTGTAACGTTTTCTACCCATTGACTGCAGAGACATCCTGGATTCTATTGTTGAACACCGTTACGCTGGAATGGGCAGCATAGGGGAAAGTGACCAACAATTATGAAAACAGCACGAATCTAATGGGCTACGAAGTATTATTTTTGGTGCGCGGACCGCAATCACAGTAGACAAGCATACCACAACGACTAAACAATTGCCGATGACAAATCGAAGACGATTGGATGTCGAAAGATGAGAACGGAGGAATTAGCATATAAAAGCGAAAGCGACTCCCAGGGGATCCCTTCTCCGATATTATCTTTGTGCATACGGGGGTTTGCGTTTGGAGGGGAGGGGAGCCCCAGTGGGAATCATTTTAATGGTAAAACGCATATCCCCTCCCTGCGGAGATGTACGTGCATACGGGCTTTAGATGGACCCTAGGTGATCTTTTTTTTAGAGCTTGTTCCACTCTATCGAATGGTATCGTAAGTTCAGAACCTCACATTTAGAATCAGCACTATATAGCTTAGTAGAGGGTTCCGGTTGTTTTCTTCCTTTTTGATGCAAAATATGTCATTTTATGGCTTCAACCCTCTTTAAAGTTTCTACCGTAATCCTTCAGTAACGGAGGGCAGCCAGTATTTCGTTCCATACAGAATCTAAGTTGAGGTCAGCTTCACAAAATGGTACCTAAAGCTTTCTGAAAGACTTTATCGCAAGAGAGTTATAAACAACCAAACGGTAGGCACATATCTGGGGCACCCTGTATGTAGTAAGAACGAAGAAATACTTGTACGCTGCTCCAATGGGTTCCTGTGGAGCCTGTTTCATGCGAACAGACTTTGATAGTTTACCCCGAAATACTTGGGCAGAAAATACTGTGGTGAGAATATGTTTGCAGCAGTTGAGCCATGAACGAAATAAATTCTATCTTCATGGTTTTGTGAAGTATCATGCGAGAAAAGCAATTCATCTTTCAGTATCAGTAGTATCTTCGCCTCAGAATGAAACGCGATGGGTGAACGGTGTCTATTGATTATGTACTGCTATTAATGGAAGACGAGTATGATGCCCTATTACTGTCAGTGGAAGACGACTGTTGCAATCATAACTATATATGTACACATATATAGGTACAAAGGTCTTTCAAGGGCAGGCCATGGATACTATTAGATGTTATTGAGAAAAGATATATGCAGGCATAATGTATTTCATGCTGTTCGGCTTGTCTGTAGCGTTTAGGCGTTCAGGAATCTTTGCAGACCTCCAGCCTGCTCAGAAAATACATATTAAGTGTTTCTATTAGGTTGGCATATGCGCCTCGCATCAAATATAATAAATTCGAACACCATTATAACCCAGTTAGATTGTAATCATCAGATAGATAAAGTAGGCTCTTCAAAATACTATTCAAATGCCTATAACAGCTTTGATACGAAATTAAAAGCCAAAAAGTTACAAATTCATACTCTGAAAGCCAACAAAAATCGAAACAAAATCGTGTCTCCGCTCAGGACAATCTAACAAAAATTCTTACCTAAACACATATACATTGCACATTAGACAATTATGCATATACATATACCAGCTGGATCACCCGGCTCCGTCCGGCCCTGTCAAAACACTATGATAAAGTCCCACCACATTGCTGTACAACCTTTCCCTGTGCCCACTTCTTCATGCCAATTCTCGCTGAGTTACAGTGCTGGCCATAGGTATAAAGCCACCCTAGAAAATTATGGCAATTTGCGCCTTATTATTAGTTTCTCTGAAAAATCACCGTTTGGCTGTAAAACAACGCCATATCATTATCCAGAACGGCTCTCAATTTAGCTTTGCCCAGAGAAAAATTTAAAAATTTTGAAAAAACGCGTTCTGAAGGCTGATCACAGTTATAAGGCCACCTCCTGTTTTCAAGCAATACGATAACCTTTACACCTAGAATTTTCTGTACAGCTATAGCTTAGAATGTGAAACGTGTTACACCTGCGAGCTCTTGCTTTTCAAAAAAATTTATACTGTTTTTTGCTTCAAAGGCATAAAAAGTCACATTATTTCAAAAAAAAAAACTGCTGGTTGACTGAGTTTTTAAGCATTTATTCAACTCGAATAAAGGTATTAGGATTTGTTGAGTTTTTTTAATAAACTCGGTGAAGAGCGCTTGAGTCAGCATTGCGTAGTCGCTGATATTGGTGAAAGAGCCTCAACCTTGTCATGGCTGTAAGCACCCTTTGAGCCACAAAACTCGATTTCTGACGAGCGAAAACTTCTCGTCAAAGTTGAACAGTTGTTTGCATGACGACGTACTTATGTACTTATGCAGAAGTTGTCAGAATTTTTGCAAAGACGCAGTCGCAACGTTAAAGTCAAAATGCTTCATCTGCAGTTCAGTTGTACGCAGGGAATCTAATACGACTCCAAATTTTGCTTATTCTAATTCTTCAGCAATCCAATTCTTGCGGAACTGTTAAAATCACTGAAATTTCAAAGTTTTGGGCGGTTTTTCATCCGATCGAATGGTTCAGTGGGTCTTATTTACGCAGTGGGCGTTACCTATTTTGATGGAACAAGGCTCATGGCGAACCTTAATCCTAAAAGTTACTATGATGTTGTTGCAATGAGCACACTTTTGTCGTTGAACAGAAGACGTACTATGCACAAGTTTTCGCTCGTCAGAAATCGAGTTTTGTGGCTCAAAGGGTGCTTACAGCCATGATAAGCTAAAGGCTGTTTCATCGAAATCAGCAACTACGCAATGTTGACTCAAGCATTCTTCACGTTCATTGAAAAGGCTCAACTAATCATAATACCTTTAGCCGAGTTGTTTAAGGGCTTGAAAACTCAGTAAACCAGCAGTTTTCGAAATAATGTGACTTTTTATGCCTTTGAAGCAAAAAAAACCGTATAAATTTTCTTTTGAAAGGCAAGAGCTCTCAGGTGTAACAAACGTTTCATGTTCTAGTGCTATAACTGTACAAAAAATTTTAGGTTTATAGAATGTTATATTGCTTGAAAACAAGAGGTGACCTTATAACTGTGATCAGCCTTCAGAATGCGTTTTGCAAATTTTTCAATTTTTCTCCGGGCAAAATCAGTGAAATTGAGCCGTTTTGGATAATGATATGGCATTGGTTTACACACAGAACGGTAGTTTTCCAGACATTTTTCTTTAAAGCAGGGCAAATTGCCGTGATCTTCTGGGGTGGCTTTATAGCTATGGCCAGCACTGTAGTAATCAGCATGCTCACTCACCCTCCCCCCCCCCTGTGCCAACTCCCATTCCTATAGCTTAGCTCAAACTTCGCGGAAAATCGATAAAACCGACAGAATCAACGGATAATTTTGAAATCTAATCTTTTGTTCGGAATCAACATGCTTAATTACCTCCTGTGCCAACTTCCAGCCCCACAGGTCAGACTTTTGAGAATTGATAAAATCGCATCGATTGATAACGAGTAATAGCCTACGTCCTACGACATCGTCCCGCCCGAAATGTAGGTGTGCCAAATTTGGTCCGGATCGGTACGGAAACAAAAATTTCTATTCTGAACATACGTACAGACATACATACAGACAAAGAGACAGTCAGTTTTATATATAAAAAGATACAATGCGGTGTTTTTCTGGTTTCTAGAAATCGAAAAAACGAAGTTTTTTGCGTTTTTCAAATCAATGTTGAGCTGCTCTTACCCTAGCAGTTGTAAGTTACAAGCCCTTAGAAGTACAATAGCAAATTCTTCCCCTCAAAAAAGCAAGTCGCGAAAATAATTGAATTTTGCGCTCTTCAGAATTTTTCATGCCCACTTGATAACAATTATGATATTTCTCGCAAACCAGTGGGAATGGACGAGAATACGCCAAGGCTTGCAGTGTACAAATGCTGGTTGTAAAAGCAGCTCCGCATAGAATTGCGATAAGCGTGCAAATCTGCGTTTGTTCGATACTTGGCAAAATAAAAAAAATACAGCAACTGCATGTACAAATGTCTGATATGGAACGAATATGTGTGAGCAAGTAAAAACTCTCGTAAAATTTCCTGAACGCGGAATTGCGATTTTGTTTCGAATTTTTATGGTTTTCGGGAACCGATTTTTCAGTTTCGCTTCCGGACTTCACATGGATCAAAGTTGGCGTACGCGTTCGAGCACTTTCTGTAGCTTTGCTTTATCTTGTGATATATCACAACTCATCTAAGACAAAGTTTCAAAAAATAAATTATGCGTTTCATAGTTTATGTGCAACTTATGTCCTAACCTAAACGTCGAACATTCACACGTGAAATTACTGAATATACTCTATCTCTACAAATCAAATAACGAGACCTGGCAATTCTTTGTTAAAGTAATGCTGCTATGATGGTAGTTCGTACGAGAAGCTTTCGACTTTTGCCTGCAGTTTCAGGAAACATGAAGTCAGACATTGATTACCCATTCTCGAATTTTTGGCTTAATTCTATCTACAATTTTTGGCCGTGGAACAAATCGCGTGTTATCAATTGGTCGCTCAGTATTTGCCTTTTTCGAACTAGCACCCGAAATAGATGAAATGGCAATAGACAAATTTGTTTACAAAAATTTGGCACAATTTTTTTCCAATACTTCTTTCAAAAGCGTGTTTGTTCTCTTGATGAAATCTGTCGTGTTCACATTGCACAGGAAAAGACAATCTTCTAAAACGATTGCCAACAACTTTAAATTCAAAAAAATTGAATAAATGAATTCCAATTCATTACTCAACTCAATTCATTACTGATAATCCAATAGTTTATTTGAATGTCCAGATACTCGGATAAGCTATTCTAATACAGTAACCGCCAAAAAGTTGCGGACAAGCCGCGCTCCTTTGTTTATCGTTCATTCAGTTTTAAAATGGTAGAGGAAAATAGCTTTGATTTTATAATATCATGCAGTCCTTCAAGAGCTACAACCGCACATTACGCTTTTTAGAAAACATGGATAAAAAATTTGAAATTTTTTTTACCAAAACGTGTCGAAAATGACCGCTTCACAATGTCGTGGACAACAGCTCTTTGAACCAAGAAATTTTCTTTGGAATACTTCTTGAAGCGAAAACACAAGATATTCTAACATATGAGCTTACATAAAAAGCTCATTAAGGGCTGTATACTATAATCTGGTTATTTACTCAAATAAAATTGCCAACTTTTTATTTTGCCTTTTTTTAAGGATTAACCTCTAGTTCCATTTTTCAAGCCAAATTTCTTTCAACAAAAACCAATTGTACCAATACATTTCAAAAGTTCTTGCATGTGTTGATGAGCTTCTTCGCTGGAAATGATCTTGGGCGATGACGGAAGCGCATAACTTCAGGTGCACATCACCTTGTACCGTTTGCAGGCTTGCAGCTCGGCCGCTTTCGCTTTATGAGCCGTATGTATGCTCACTCGAAAGAGCGAAGTCCTTTGACAGATTATATGCAACATAGGTAAGTTTAGGAAACCCTGAAGATCTTGAACGGATTGTAAACGCGCAGCCTCGGCTGGACTAGAATTGACTTGGGCATTGTCAAGACCAAACCGTTTTAAAACTTTGAAATTGAATAATTACTATAACCTTTTGATTCCGAACTCCCAGGATAGAACTTTCAGCGAAAGGAGCTCGGCTTAACCTTATCTGGAAGATGTCAAGCCTACCAATGAGGTGAGCTTCCATAAATTCATTTATTCTTTTACTATTGTGTCAAAAAAGTCGCGCTTTTTTGAATGAGCCTACCTATTAGAGAAGTGAATGGAAGCGCGAGAATGGGAATTTTGCGAGAACTATGAGGGAAGTGCAGTTAGGAACTTCCCGTGGATTTCCGCGGAAAAACCTTCAAGAGCAATACCTAAAGGCTTTACACAGGAAACTTGCCGATGGTTTCGTAACAATACTGCACGTCAATCCATGCATGATTAGATTTTTGTGATTGCCACATGCAATCAGAGAAATCTGACCTTTTCAATGTCTACCTCCAAATCTCTGTCGTAGATGAAGTGAAAACTAGTATTTCAACCACCTCCATTCTTCGCATCGTTTTCATAGTTTTATGCTGTAAATTTCTCTCGCAGTAAGTCGTCCGCAAAACTTGTTTTTTCATGTTTTTTTTTATTGTTCTGGCATCTGGAAGTTAATTTAGTGGCCTCCTTTTTAAAAGAAGCTGCTATATAGCGCAAAGTCGCTCAAAATTTAGGATGCATGAAGGATGCCATTTTAAATTCTTTCATTTGTATACCATTTGTGATGTTTATGTATGTACACCTTGTTGTCATATACAATTGAAAAAGTTCTGTCTCATCGTAGTGTTTGTGAGAAATTAGTGAATAAGCGCTGCCCGAATGGGTAGTATAGATGAATAATTAGCAAATTTCTGAAGGAAACTGTTCAGCCAATTTGCGGCGCAACTGAACTGTCTTCACAAGCTATACGAGCCACAAATCTCGGTTTGATTTTTCCCGTGTTTTTTAAAGCCAATATCCCTGCCACAATTCTCTTCAACTTTCACCGCTCAACATGTTCATAGCAAATGCTCGTTTCCCGCTTTACCTGAATTTTACTCCTAAGCTCATAGTAAGATATTTGTATTAAACCCCAACTCATTTACTTTTTAGTATCATTTTTTCATCAAAACATCTACTAATCCCTCTAAAAATCATTTTCAAAATGTTGCACTTGATCTTCCCTCCAAGTTTCCGTTCACTTTAAGTATATTTATAACTTACTATCGAAATTACCACGAAACCTTCTTGAGCGAACCACTGTTCCTTCCACCAATTCTTTTGGTAAAAGTTGTGGGTTGACTTCACACTCTCAACAAAATCAAACCAATCAACTTTTGATGTCAAGCTCACTTCTCTCTTTGCCCCACGAAGTTTTTTTTTACAAATGTCAAAAATCGTCCTTTGGTTCTTGCAAAAATTTTCCGACTTAGTTGTTTTTACCCTGCTCAAGATGCCTGACTTTGATTTTTTCATTCTTACATATTCCATAATGCCGCAGAATCTTTCTAATTTTCAAGTTTGACTAGAGGGCTGCAATCTCTAGGTTTTATTGACATATCTTTAACTATTTTTCTATTTTGGCAGCTGGCACAATACTTGAATCGAAACTTATTCGAAATGCCTCAAAAAATTTGACACAATTCGTTTTACACTCAGTGAGTTTCTCATCTCTTTTGCATTTTTTAGTTTCTAGCATATTTGTCGCGTTTACAATTACAACAAAATAGTACAATTCTGCATTGACTAACAAATGCGAAAATTATTGAAGAATCATGCTGCAGAGAGAGCACTACCGTACTTTTCTAGGTAGTGCTCAAATTTGCTCACTTTCTTGGAAGGTAATGATTGTGAAGCTGGCCACGTCTCAATTTTCGTTTTACGGAAGTTAGTAGTGAAGTTATTGAAGTTATCTTCTCGGGTCCTCTCCGAAAAACTTCACTACATCTCAGTTTAGTAAGCTTTGTAAAGCTGAAATTAACTAATTCAGCACAGCTTGGCTTGATCATGATAAACCTTATAATCAAAACAGAAAATCCAAGTTAGCATATTCATCGAAAGCCAGCTTGAGCAGAGCAATGGGTGTGGAAGAAGAAGTCGTGGTATCGAATAGTTTGGAAACAGAATGTTCTAAGTAAAGAAAGAGGTCTAAACAATTATACATCAGGTTAATTTTAAAAGGAAACCCCGCTTTACAAATAACAGTAACATATTAGTTCAAATGTGCAGCAACTCGATTAAGCATGCAGCTTTCAAGAAAAAGAGCAGAATTTTTGTTATTTTTTTATAGCTATACAGAGCCCATCTCAAGCCCTCGAGGGTTTTTGTAAATATGTCTCCAGGAAGTCATCTCTTGTGAACATCCCGGCAACTTATTTATAGAACTTTCAGAGGCTTCACGGAAATTTTCCGAAAACTCGGAATTCGCTTCATTTTCGGAACTTCCAAAAGAAACTTATGAGTTAATTTTGTTTAAGCTTAGCGTTTTGTCTCGCAGATGGGGATCGAACCTGCTGGCCTCAATTATGACTAGAAATAAAAAAAAACACTTTCAAAAGCTCAAGTACTACTGTAGGCATGTATGTATGATGAAGGTGCTGAATATACCGATTGGTGTAGAATTGTTGCTTTCGAAGCCTCACGAAGTCTCACATACTCAAAAAAAGCGCATCTCTACCATCGATGACCATCGATATTTTCTAAATCTTTCGCGATTCTTTCACAAGCCCATATAGTTTAGCTGTAGTTTTGGAGATGCTCCGCTGCATTTGTGCAAAATGTAGCCTAATTTCGTAAGCTGTAGGCTTTCTTATAGTTTTATGTAAGGCAACAAATATCGAAGAAGGGGGGGGGGGGGATGGGGAAGGGTCATATCTGAATCGCATCCAATGTTTTCTTCGGAAATATGGTAGGCATCACATTCGCTAAAACTGTCAAAAGACACATATGAGGAAGGAAAGACGTACTACATTAGTGTTACGTAACTGGGATGAAATCATAGTTTTTGGTCTTTGCTAGAATTGATCAGTTCACAGTAGGGTGCTGCCCTCGTGTGGCAACTGTTTGATGTTGCTTGATTCAAAATTAGAAAATAGAAATGAAAAGGGATATTAAAAATGAAAGCTCTTCATCCAAAACTATTGCGCTTTTAGTGCGATGCTAAAATCAAAGTGCTAACAATTTCGTCATTGCAGTTGACATCGCATTCAAAAGCCTGTTTGTAATAAGTACGTGGCTCTATAAGTGTTCTCCGCCAGGGCCCGGCGTGTGTGGCGCTCTGGATATCGTTTTTGGCCCGAAAAAGCAAAGGGAAAGTCGTATTTTGGGGCCCCAAAACACGACTTCCCCTTTGTTTACCGATAAACAATGCACATATCATTCTTTATTCATCATTTCTTGTTGATGCTACTGTCCTATGAACTTAGATTCCAGCAATGTGAAGATTCTGTGCTCCGATCGTTAGCCTGCGCGCAGGCGGGAATTCAAATCGCAATTCTTGTAAGAGGAAAATAACAAAACAGGCTCGTTTTCAATGCACAAGTAACGATATGGCACCAAATTTACTGTGTAGTTGGAGGACCATGAGCACAAAAAAAGTATGAAGAATTATGAGAAACTTATGTGAATTTAAAAAATGTTGAGTGTTTTTCGAAATTAGGTGGCTCCCGCGCCACCTGCTCAGATAACCGCCGGGGGCAGGCGGCCATGCGAATTATGAGCAAGCGCGCACCGGAAAAATAGTTCGTTGATTTTTTGCCGCCCGCTTGCAGAAATTTGGAAGAAAGTTGGCGAAATTAAAGACGAAAGCTTGAAGAACAATCGCAGTTTCTTTATGGATCAACTGCGGCGCAGTGGCCGCATTTTCGCGGACTTTCCGCGAGAATATGCAAAAATTTCGGGGGCCGCACGGTCCTTTGTGGAGGACCGCGCAACCCCCAGGTACTTTCCGCTGGGAGAAAGTACCTCAAACTTGAGTAATTAAACCAACGGTGACACCTCTGCCACACAGAGGCCCGTAGTAAACCCCCCATTAGGGCATCTCTCTCAACGCGGACCGGCGTTGATCTCATCACGCCTCAGTCTAGCATCCGGCGAGCCATTGATCTGGATGCGGATCGCTTCCGAGACATTACAGTCAAGTGCATTCTCGAAAAAGGATCCACTTGAGCTGGTTTGGTCAAACGGGTAAGCGGTTGGAATTGCACGCGCGCGGCCGTGGTTCGAGTCCGACCAGCAACACACATTTTGATGCATCGCTGGGCAATCTTTGATAGCGGCCACTACGCAATCGATGATGACCGCTATCAAGGATTTCGCTTAGCAAATGCACGGATAAAACAAAAACGCACTTTTTGACGAAAATTTCATGGAAATTTGGAATAACTGCAGCATGAATCCAATGAAATAAATCTAAAAATTCTTGCCTTGAGTAGCTTGTCAAGGAAAAAAGTCAGTGAACTCTACAAAGAGAGAAAAAGTTTTTTTTGCTCTCCTCGCCAAAATCAGCTGTTCATCGATCCTCTCCTTTTCGGGCGCGGTTGTGCAGTTTTGCGCCGATTTTTTCTGCATTTTTTGGCAAAGCTGTGTGTATCGTAAGTTACTCAGGAGCAACTTATGTTAGATGCAGTCACCTCTTGTCTGCGTCTCCTCTTTTACACGCTATTTGCATTCCTCTAACATCCGTTCACGTTGAGGTGACTTGAACGTGAACTGATGTGGAAGAGTTGACTGCGGCAGGTGGACAGATGGTCAACTATCAGTTGACTTGACCATCTTATAGCATGGGAACGTGGACGGTGATCAGTTCACCTCACCTAAGGTGAACTGATGGGATAAGTTGAGTTCACCTCAACTGATCGAGCTTTACTACGGGCCAGAGTCTTACCTGCGCTCGACGTACGCCCGAAAATGTCTAAAAAGAGTCCGAGCGCTTGCTGAAAGTTTGGCCAGCGCTCGCTGAAAGAAATTATTTGCCGAGCGCTTGCAAAAAATGCTGTATTGCTGCCCGCTGGCAGAATATGCGACCGTAAAGGAAGTGCCGCCCGCTGAAGGTTTGGCCACGCCCCAAAATTTTGCTGACCGCCTGCAGAAAAGCGCGAGTTTGCGGACCGCCTGCAGAAAAGCGCGAGTTTGCGGACCGCCTGCCCCCGGCGATTATCTGAGTGGGAGCCACCTGAGGTGGCTCCCTGCTTCCCTTCACATAATTTCCCGGATTTCTTTACATAAATGTGGACTAGGTCGAGAGTATTACTATATGTTCAAATCCGCTTCCACCAAGGCACCGCTTCGATACCGCCCCAAATAGGGTTCACAGCTTTATGAACGGCCTCGGAAAGCGCGCTCCAATCGCAATCGGTTATTGTAAATTGTAAAGTTCCTCAGCTGACTAATAAATGAGTAGTATCTTAGATATATAAACATCAAAGTTTGTGCAAATCTTGACCCTATGTTTTTATATAGATTCCTTTGCGGATGAGCTCAATGAGCTGAAACCTTGATGACCCGGGCTGGACCAGGAAAGCCAGATAGTACTACTATAATAAGCGCTGAGACCGCCCATCTTATTATTTGTGTATATCTGTTTGTCAGGGACTTACGGGGGTCAAAAATAGGGTCAAAGGGGAAATCGTAAGAAATTTTGGCTTCAAAGGGGATATCGTTTTCAAAATTCTGAAATGCCACCTCCCGCCGGGCCCTGTTCTTCGCAACCAGCTAGCGTACACAAAACTAGGGAAAGATAGAATAAAACTAAAATGGAGACATGTTGCAACAAACTAATAGAACTACTCTTAAACCACTGTCGGTTCCCTTTTGCTTCTAGCAAATCAAACGCAATTCCAGCTCTTCTTATCGTCAGTCAGTAGCAGTAGAGCTGCTATGGGATTTTAAGTTTGAACATTTAACTGTAAAAAAATAACTCTGAGACTAAGAGACTAAACGCTTTGCTCACATTGTTTAAAGCTCAGGGTGCCTTCATAACGCGCAGGCAGCCGCCGCAAGCAGCATCTAGCAGCCACCAGCGCCCGCGTCGCTGGCCGTTTTTGTTCATGGAAGCAAAATAATCAGCTTACTACTTTGATGCACACGCCTACGCTTTCCATCTTCCACGCTTTTTTCTTTCTAAAGCTGATAATGTAGTTCAACTCCTTCACATTACAGAGATATTCAAAATAAACCAACAGCCAAGGAAAAAAGTGAAGCAGAACCATGCTTAAAATATAAACAGATAGCGCACTTATATAAACTGGACGCATCCAAAGTCAGAGGAATTACACCGCGAAAACTTTGGGCAAACTATGATTTAACTGCAGGAGATATTGAGCATTAGTAGGATAACCAGTCTAAGGTCAACAAGATAACAACAACAATGGACACAAGTATGCTATATGAGATTGAACTGCATACTGGAGGCAACAGGAAGAAGAAAGCGTGGGAGATAAAAAGGTTAGGCGGGTGTAAATCCTAGAAGTAAGAATCTGAATATTTTGCTCCTGTGAACAAAAACGGCCAACGGCGGCTACGGGCTGCTGGCGCGGCTGTCGGCGCGGTATGAAGGCACCCTTAAAGGTACTTTCCTGGACAGATGAGACCCTGCGACTCTAACTGTGGCGGCATGCCTACTTTGCCGCAGAGCGAATCTACAGGTGGGCGAGACTTTTCCGTAAACGTAGTTCTCCCAGCTTCTCAAGCAAACATCTAACTTCTGGTTATGATCTCGCACTTGTGCAGGACGTGCTTTAGGGCATCCATCCTCCGGCGGCGTAGCAGGAGGAACCAAAGGCCTTACCGCCATATCTGCAGGAAACAATCAAGAGCTGCAGAGAAGATTTGGCAATGATCCCAAACTATTTGGCAAAGAATAGAAACGAATCCACATAATTTTGTCTGGGAAAATGTTTGAGAAATTATGAAAACAGTTTTGGTTCCGCTTTTCAAGACCTTCACTAGTATAAAAATATTAGGTATTCCCAAAAGTTTTTTCATACCAGACTTTTCACCAGCATAAGTCTGCTCTTCTTAGACTTCTGATGAGAGCGGAGTACCATTCGAAAGAGTAAAGCAAACCCTACAATATGGCTCTCAAAAGTTCGCACCAGGCTTGATCCGCATCGAGTTTCAAGACAAAATGGAATAAAATCCAAAATTACGAAAAATCAAAATATCATATCTTAGTTCAAAAACATTCTGCAAAGTTCCCACTTGCTCACGCATACATTCTCCCCATCAGACATTTATATATACACTTACTGCATTTTTCTGACGGCTTGAAATCGAAAAAAAATAAAGCGCTTAATTTTTGAACTTTGCCTGTAATGAGTCTGTGTTCCTCGCAAATGTGTCATTATATAGCTTATTCACTCAAGAATACTCCCATAAACTTCCATCCTTCTAGATGCCTTAGTTCTAGAGAAATATCATTTTGGAGGTACGAATATGAAAAAACTTTTAAGATGACCTAATAAGAACGCAAAAACATAGTTTCGAAACGAAAAAATTCCTCTATTTGGGAAATCGCTGGAAATCTGGAAGGCAAACTCAAAATCGGCAACTGGAAAGCTGAAATACGGCTTTTGGGCAAACAAAAAAATGTTTGCTAGAGTTGCTGGAGAATTCAGATGTAAAATAAGATATAGGCCCAAAAATTCTAGGATCTAATCTGATAGCTTACGGAAATACGTTCTGGCAAGGTCCAGCATTTTTCAAATCTTTTTGAAATTATGGTTTTACTCAAAGTGGTAAGGCGAAAATTAGGATAATTTAATTTTTTTACATCACTGTAAGATTTTCTTACCGGTTCCAAATCGGCCGAATATTTCAAACGTTGTGCTCGAAGTATGAAATCTGAACAAGATCCAAACATAAACAATTCGATTCCTACGCTGCATGCACGTAGAACGTGCAAAAAATCTTAATTTGTTTCCAAAGTGATATGACAGACAGACAAGACATAAGACATAGCTCTTCAAAAGCACGACGGTCCGACCACTTGGTTCTATTGATATCCAAAGGTTAATCAAAATCGGTCTTCAAACATTCAAAAAGTCTTGATCAACATTCTAAAACTCGAGCACGCGTTTCTTCAGAGCAAGATTTCTAGCAGAGTTTTTAGAAAATGTAATGTACTTTTTTTGATTGAGATTCAACAATAATGAGCATCCGTTTATCTCCTAAATATTAAGTTGGCCCAAAAGTAAACTCCATTTTCAAGTGAATTGAGCTGTTCTTATTTTTTATCAGATTTAAGGTACCACTCGAGAGCGAAGCAAGCTCTACAAAAAGACCAATTAACATCCACCTGAGTCGTAACCCAGGTAGAATTTGCGGCCAAAAATTGCGGTGCTGTCAAAGTTGCGGTTAAAGTTTTTCAACTACCTTAAAAATCGGATCTCCTTTCAGAAAATTCCTACAGACCTCCAACTTGGTATTTATATAGTAGACACATAGTAGTCCACAAAAATGTATTTGACGGATTTGCTCCGCTGTTCAAAAATGAGAAAAAAAAGATAATCCGAAAATGCCAAATGCCATTTTTTTCGGGTTCTTCAGGTAAAACTTGGTATTTCTCGATTGTAAGAGCACATACAAGGGAAAGGTTTTGAACTTATACTTGGTAAGGATTGTAGCATATAATGACATATGTGGGAGGGGCTGGGGCTGCCAGTTTTGGACAATTTTCGTTTCTCGCCTTCTACGCTCTTGTAGAGCTTGATCTGCTCTATCGAATGATACCCTAAGTCGAAAACAAAATAGCTTGAATTATTTTGAAAAGGAGTTCACTTTTGGGACAACCAACCTAATAAATGCTTCATAAAACGCCGATCAAAAATGCCTCACTTAACTTTTGAACAATCTCCCAAGCAAAGCTATAGAGTGTACGTTCTTAAGATTTTCTCTGGGTTCTCTTGCCGAGTTCTCCTGGGTCCTTGCCAGATCTTTTCCACAGTGCTCGCTCTCCTGATTATACCTGCGGACACTGGCGGCTGGGCCGTTGATTCCTTCTGTGCGTCCTCCCCAAGTCTCCCATTGAGCTGAAATTCCACATACCCCTATCTTGCTCGGGTTTGAACTGGTTTTTCCTTGGTTCCAAGCCGACTTAGCCTAACTTAGAGAGACTAAAAGTATAAACTCGTTAAGCGCACGATCAAAGTTGTTTTGGAGTTGCAAAGCTGCTTTCAGCCTTTTCTTTCAGGATGAATTATAGATGCACAAAAATGCATGTACCAACTATGTATGTACCGCTGTGATGTATTTTATGTTTAGTTCCTTCTGTTCGTTGAGTCCAGACCAGTGACCGATTTTTGCAATTTTGGTTGCTTTTTTATTCACACTAAATGTGTTTTTTCAACCAAAGTTGCCCCAAATCCAAAGAGACTTATATCGTTTTGAAGTGCATCGTTTCACGACACTATGACGCAAACTAAAATTTTTTCTGACATTACGAAAAATGCACTGTCTTGCAAAATGTGATTTTGTAATCAGCGTATCGGACCCCCTTCCCCCTCCTCCTCCCTCCTCTAGACCACGTTCCAACTAAAAGTGTAAGGATTTGGATCGATCCGTGAATTAATTTCTTTTTTCACCATACACCCACCGTATATGTTACGCGGGTTTCCAGAATCCGGGATAAGTTGCTGTATTTGTAGAATTGCATCCTAGTTTAAACCTGATGTTTGTGGTCGCAAAACTAAAATGAGCAGTGGTCTTGGTCCAACGTTCCAAACTGTCCTGCACGACTTGACTAAAAGGTACCTCAGTACCCAAAGTACTCTCCAAGTTTCGCTCTATCAAATTATTATTTGCTTCGCTCTTTGGCAAACCTCATGAATGGTGCCTGTCTCGATTACACTTAGTTTGAACGTTGGTTAGATGAATTTCTTGAAACCCGGCGCGCTGCCTTTTGAAAAACTGAGGTTGAGAAGCTAACAAGAATGTGCCAAAAGGTCGTGCGCTACAACGAGGAATATTATTTTGATTGATTTTTACATTGATGATTTTGTTGGTTTATAAAAACGCTACAAACTTATGGAACAACCTGATATGTGGGAACTCTACATGCTATATGTCATAGGCCCTATTGTGAAACCTGGGCTGTTGGGATAAGTGATATTTTTCTTCTGCCTTACAAGTTGCTATAGATGACACTTTGTTGCCTAACGTTTCGGAACAACGCCGTCGTCAGAAGCTTAAAAGGAGTCAGTCGCTTCGATTTACGACTTTGGCGCCAAACATCTCCTCCCACTCGACCATTCGGATGGTCTTCAGTGAAACAGGAGGTCTGCGAGTAGAGCTTGACTCACGAGAATGTGCCACCATGATCTGTAGCAGTATCAGCTGCACAGTCGTGTCAACTAACTGCGTTGAAAATAAGCAGTCGCGATGTCAACGAAGATTGCTTGAATAGGGCAAATGATCTTGTAGTTTGCAATATGCCAGATACGGTATCAGATTTCCAGTTATAGATAATTGTTCATTCTTGTTGTTGATCTTAAAATCACGGACAAGATTGTAGGATGTCTAGAGGGCCTTTTTAGTGGAGATATGATTTTCGTAGGTTAAGATTATGCACTTAATGTCGGAATTATGTACCCCTATGATCTATATTTCTATGCTATCCTAGCGGACTCATTACGTTCTGCCGCTTTTTGCTAGCCAAATGCTCGCCTGCGCGCACGCACAATGGCTTACCTGTTTCACCGATGAATGTGACAGAACACTTTAAACATTCTATTTGATACACAACGCCAGACTTCAAACAATCTCCGTTTTCCATAAGGGCAGGTTACGCAGTTTCGCGTGATACAAGTCATGTCATAAATACGTACCAGCTGTGTTTTGATGTTGTCTGGAGGAATATTCACTAAGACAATTCCGCTCTCCAACTATGCTCGTATCATCGTCTTATCGCGGTACCGACTTTTTCGGAGAGTAATGGAGGCACAGAAATATTTTGTTCATGTTCTGTTCACTCGTCTTTGCTGATGCTATCTTTGTTCGTCTAGAGCGGTTACTATAACCATTTGCAATCATTATTTCAGCTGCCATATTCAGTGATTCCTGTTTTTCGTTTTCGCCGTTGCAGATGTTAAGTGCCGTTTCAATCATGATCCGGATTATGGCGGCTTAATGGCTGTCGAGTGCGCGTATTGTGCATGCAGAAGAATAATCTTGTTGCTCTCTTTTCTATACCATTTGACCTGTACCGTGTCGTTTACCACCATCAGCTGCGCAAGAATAAGAAAGATAGGTCATAGGGGTTTCGATTTCGACATTAAGTGCATAATCTTGACTCACGAAAATTATATCTCCATTAGAAAGGCCCTCTAGGCATCCTACAATCTTGTCCGTGACCCCAAGATGACAACGAGAATGAATAATTATCTATAACTGAAGATCTAGTACAGTATCTGACATATTGCAAACTATAAGATCATAGACCCTACTTAAGCAGTTTTCGTTGACATCGCGACTGCTTGTTCTCAACTTCGCAGTCAGTTGACACGAGTGTGCAGCTGATATTGCTACAAATTACTGTGGCACATTCTCGTGAGTCAAACTCTACTCGCAGACTTCCTGCTTTCACTGAAGACCATTCAAATGGTCGAGTGGGAGGAGATGTTTGGCGCCAAAGTCGTAAATCGAAGTGACTGACTCCTGTTAAGCCTCTGACGACGGCGTTGTGCCGAATCGTTAGGCAATAAAGTGTCACCTATAGCAACCTGTACTGCATAAGAAAAATATTAAAATCTATACGCTAAATTAAGGTTGGAAACTAAGTTTTGCAACTAAAAAAATAATGTTGCTCTTGTTCAATATGAAGCACTCAAATTTTGCCAGTATGTAGCTTATGACGTAAGCTACAAGTATAGCTGCTGTTCTGCCAAATTCTGACGTCGCAGTGCGTTACGGCAGGTATATGGTATAAAGGAGAAAATTATAAATCATTACGAATTTGGCTGAAGCTTGCCCGAACGGGGTTATCCGACATGTTGATCACGAATAATAACATACGGAATCTACATGGTAAGGGCTTCTTCAAAATTACTATAGCTTACGGTGTGAGGGTTTCACCCTAAAAAAAGAAAAGACTTTATTTTAACAAGCGAATATGGTATTGTATTTAGCAGGTCGATAACCTCACTATGTGAAATCTCCGCGGACTTTGAAGTCCCCACTCCTCAGTCATTAATGCTTGTGCTTAGCAGCCTTGCGTATTTTAACTTCGTGAAAACGCTGGATCTCGACTTGTTTTTCAATTCTATTTTTTTCTTACAGTGCCAAATGAGTCGACTTCAAGCAATAATTCACATACATTCAAATCATTATGCATGTTGTTTTGGTTCGCGAACGGCATCATTTTTGTCCATAACTTTGTAAATCCTCAAAATTTATCAATTTTTGAAAAAAAGCTTGTAAGTTTTTCATTTCATTTTCAAAAGTGAGCAGTTTGTGAATGGCTGTAGGTTGTAGCGCAAATTGAGATCAACATATAGGCAAAGCTTAAGTGCGCCACGTTCACAGAAAGTAAAGTTATGACCGCAGTTGCAGAACTTAGTTTCCAACCTAATAGAAGCATTGAATTACAGTTAGCACATAAATGCAGTACCGATATGACAGACGACGAAATATAATGACTGAAAAACAAGAACTCATTTTTGACAATATTACGCTTCATGTTGTATGAAGACAAGGGCTCGGCACAGCTGGCACAGGGGTCCGAAATAGCAAACGGCTTCTTTATGAGGGTCTGAAGCAAACTTCGGAACTGCAGAGAGATACTCTGGTTTTGTTCTAAATTGCCCTTCCAGACGTTTTCATTAATCTTATATATAAAGCTGAATGTCTGTTTGTCTGTCTGTCTGTCTGTCTGTCTGTCTGTCTGTGTACGTATGTTCCGAATAGAAAATTCCATTTCTGAACCGATCCGGACCAAACTTGGCACACATACACTTCGGGCCCCGGCGGGTGTCATAGGCTACTTTTCGTCATTGATCGATATCGATTTTATCGAGTTTTTGTAAAATTTGAGCTACGGGGCTGGGAGTTGGTACAGGGGGGGGGTAATCAAGCATGCTGATTACAAATAAAATAATGACAGGGCCGGGCGGAGCCGGGTAAGCCATCTACTGCGAACATAAGACTAAACATGTCGCAAGCAATTTGAATTTAGCTTCAAATAAGCTGGCTTGTCTACAACGAACAGGCAATGCACGACAGCGGTTTGCATATGCTCATAGATGTTCAAGAATGATTGAAAAACCGATAAAAACCCCGACTAAAAGTGACAATTTTTTCAAATTCGCTGGAGCTAACTATTCGCTCACATAAATTTTCTAGGGTGAAGCTGATCTGTCTATCTGCTTATCAAAAAATACGCGCCATTAACGGTAGCATGTGATGCAACAAAATTTCATGCCAACTATTATATCTAAGCTCGAGACGTTTGAAAGAATAATTTACGCTCAATAACTTTCTAAACCGAAAAACAAACTTGTCTAGCTATACAAAGTTCATTGCAAAGCTTTGCAAATTACGCGAAATGCATTTGCGCAATCTTTCCTAAGTCTTCGCTTTGACAACAATATTCGGTTTGTCCATTGCTAGTCATGCTGATCCAAAATTTTCGCATGTTATGAAACCTACGAAATGTGAGTGTTAAATGCCAGGTTGTGAAACCCCTACTGAGAAAAGCCAATAGTTCCACTATTTTAAAGATAAGAATAAAGTATTACTGTAGTGTTTATACCTAAATTTTTACGAGCAGGGTAATATTTATTGCCTGCATAGCGCCACAGTAACACAAGCAACTTATTGTTCTCAAGTAGCAGCACGCAAGCTTTGAAAGTTGTAAGGGAATACACAAGCAGTGATTCGTCGCTAGGTGTCTGCATCTTTCAGTCTGACATTTACTACCGCGGACCGCGCTTGAGCCCTGGGACATCAGTAAGCATCCATCAAATTCCAAAAACGTTTTTTGCAGCACTTGGCTTGGCTGTATCAAATGAATCACAACTGAACAACTGACCTATGTAAACTGGTAAAGACTGGTGGCGATAAGTTCTTTGTTACATAAAGTAGGCCATACATCAGAATTGTACTAGGTCGTTCCGAAAGTATTTATTTTTTTCATAAAAGAGATAACATTTTTAGAATAAAGATACTCAAAAGCTTGTGGACGCATTCAATGCAGCTTTTCATTTTTTTTCAAACTTCTTCCATTAGGCAACGAGCTCTTAGGAAATAAAAAAAATGCAGCCCATTTTTTTGGCCATGGTCAAGTTTCGCTATTTTTGTACACATACGATTCTCTAAAGCAGCCCGCAAACGATGGATAGAGCAAACCTTGATAACACCTTGCAGACTTTTTTATTCTCCATAGCACGTACATATTAGGTCATTCCGAAAGTAATTTCGCTTTTTTCAAACGCTCAGACAATTATGGCGAGCACCCGCCGACCACCCACGGGCGACGCCAAGCCCATCCCGAGGGCGCGCCGGTAAGTGCCCGATAAGCGCCCGACTGTGCCCGCGGGTGACCCGATAAGCGCCCGAATAATACCAGCGGGTGGCCCGACAAGCGCCCGATAAATGCGCGATTCGCACCCGCGGGTGGCCCGATACGCACCCGGTACTCGAATTACGGAAAATTTTGGGAGGCCGTTTCCACTTCCGGTCTAATATAAAGGCCGCAATCTATACAAAAATACATGGTGACGTTCACACCCCTTCCCCGACGCTCCAACCCTATAACCGCAATCGAGGGCTCCAGTTGTTTCATTCAAAAGACTTCCGACGACCAAAACCTGGCTTGTCATTGCGACCAAATGAGGAGGGTAGCTCTATCACCGCGCCGTATCTCACGCAAGTAACGTTTCCTCTTACAGCGTGCAAGAATTGCGGCATCCAGCAAGGCCCGGGGCTCGCCAGAGTCGTTCTGTCGGGTCGTGGCCTAGAGGGCCGGGGCTCACCCGAAAACTACATATGCAGGGAGCCCTGTAAGGGCCGAGGCTCGCCCGTGTGGTTTTTCTTGGGCCGCGGGTGTTCCGATAAAATATTTGAGGCCCGCGGCCTTTCCGTAATGATAACATTGGGCCGCGGGTCGCCAAGCAAATAAATTTAGGGCCGCGGATGGTCAGTGCAAGAATTTGACGCCCGCGCACCACCGAATGACACGTTAGGGGCCGCGGGTGCTCGCAATAATTGTCTGAGCGGGCACCACATGTGACGGAACAAAGGTTTCTAAAAGATCTTGGAGGCATTCGATGCAGAATTTCATTTTCTTTCTAAATGTGATAAAATTGTTGCAAAACAGTCAATGAGCTTTCAGAAAATAACCAAAATCTGCGACTTATGCTTTTTCAGATGGTCAAGTTTGACGATTTTTTAAAACTTTCGTAACAATCCTTAGAAGGAGTTCAAGTAACGGTTCGATAGAGTAAACCTTATAGAATACAGTACTACTTTTTTCTCCTTTCCATAACTTGTCATACATTTTTAACAGAATTTTAACTGATGCTACCGATTTCCATACTTGAGCGGCTAAACCCTCGTAGAACATCAAAAGAAGAGCAGTTCGCGTATCATTCGATGCAGCATTTTCTCCTCTTTCTAACAGGTATTTTTTGTTTCCGACTCGTGAGTTTCCGGGGATAAAATCATCATAACTCATTTTTTTAGCGAGGTCCAGGTTGTACCCGAAAAACTCGAAATTTGATATTTCGAACCCGTAAACCCTCACTTGCTTTGTAAAATCAATGCTAACTCATAGTACCATCTTGGTACTCTCAAATTCCGAAAAATTATGATGTTTGATGCGATTGTGGCTGAGGTGGGGCAAAATCCACTGGTTTTGTTGAAAACCCTTTCGAAAAATTACGACGAACTAGGAGAAAGAGAAAAAAGTAGTACTGTATTCTATAAGGTTTACTCTATCGAATCGTTACTTGAACTCCTTCTGAAAATTGATACGAAAGTTTTAAAAATCGTCAAATTTGACTGTCTCAAAAAGCATGGGTCGCAGATTTTGGTTATTTTCTGAAAGCTCATTGACTGTTTTGCAATAAATTTATCATCCTTAGAAAGAGAATGAAATTCTGCATCGAATGCTACCAAGATCTCCTAGAAACCCTTGTTCCATCGCATGTGGTGCACGTTTGAAAAAAGCGAAATTATTCGGAATGACCTAATATTTTCCGATAAAGTTCCTATTAGGGCCTCTGATTTTTTCGCAAACCTGTACCAGATGCAGTCTCATCACCAAAAAATCTTTGAATTTTGAAGCTTAAATCTAGAGAATATGGTCTAACACTAATTTTACAAAACAAATGAGCGTGCATGGATTTATATCAAATCTTGATTACTCTTGATAGCCTGAGCTGCGTTTAGAAATAAAAATTATCATGATTTCGTTTCTTAAAAACCCCAGGAATCGGAAACAAAAAGGCTATTAGAAGAAAGATAAGAAGCTGCGTTGTTATCTAAGTTGAGCGCCGGTTAATGTTCTATGAGGATTATGATGGCCGATTACGGAATTTGACAGCATAAAAATAGTTTTATGACTATAGAAGAAACTATTGGTTGTAATTATTGATAATTTTCAAGAACTCGGATGGACTGGAATTGAAACAGCCATTCGAGAGAGGAAGAAAAGCTGCATCGAATGCTCCCAGAAGCTTGCAAGTCCTTTCTATCTGCGAAATGTTCGCTCTCTTAAAAAGCGAGATTATTTTCGAACGGCCTATTATATTTCAATTTACGAAAGAAATTTTGCGGTTCTTATAGGTAATGTATAAATATTGTGTAAGCGAACTCAAAAAAGACTGGATGAGTCACTCATGTTATGCCAGTGGGAGTGTTATACTGGCGAAGTCGAAGTTTTCTTTGTTAGAAAGAAAGGATACTTGGTGAGCATGGCTTTGAAATGAAACGTACACTGTTGAACGCCTTAAAGCGCTAATTGCAAATCTGCTTTTTTAACAGCTGTCTTCCGAAAGAAGTCATGAACATTTCTTGCCACAAAAATTAGCACAGTTTTGATGACAAGATTCACTGATTTCGCTAGAATGTTTACTTTCGCACCATAAAAAGTGTCCAAACAAAATAAAACTTTACGCTGAACTCAGAATAACTGTCTCCAATATGTCAGAGTCTAAAAAATGTGGGTGCTAACGATTTTGACTGCCTGAATGTCATGAAATTAGTATGGAAAAAAGTGTTTAGCTTCGTTAAAAGAGTCGCATATCAGACAATGAACACAGATTTGGAATCAGCGTTTCAAAGCACATCTACATGTATACATCCCAGTGCAAGAGGGCTACGGTCATAAGTATTCTTTCTTCGTTAGAGATATGGAAGTATTCGTAATGCTAGGGCACTTTATATTCTGCCCTAAATTCATTCGCATAGTTGCAAGAATTGATAAGTTGTACCAGACAAAAATGCAGTCTTGAAAAATTGCAACTCACTTGCCGTTTTGCCGCTGGTGAGCTTCATAGCTATTTTTATGAATATAAATTTTTTCGTTGAAGCCTGTTCTTTTCGTCAATGCTGCTTCAAACTTACGAAAAAGGATATAACTGTCTGGGCGGTATAAACAACGGAAGGGGAATTCCATGCTACTCTCAGTAACCGAATGAAACTTCAGACAGAAGCAGGGTTTTTAATACGCTCGCTCAGTGTGCGCTAACATTCCGGTTTCTCACTACAAAATTACATAGAACAAGTCTTTATTCGTCAGTTCTACGCGCTAAGTTGCAAATTTTTTTCACAATCTCATAGTAATAAGCAGTTGCTTCCAGTTCAGGTGCATACTATTTGTACAAAATATTCGTAATGCTTCTCCCGACAATGGCAACCGATAAGACGTATCAGATGTTTCAAAAGTTCTTTCGTTCAATGTTCGCGAGTTTTCCCGTCGTTCGCACCTGGTATAGTAACTCGGCACCTCATAGAAGCTTTACTTGCTCCCTGTAGGCTTGCGAATTGATCTTTACTATAATGTACACCGGAACCTTTCGAACGCTACGGCAGTTTCTGCGTACCTCCCGTCCTTAAAACCACAAGCATAGGAAAGCCCAGTTGCTAAAGGATTCCAAAAAAAAGAATGCGAAAATATAACGGCGCTTAGTGATAACGAAAGGAGAGGTGGCAATCATCGTTGGCGAGAGATCTTTTTGCACTATGGGTCCCGGGAAAGAGCGTATTTTTCAAGTTTGAGTTAGGCGGCCTGAGAATTGGCACAGGGGTGTATGTATGCATGCTGATTACAAAAACATTAGATTCTAGAATTTACGATTATTTACCTGTCGATTACATTTATGAAGTTTATCGCTGCACTTGCAATGTGTTGAAATGGCAACGTGCCATGGTAGCGGAAATGGTTGTGCATACGGAATCAATCCGCTATCAAACTGCTCAAATTTCACTTCTGGCTCGACACTGGGTTGCTAAAAGTTTTCCCCCTTAGCCCCTTCTCGTTCACAAGTACGTACCCAGAGTATGATTGAATTCGCATCTTGTTATGGTTTACATGCCTGGTTCGACTTTGAATTTGTTCAAGTCAGCCTCTATGTATCGTAGTCATCATTACTTAAAATGATTTACTTGAAAATTGACCATGTAATAGTCCCCCACAAAACTAGGTACAATCTTAAAGGCAGTGGCTCGGCAAACCTCAACCTAGTCAGATTTTCGCTTATCTGGGGTTATTCAATACGCTGATTCCGAAAATCCACTTTTGCGAGCTTGAAAACGGCGAAAACGAGCGTTTTTCAATGCCTTTCCCTTCAGATTTGGACGAGTGGAGCAAGGCTGATGATGCTGGATTGTTAAGGGACCCAATGGTTATAGCATTGCGGCGGGCAGCCTCCAATGGTGAGGAGAAAATTGCCAATCCGCTCCGGGAGCGTGTAAAATTGGCTGCGAGTGTAAGTTAGAGAACCATTTTCTCGGCAGGGAAGGCATGATGTGCAACCAGGATTGCTCTGTTTTCATACCTGGGCGATAACGAATCTAACGCGTTGAAATCCTGAGTTGTCATCCACTGCCTTTAAATTCGTCAGATCGTTTACTTCGCACAGTAACGCAAAAGATTAGATCATCGTTTCACTTCGGCAACATCGTGCAAATATGTTTGGTCAAGCATTTGAATTATTCTCACATTTTGTGAATGAAATGCCTTTTGCTAAACGAAACCTGCAAAACCTACTTTTCTAAAAAAGCTGAGCAATCATGCAACTTCGGTCTCGAGGGTATGTGAGGTTTGGCATAGTGGAGCACAGCCTTATTTGAGAAGAGTCATCTTTCTTTTCCGCAAAAATGCCAACAAAACCAACGAACCTGCCTTTGAGAGTAGGTTTGGAAAAAATTGATCTTACAGCAGAAATTTGAGCATTTAATCATTTGGTTTCGAAGCGAAGAAGAAGCCAACGACTGTGATCTGGAGCATTTTTTGCTGGAAAATTTGATTTTTGAAAAATTAAAATGAATCTCAAAGTCAAACAAAACAAACAACTCGAGGGACGATAAGAATCGAAGTTCTGTGGTGTAAAGCCTTAGTTCGAAACATATCCCTTTTCCGCCCAAATATGAAAAACCTGCCTCTGAGTGTGAGTTTGCTAGAAAAAACTTGACTTTCTTAGCGAAGAACTAAATATCTAACAGTACAGTCGCGAGGAAAGATAGAATTCGTGAGCAGCTGATCTTTGGTCCCGTTGAGCCAACTTGACGTCTGTGGGATAGAGCTTCACTTTTGCTGAAAAAATGAACTTTTAGCGAAAAACTGAGCATTCAATATTCGCCTAAGAATTAATTTTCTAGGCAAACTCGTTTGAAAAAATGAGTTTCTCATGGAATTTCTTGAAACCTGGGCGAAAAAATCGAAGTTTTGTAAAGTAGAGCCTCAGTTCGTTCCCTTTTCTGCCCATGTAACAAGAACATGAGAAACTCATTTTTTAAGCGAGTTTGCTCAGAAAATTAATTTTTATAGCAAAAAATTGAGCTTTGAACCAATTCTTGGGAAGGAGTCGCTAAAATTCGACGTCTGTGAAACAGAGTCTCATTTTAAAAGGTCATCTATTTTTGGCACAACTCAAGAAAATCCATGAAAACTTGTTCTTTCCTCAAACAATTTTGTGAAAATAGCGAAAAAGTAAGAAGTCTATCAGTTTTCGTCTCAAAAAATGAATCCGCGTTACCCAGAGAGAACCGCATTTAGAACGTCATTCAGTTTTCGGCACCAATTATAAGAAAATCCATGAAAAACTCATCCCTGTGAGCAAGTTTGCTGTAGAAATTTCATTTATCTATGGAAGAAAGGGGGGGGGGGGCAGGGTTGCAAGGGAAAGGAAAGTTCGACGCACTGTGCAGAGCAATACCTAATTAGCGATTTTCAGAGCAGAGCCAACTCAAAGACTCGTACCGAAAAATGATGGGAGAACTTTTGTCTCACTTTAGATGCATTTGAACGAGCACAGATGCGCTGATACAAACAGAAAATAAGAATTCGTCAAAGCTGTGCTATGTGCATTGAAGAAATGGTATCTAACTACCGCGACTTCTATAATGCGAGATTTGATACCGGGAGTGGAATGGGAATTTGTGCAACTAGAATAGAAAAGGTGTAAATGATAATCGTGTGTTATGTGTTCACTTCTTTCCAATTTGTAATCTTCTACTAAATCAAATCAACTTTAAATACATATGCCCGCGTAAAATTGTTTGTGGAACAAACACTGAATCGTTGTATAAATTGTCTTACATATGCGTGAATATATCTGCCCCCCACCCACTCGCTAGTATAGTTATAGAGCTGAGCAGATGCGATGTGTTTCTTCCAAAAATTTCACGAAATGGCTGCGCAAGCTTTATGAGCTGCAAAAGCCGCGGCGAAAACTGTTAGATTCTTACCACTTTAGAAAGAGCGATTTGGAGGGGCTCTTTTGAACTTTCTGCAAGATCTTCTTGTGGAAAAATCAATTGAAGCTTGTTATTGGTGAGCTTACAATGGGTTCCATAATGACAGAGGTGCTACAGGGCATTTAAGAAATCGTGACGATGGCGCGACCGCGCGCGACACGCACGCACCTACCGGCAACCGCATTTTCTTGGTGTTCATCTCTGCTCGAGCTGTTTTTCTACTTACATACGACAGCATTTAGACATTGGGAGTGACTGAACTGAGAACTGAGGTGACGCCTTTCTGCATGAGAATCTTCCGCTCCTGTAAGCGCAAAGACCGTAGTCAAATCCGTCGTCACGATTTTATAAACGGCATATACGTATTTTACCACGTTCTAGGTTATGTTATGGTTAATCAAAGGAGGTGATTTCCCGAGGAAAATGTTTCGCGATCTTTGAAAAAAAAATTTTCATTGCTGCATTATTATTTGAGTATGTATAATATGCCAAAGATTAAACGACTGTAACGTAGTTTGTTTAATTCTACCATTACTTTTTAAAAGAGTTATAGTAGATTTGAAGTTGAGCTTAAATGGACAAACTTCGAAACAGCCCAGTTACTATTTGTAATGTCATTAGCGGCACCTGCATTCAAGGATACGTAGACCAAAAGTGAGTGGAATATGTGAAAATTGATAAGGCGGATTGATTTATTTTGCATTTCATTCTAGAGTTTATCTTCAAGCGTTACTGCTTCAATGTGCTAAGATTTGATCGACCTCCGATAGAGCCTACCTTGCTCTCCGAATGACTTTTTTACTTGATTTACCAATGTTTTTGAAATAACCTGGTGGATCGACTTGAGCAGATTTCAAAAATATCACGCACATTCTTCCCGCACCCTTTTGCCCTTCTCCTTCCATCCGCCACTAATATAGAGAGCCAAGCGAAGGCATTCTGTAAAACATTGCTCTCATACATAGATACTAGGTTATTCCAAAAATTTTTTCTTTTTTCCGAGTTATCATGAAAGGTGGACTGAGGATGAGTAAACACTTCAGCGACTATTCGATGCAGATTTTTTAATGTTTAACTGTCATGCTTTTGGATCATCTCTTTTTTTTGTGATCACTGAAATAAAACCAAAATTTCGAACCTGACCTTCATGCTCAATTTCAGCATTTTCACAAAATCTTATTTTGAACGCTGGTTATCTGAGAACGGGTGATTACTGTGAATAAAATGCGAGACAGCAATTTTTGTTTTGACATCTCCAGCTAGCTTGGATTGCGGCGCTTTGTCTTGAGGCAACCGTCGCGATACCACAACTAAGTTCAAAATATTTTGCGAGAGGTTGAAGGTGATTTTTGAACAGACAGTGATGAAGGATTCCGAAAACATCCAATGTTCTGTATTTACTTTCAATAAAAGGGTTCAATTAAATCGCAGCGAAGTAAAAATGAAGAAGAACCGTCGTTGCCCAGAATTCAGCAAAAGTACATTTTTTATTTGATTTTCCAAGGCTACAACAGACCCTGCATCAACGAAACTGATCAAAATTGAGGAAAACTCATTTTGGCAGAAGTTATGAGATGCGGTTTCTCCGCCATTATTCCGTAGTGGCGATTCAGTGGAAATCCCTTTGGTGGGAGCAACCTTAGAAGCATGGTATTTTGAATCTTCATTTTAAAGAAAAAAAAACCATCCCATGAAAATCATTTTGTAAGGTATGGAGTTCCGGGTATTTTCGAAATGGATATGTCACAATCCGTCTTCACTCAAATTATTTGCTGCATTGTAATGTGTTTGTGCATGAAACGATTTTGCAGGATTGATTTGATGAAATTTCTCTTGAAAAATACTGAAAAAGTAGCTGGGAATGCCAAGTTATTGTGCTGGACTTTGTTTGCTTATTCAACCATTATCACATTCGAAATAGAGATTTTGAAAGATTGCCAAACTGTTAGGGCGAGCAGCATATGTTTAGATATCGGTAATTTTGGTTGACCGTAAAATGAATTAGGTTCAGAAACATAATTCTGAAAAGAAAGGAAAGAATTTGCGTTGTAAAATCGAAAGCTTTGCCCACATTTTCCACTTGTCTGAAAGGTTTGTAAAGCTGCTTGCTTATAGATGCCTTCTTCAGCTGGTAAAAGATTCTCGCTTTGGAAATTTCTTCCATCAATGTCAAGGCATTCAATCGATTACTTTTGCTGGAGTGCTCTTCACAATCAAATTTCTGAACCTTCAGTATTTCTCTCACCATCAGAGATCTGTGCTTGATCATATCAAAGCTGTATAACCGAATGTATTAACCAACAGATTGAATTGAAGGTTTGTTTTTCCGTTTTTGATTAAAAAAAACGCGCATCTAACAAAGGAGGATCCAAAGTCGAAATCGGCTTTCCACATGTATATATAAATCTGAAACGCATCAAGCGGCGATTACAAATAGGTCGTTGTTATCTGCCAAACGCCTCCAGACACCGGGTTATGAGCGTTATTGGCTCAAAAAAATTAAAAGCGCCACTGAAATTCTTCCAAGATTAAGCCTATGACCCAGCGTTGGATATTAGAACACTCTATGCATGAGGAACCTTTTGTCACAGTATTCGTACTCAACAGTGGCGGTCTCAGGATTTCGGACTGGGGGGGGGGCGGGGGCGACAAAAATTTTTTCATATGAAGGTGCGTGACGTTAGCCACGCACTCCGAAAATTTTTTGGGGTGCTTGTCAAGATTTTTAGCCCACAACCCCTCAAATCTAGAAAAAGGGGGCGTGGCGGCAGTTGCGCCCCTGAAAGAAACTTTTTCTAGAAGGCTAATTTGAATTTTCGAAACATTTTAAAAATCATTTTGATTGTTTAGAAGAATAAACAAGTCACTTGCGCATTTTCATAGCCCATATAGGGGAGGGGGCCTCCTTCTCTCCCTCCCCTCCCCTCCCCCCCCCCCCCTCGGTCCGTCACTGGTACTCAACTCTTCTTCATTCGAGCACTGGAAAGACCATAACCATTGATTTTACCTAGATTTTGCTACTGTTTTTCACTCTAGAAAACACTCATAACTCAGCATCTTCAGGCACTTGGCAAAAAAGACAAACTGGAATCAGCTTTTGATGCCCTTCAAAATTGGTATATAATTCATTTAGAAAGTCGATTTCGCTTTAGGTCACCCCCTGGTAAGACATTGTTTAAAGCGTGCAAAAGCGGCTCCGAAAATTTTTTACCCTTGCCTTTCCAGTGTATAGGTCTCCGTAGAAGCGTTTATACTAATTCAGCATAGTACGATTTAACATTTAGAGAAGGGCTGAAGACTTTAGGAAACAAGAACTTCATTGGTAGTGACGAAAAGTCCAATGCCTGGTGTTCCACTACTGCTTATGAAGTCATTGACGAGTAAAATTTGTCCGGATGTACTGCAGCCCTCAAGTATGGTTTGCATCATTGAATCAAATGAACAAAAAAATAATTTTTGTTACTCAAAATGTCAGCCTGTGCTCAACATAACTCCGTTGATAGACATGTCTGAAAAAATGTTTTGGAGTATTAGAGCTGTTGCATTCTTCAAAGAAGAACCACATTCGGTCGATTTGTGCAAATTCGTTTGCCATTAATGTAGAAACATTCGTATTTGTACACTGCATGAACTGCTTTACCTGCTTGGAGACAGCCAGCCTGCAAAGGATAACAGTTCACAAGGTAGTTACATCTCAAAGTTTTTACATACCAAGAAAATCATAACGCAGAGCACGTAAACTTTGAAGAATTTCTGCATGGTTAGCTGGAAAACTTGCATTTTGTATAAAAATTGATTCATCTTGTTGCAAACACTAAATTTCGGAGCTTCAGCATGAACATGATGAAATGAGTGGGGATGCTTCAATGGTTCTAGATCGAGCATCTCAAGCGCTTGCATTCGCGTGACTTGTTTGATTTCTGCTTATTTTATTACCCGCTTCTTCAAAGGCAGTGTCCGGGCAAAAACTCGATTTTGAGATTTTGTGCTTACCCGGGCCTACTCGCTACGCTGAATCCGAAAATCCACATAGGAGAGGGCGAAAACGACGAAAAAGGGCTCTAACACTGGAGGGAAATCAGCAAGTGGGCGCACTTCCCCACTGTGAATTCACGCTCCCAGCTTCGCGGGCGATCTTTTTGATTCCGGTTTCAAGTCATTCGTTTGCACTTGATCAGTAGTGATGTCAGGGTGGCTTACGGATTCGAGAAAATTGCTCTGGAAGCTGGAAGCGTGAATTCACAGTGGGGAAGACCCCGCCCACTTGGTGATTTCCCTCCAGTGTTAGAGCCCTTTTTCGTCGTTTTCGCGCTTTCCAGTGTGGATTTTCGAATTTAGCATAGCGAATAGGCCCGGGTAAGCACAAAACCTCAAAATCGAGTTCTTGCCCGGACACTGCCTTTAAGTGTGCTTCATACTTCTTCACTTGCATCCTATTTACATATTGCTTCTCTCTAATCAGTTTGCCTTGCGTGTGTCTGCTTTGTTTGATAGCTACATAACTGAGCTAAAGAGAAAAGAGGTGATGATGTTTTTTTTGTTGCCTACGGTAATGATATTCTGCATCATCCCTTTTTGCGCTGCCAAGCTAAGTATGGCAACACTTCTGCGTAGTTCTGCTAGACATGGGCAGCCATCAAAGTACGTGTTCTTGTTTTTGTAGGGCACATAACCACCGCATCGAGCTCTCCATATAAGAAAACAATTTAGCATTTTTGCATGTGCAAATTTCGCACCTCACGTCCAGCTTAGTAGAGAAGGAGATGGAGATGGGGGGGGGGAGGGTATAGTCAAGAGGCGCGATTTTTAATGCCAGGTAAACACCAAATGGCACATAGAAAGTGTTTTATAACATTTCAGAAGTATTTAAAATTTAGAATATATACTCATATATTGAGTAGTCGCATAGTTGCTCAATCTTGCTAAGTTGGAATCAATTCCCCCGTCTTCCGGGGGAAGGGGAAGGGGGGAGGGGGGGAGGGCAGATGAGGAGAGGGACTTGTTAGACACCAGGAAAATTATTTTTGATGGTTTATTGAGTTGAGAGAACATTAGAGGTTTCTGAATGCATACACTCTTTTGGAAATTACCCATCGTACGAAAGAAACTTGAATACGGCTTGCATTATTTTGGTGGTTGGTTGAAACATAATTTCGTTTTGGCATAAAAATCCTTACGAAAAATTTTCTGGTTGTTTTTTTTGTCCATAACCTTTGTAAGGAAGTAGTTTAGAGCTCATTCTATCACATCAACTATTCAACTATGATAAGATGCAGCCGTGCCCAATATAGCTGAAACTCCGGCAGCTCAGTTCTGCGACTTTGTGAGCTTCGTTTTCGTGTGGTAATGGATTCAGAGAACAGCAATTTAGTGACTGGATACAGACAAGTTCTCCTTACTTAGCGAATAGCAATGAAAATTGTTATCTGCCATTTCAAAAGTCTTAAACCAAAACCAGTCAGCCAAATGGCCACTCATCACCATCTTTGGCCGCAATTTACACTACACATTTCCACCATCTTGAAGTGGTTCCTAAATTTAAACTTCGTCAATGCTTTTGTTCTTTGTATAACTATAAAATTTCAATATATAAGGGATATCAAAAGGTTTCTGTTTAGCGATGTCTAATGTGTTCGTTTATTGTTTTGTGGGAGTTGGACGATGTTTTGCATAAGCATGTCCATTTGTGCGCAGAGGCATTCAAAATTTTGCTTCAAAGGCGAAAGATTAGTAGCGACTTAGGTGTTGTTGCTGAAAAACGTATCAGCTATGTCTACGAAAATCGACATTCATGAACTTGTCTTATAAGTCTTTTCAAATAAGTAATCTCAGCTTATTTCATTTCTCAAAACTAAGGCATTCTGCCAGAGTGCAAATCTGTGTGAGTATTGCTGGGTGAATAACAAACTAACAACATAACAATAACTATATAATCACATATTTGCGAAGAGCATAGACCCATTACAGGCAAAGTTTAAAAATTGAAAGCACTAATTTTTTCTCAATTTCTAGCCATCAGAAAAGTGCAGCAAGTGCATATATAAATACCTGATGGGGAGGTTATATGCGTGAGCAAGTGGGAACTCAGAATGTTTTTGAACTGAGATACGATTATTTTCGTTGGGATTTTGGATTTTTTTTTCAATTGTCGAATTTGGATGCAGATCAAGCTTCGTACGAACTTTTAAACACCATATTGTAGAGCCTGCTTTGATTTTTGAATGGTGCCCCGCATTCCATTTTTTGAGAAGAACGGACCTATGCTAGTAAAAAGTCAGATATGAAAAGACGGTTGTAGTACAAGCAGTTACAGTTGTAGTATAAGCATTTGGCAAATTGCGAAATGGTAAAAAAAAGCAGAAAACCGAAAACAAGTCAAATAGAGTTCCTTTTCTTCCTTGCAACCTTACTGGATATTCTGAAAAAATACAAGGGGCGATACTAAGTATCCGTGATAGGCGTAAGGATTAGGTGCGAAGTAAGCGATTGTATACAAGTTTTCTCACCCTCTTCCTTTGCAGTGATAATCTGTAAAACAGCGAAAGAGTGTTTATACTCGTAAAGTAATCCCTTGCGCCCTTCCATTTCTTTTGGTGAGTTCAACAAGTTAATCTCTAACAACATCAGGTTGGAAAGGCTTTATTTATGCTCAAAAAACGGCTTCAATTTTTCACAGTTTAGAAAAATGTTTATTATTTTTATTTTGCGCAGTTTTTATCAAGTTGGCACATGAGTTTTGCAACTTTTTTGTAACTTTTCTCTTTTTGATTGTAACGCATCCAATTTTATCATAATGTAGATAGGTAGTAGGCAACAAAGAAGCGCAAACAGCCTGATTTTTTTTCAATAAACTGGAGAAAATTCACTCATTTTTCGGAAGCTGGTCACAATCGAAATTTCAAGGGTCAAAAAACCAAAGATAAAGCCGTTCTTAGTTCGAATCAAATACATCAGGCCGAAATTGTACCCAGAATGTTAATGGAGGAATCTCTAATCATCTACACAGTTTCGGCTCGATTTCTTTGATTCAGGCTAAGAACGGCCTTATTTTTGGCTTTCCGACCTTTGAAATTTCGGATCTGGCCATATTTCAAAAAATGCGTAGATTTTCTTTATTTCGCCACCAAAAATCAAACTGTTGGCGAAGTATTGTAGCCTACCATCTATTCTACATTATGCACAACAATGAATTCGTCACAATCAAGAAGAAAAAGTTACGTAAGTTGCGATTATGTGCCAATCTATAAGTTTACATCACGCTTCTTACATATTATGCCAGAATAAAAGAGCGCTATGTCCACAAGGAGAAAAATTATGGAAGAAACTGCAAACTTATGTGTCAACCTAACAAAATTCTTGACGTCAAAGGTTCTTGATAGAGTTGCTTTCGTACTTATTATCGTTCTTGATTATCCTAGATTGGAAAGTTTTAACGTCATTATGACCTTGTTAGTATATCTACTCAAAGTAACCATCTTCGGTGAGAAAGTAGTATACGAAACTCAGGAATGCCAGTGATTTAACAGTTTTAAAAGTTTCTAATTAGCGCTTAATGTGAATCTGAGCTCTTTGATGCAAACAAAACTCTTGCTTCACTCCTCCTTCGGGTGCTCTGAATCTCTTTGAGCTAGAAATGTGGCATTTCCAAGAAGTAAAATGCTTATTAAGCGACCCGTTTTAGGATAAAAGGATAAAGGATTCGGCGCCTTCAATACCCTTTTAGGGCATGCGCCGAACGCACACACTAACTTCATAGTCGAAGAGGCAATTGTATGCGTGCGAGCCTATTACAGTGACTTGCGGGGGCCAGCCGTTTTCAAGTCAGTGCTTTTATCCTCCCAGATAACTCTGGTACCAATTTACCAGCCCCGGAGGGTAGAGGGCTTGGTTGGCCCAGGGGCGGGGATCGAACCTGCGTCCGATCTGGTCATAGCGGCGCCTCATACCACTACGCCACTCGTCCCCTAGCGACCCGTTTTGAAGCCAGAAAAGTTGTAAAAAATGTAAATGTCAACGATGGATCAAACTGCTCGAAAGCTTGAAAGTATTCGCTCTTGCAAGCATGATGCCAACGATATGCATGTATACTTTAAAATCTATCTGATTATTGCTAGACAAATAACGCGGCTGATATCAAAAGAGAATTATGCAACAGTTTTTAGTCAAAAAACCAGTGAATTTGTGGCCTACTTCAATCATAGATGCCTTGAAAGAGTTGGGCAATATGTTTCTATTCGAAATAGTATCTCTAAAGCGTTGGCCTGCGATAATAAGATTGCTTTTGCACCGAATATCCTAGTTGGTAATATAAGCTTGGAAATACGAACATGTGAAAATTCAAATCTGTCAAAGGTTGTACTAGTCTAGACATATATAATAAGCAGCATACCATCGTCAATTGCCTTTATGGGTGGAAAAAAGCTTTCGATGGTGGCCAATCAGGTGCTGAAGCGGACTATACGGCTAATGCGTGGCACTAATGTGACTTTTATGTTTTTCCCATCGTTTTCGGAGCAACATTATCACGTTAGCTGTCGCTGACATGTATTTCATATAATATCACTGGGAAGAAATAAAACATCAGAAAATTTCATAGAGGCTATTTCCACCATCACTTTATCACTTAACACCTCTCATTTCCATGTAATCATTTGAATAGAAATGAGAGGTAATATGTGATAATGTGCAGGTAATAATTTACCTATTCTTACTATTGTTTCACCGCATTACCGACTAGAACAGAGTCAGGATCAGGAGTAGTCCATGTTTTGAAAAGCCATTTTCGGTGCCCAGCTTACTGCCCTGATTCTTTCGCGCCTCTCCGCCGAGACCAATAGTGCAGCTAGTAGTTACGTCTTCGGAATAAGATTGGATGGGCTTGATTTGCCAAGGATCGCTGATCCAAATTAGCGGTGCATGGCACCTCTAGCCTCCTGCAGCTGCTTTCCAATCTCAGAGTTACATTTATGTGCTTGAATTATGCCATATGGAGGATTACTGCTCGACAATGGCTTTGTTTCCATCTTTTCCGTTTTTGTTCACATCTGAGGGTCACATTTTAGGTACCGCTTGCTGCTTGCCTGGCTTAGATGGGCGTCAATTCATGGCTTTGAATTACGGCTCTCTCTCTTTCCTTAGTTTCCTGTTGTTCTGCAATTTTTCACTCGATGGTTTTTGCTTTCTTGAAAGACATTTTCTCAAGAGATGTGTGAGGCCTTGCAAGTGTGGAATGGGTTAAGTTTACTCATCCCAGTTTTAGGCTCTTCTGCTGTTTTTTTTTTCAGTTCGTCTGTGTTGGCTCGCATCTTGTGGCGTAACTACTGACGATGCTGCGTTATGTTGCGTTGAGTGGTGTTTCGCTGCGTGTTCTTTTCATATGGTCTTTGCAGCATTTGATTACTTTTAGCTCTTGTCTTTTGTTCACGAATGCAATCCTGCAGTTTTTTTTGTTTGTTTTGTTGCTAACAACCTCAAACACGTCTTGTCTAATGTTCGATACCAGCCGTATTATCCCAAATAGATCTTTTTATCGAAGATTTTTCTACTAGCTTTAGACCTCGTGCACTGGTTCGCGTTTATCCGTTGTTTGGATGTGTACAGGTTCCATTCTTATCGAACAGTTTCACATTTGAATCTTGTTCTCCCTCAAAATAAATTATTTTTGGGGTCTGATCAGCTAGCTTTTACCGGGGGCTGGTTGGCACCCAAAAATGGGTTCATTGTCGTTTTGAGGGTAAAAGATTCTTGAGAGGTTTTCTGATATTGCGCTTGTTTCTTTTTTCTTTTGTTGGGTTCTAGAGCTTCGTTCTTTTATCTACTTCTTTTTATACTACTTTCCCTTGAGGATGAGGAGTGGCTGGCCTCCTGTCTCTTTTTGGTTTTTTTTCTGTTTTTCCTCTTTGATGCACCTTGTGCGTATTTATAAATAAGTAAATGAATAGATACGCTGATTTCAAAACCGTATTCGTAATCTGCGGAACGACATTTCGAGAGAACCGTATTTTCCCTTATCTGGCGTGTTTGCACAAGAGTACGAGTAATTTCGATACGTGCTAAATGTGTCGAATGGTCTTGTGGGTAGCGCTGTCGATTGTTGCACAATTGGCGCCCATTTAATCTCTATTTTTGTGCTAGCGCCAATTCTTCTTGAAAAACGTTTTGCAGCTAACGAAGATAGTTTCGAAATTAGCGATTTGAGGCAAGCAGTGGATGTATATCCAGAAGGCTACGGTCACCATTGTTCTTTTCTTTTGAAAAGAGTACAATTAAGGACCAAGTTTCGTACAGTGTTTACGCTTGAATGAAGCTCTTAGTTGTTCTACACTGCTTGTTTGGCTAACTATGTTATAACAGCTCCGCTTACAATGCACTCAGCCATGTTTCAAAGTTTACTCCGGTCTAGTTGATATCAGGCTCAGAATATCCTTATAACTTCTCTTCAATAAATACTAGCATAAATCACGCACTCTGTACTAAATAAGAAACGTTTCAAAAACTCTGTGATAAATAAATTGTTTTGCGCTATCATGATCAACTACATGCACTCACTATTTAGATGTAGCAGTGTCGGCCTCAGTTACATACTCCCTTTGGCGTAGGAACGCATCGCAACGCGAGAGCCTTGCATGCGGATTCCCAATCGATGGGCCAGTTGGAATGCTCAAGCCATCGCGCGCGAAGGTGGCACGACGCTCTAGCGTGGCGATTTGTTTTACGAAAAAGGAGCACTGATTGACAAAAACTATAGACTGTACTTTAAAAATTTGAAATTACGCTTTAACCAATTTTTCTTGCTGTAGTTCTGCACATATAAATTTGAATCACTTTCAGGAACATGAAGTTTATTATTGTTGTTCTCTACCTTATACTGTTTTGTCCGCTAGCTTTTAGTGGACTAGCACCATGCCAAGCCCGTACAACAAATGTCTATCTCAACAGCGTGGCCTGCATCGAATTTTGTAGAAGAATGGTAAGTTTTACTGTCAACTAAAGGCCATGGGCAGTGTTGATAAGAGCTGCAAGTTCAGCGTCTAGGTGATATTTGTGAAAATTGTCTTGACCTTGCAACATTTCTTATTTTAAGTGCGATATTGATATTCTGGCCATTTATGCTTGCGCGCATGCTCATGCTTCACATCTGGCTTGTACATTGTGAATGATTAATCGTTTAACTGCTTGTCAGTTGAAATGAAAAATACACTTAGAGCAGCGCGTTTATATAAAAAAAAAAGTATGAAGAATTTATGTTGAGAGGAACGCGGTAAAGTTCATGCGTACTTAAATACGTACTCTTCGCGCTTTTTCAACGTTCAGAATTACCTACCTTCCAACAATTACCACCATCTCGCTTCCCTAGAAGTACTCTTGTATTCATTTTGCCGTGATAGATATCTTGTTTATGGCCAAGCCTGCTTAGCGTTACGTCTAAAATTTTACGCTCTTCTCTTCTCTTCGCGTTGGAAACAAAGTGAACAGGGTCAAGCAAGGGGTGTGGCACACGATCGCTGATTACGACCCCCCCCCCTTGATTGCTGTCTTAATAAGACCCCCCCCCCTGAACTATACACTTAAGATAGCATTACTTGAAGGCCCTGTCAAACACAATGGGCAACATATCCATAATTAGCATGTCAAATAACGCCTGTAGACGGAGTGTGAGCGAATTCTGAAGATTCAAGATACTAGGCTACCTAAGTGAAATGGTCATTTTCCAACATGATCAACTTTGTTTCAAAGGTGAATTAGCTATACGTTTTTGCACTCAAGACAAAGCACTACTCCTTCTTTGTCCATCCCAGACCCGCTTCAAAAGACCCCCAAACTGTAGAATTAGAAACCAACCAAAATCTCATTTTTCCCATTTTTCGCTTTTAATGGCTGTGTTTTCACCAAATATTACTCAGAGCTAAGAAAACGAATCGGACTCAAATCACTCCTGTAAAAACTAGGAGATCTAGGGGTGGAGGACATTAGGTCGCCGAAAAAGGGCGGTCCCCGCGGTCATTTGCAACAAATACGCACCCTTGCACATACGCGGGCATGCGTTCCTGCAGGGAATCCGCGCGGGACTCTTCCAAATTCGGCGACCTAATGTGTTCCACCCGGAGATCTAGGCTATCGATACATATAAATACGGTTTGCTAAAAATGTTTTTATGACACAGTTAATGGGGTGCGGCACACCCCCTCAAAAGCTGCGGCCGCCGCAGCTTTTAAGGGGGTGTGCCGCACCCCATTAACTATATCAAAAAAAAATTATAGCGGACAGTATCTATATGAATCGATAGCCTAAACCTTGTAGATTCCACGACTGTTTGGAGCCTGATTCTTCTTCTTAGCTCTGAGTAATATTTGGTGAAAGCACAGCCATTAAAAGCGAAAAATGGGAAAATTGAGATTTTGGTTGGCTTCTAATTCCACAGTTTGGATGTCTTCTGAAGCGGGATTCCTGAGGTGGACAGAGAAGGAGTAGTGCTTTGTCTTGAGTGCAAAAACGGATAGCTAATTCACCTTTGAAACAAAGTTAACCATGTAGGAATTTGACCATTTCACTTAGATAGCCTAGTATCTTTAATCTTCAGAATTCGCTCACACTTTCTACAGGGGCTATTTAACATGCTAATTATGGATAGCATACGAATATCATGTTATCACTATTATCAGATTACCCAACTCGACCCCCTCCCCTTTTGACTCCTCAATACGCCCCCCAGGTGTGGCGTGCCGCACCCCACGCTTGACCCTGAAGGTGAAGTCTAGCAAAGAGGTATGCAAATTAGGGCGAATGATCAGCATTTGATTTTGCCTAAACCGTTTTACAACAAACTAAATGTGCTGTCCACAAACTTGACGTAGTGTCCCGTTTTCTTTCAATGAATTAGAGTTCAACTACTGTTGAACCTTTGAAGCCACTGAAATTGGCGATTGACTGCTCGCAGGTCTCGAAAAAAAGTTTTTTATGCAGGATAGGCAGTCTTGTAGGTTTTTACCTGCTTGACTGCAACAAGTTGTCCAGAAACAGTAGAGGAGCTCTACTCAAGACATACAAAGCTATTTGCGGAGGCCCCACTTCATTTACTTCATTCGCTTCAACAATGCGGTCTAATGATACGCATTTGGCTTCTTAGGATGATATCTTATATATAAAGCTGAATGTGTGTCTGTCTGTACGTACGTATGTGCGGAATAGAAATTTCTATTTCTGAACCGATTTGGACCAAACTTGGCACACATATACTTCGGGGCAGGAAGCGTGTCATAGTCTACTTTTCGTTATCGATCGATATCGATTTTATCGATTTTTCGCAAAATTTGAGCTACAGGCTGGGAGTTGGCACAGCGGGTAATCGAGCATGCTGATTACAAATATATTATTGACAGGCCCGGGCGGAGCCGGGTTTGCCAACTAGTGGATGCATATAACTCAACATTCTTCATGCTGCAGAGTTTCGAAGTCTCCTTACCATCAGTATTGAGATCTCAGCGAACATTTCAAGGGTACAACTCACAAAGTGCACTAAATGCATTTTAGTGTATGAAGAGCAAAATTTTTATAGTACGAGACTTAACACAAAACCAGTTTTCCTTTTTATTGCAAGGCAAAATTAACTCTCTGATGATAGATTCTTTATCAAAAGAGTTCTTTTTTTACCTAAGCAAAAACATCAGCATTGCGACTTTTTTCAACATCTTATGAGTTATTACCTTACATGAAACGCTTTCAGGGCGGGAGAAGTGGAAGCTGCGATTCTGGCATATGCGTTTGCAGAGGATAGTTATGGAGGAAGTTCTCTTGTAGAATGACTTCGAATAAAGCATTTTTAACGTTTTATGAGTACAGAATGCTCGTATTTATTGCTTGAAAATCACTCATAATTACCAAGCGATTTCATCCCTTTTGAGGGTTGATATAGTTTGCTTACAGTTATCTATTAGGCTGTTGACTAAGTTTTGCAACTGCTTTTATAACCTTTCTCTCTTTGTATATGAAGCACTAAATTTTGCTATTTTGTAGGCTATAACGTAAGCTACGAGTTCAGCCAGTTCTGCCGAATTCTGGTGTCGCATTGAGAGTTACGGTAGGCATATGGTATAAGGGCAAAATTTATATATTATTTACAATTTTGGCTGACACTTGGCATATTAGGGCTATTTTTTGACATGCTGATCAAACGATAGTGAATTTGCATCGTAGGGGCTTTTGTGAGATGAGTGTGGTTATGGAGTCTCACCCTAAGCAAGAAAAGAGGCGTCAATTCAATTGCTAAATATGATATTTGTGTTTGACAGGTCAAATAACCTTACCATGCAAAGTTTCAGCAAATTCTCAGATTCCGACCTTTTAGTCACAGGCGCTCGTCCCCGGCTGCCTTGCGTAGAGCGGCTCCATCAACTTTTTGAGGCACCCACGACTTATCTACGAATTGCAAAATTTTTTATTGTGCTATATAAGTCGACCTCTAACATCAATTCATACAATTCAGAATCGTTGTGGCTGATCTAAGTTGAGAAAAGCTTCATTTTTACTCATAACCTTATAAACCCTCGACTTTTACTAGCTTTCAACAAGTCTTTTGATTTGTTCTATCTTGTCATTATAGTGCAAGCTTTTTGTTTGCACCAGTTTATAGCCCACGCGACATTCTATACCATATCAAAAACTGAGCACGCCAAAATCAAGAGCGAAAAGTTACGCACTCAATTGCAAAACTTAATCAACAGCCGAATAATACGCTGGCCAGAACAGCGACAAAAGCGTTTTTTTTCGAAATTCGAAGAAAAAACTTTGGAGTATTTGAACAATACCTTCTGTCCAAAATACTCATACTAAACGCTGCTCTATTTGAGCGCTGAAAAAACCGTAAAATTTGATTTACGGTCTTAAGATTATATGACCATTTTTCGAACTAAGAAATTATTCATAACTCTGCATGCAGAGGCGCTCGGCAGAAATTAAAAGCAGATTTGGAATCTCCGTTTAATGCTCTTCAAAGTGACATAAGGCTCACTTGGAAAGGCCACTTTGACTAATCGGACCTCCCTTGTTATTTTTTAATGCCTTCTGCAGATTTTTACTTCCTACTCGTAATTTCTGTGTCGCGCTACATTGTCGGTTTTGTTATGATCATGATTTTAAGCAAATATGGCCCCAAGTTCGCAACAATTTGTTGTTTACTAACTTTAATAAAGAGACCTATGGAAAAAAACGCACTTTTTGCGCTTTTTGCCAGATATTCCAATTCCACCGAAGAAG
The DNA here is from genome assembly GCA_958299035.1 of Cylicocyclus nassatus. Classification (NCBI taxonomy): domain Eukaryota; kingdom Metazoa; phylum Nematoda; class Chromadorea; order Rhabditida; family Strongylidae; genus Cylicocyclus; species Cylicocyclus nassatus. The sequence continues at coordinate 53,121,472 of CATQJL010000112.1, read as the reverse complement.
TTAGCCCCGCGACTTTGTCTATAGTCTACTTTATAAACACAAGCGAGATTTCAAGAAGCACAAAAAAAAAACGCTTGAAAAGGAACAAATTCTTGTTAAAATAAAAATGGGGTTGTGCGACTCGGTCAGCATGAAAGTAGGGGTTGAGATCTTGAATATGATGTGCGGTTTGCTGCAAATACGTTCAGAATAACAAAAAGGGTACCAGAGTCAAATGCCTCGCGCCCCGCTTTTGGTAATGAGGTAGCGCGCAACACGCGGAGGTGCAGACGAGCAGAGGAGGAAGACCAGAGCGGACCAGGGCTCTGTAGAGGAGGCGCTTTCCTACGCTGGATATCGTTTTCTGGGGAGAAGCAAAAGGAAATCGTAGAGTTCTCAAAGGCGATTCCCGGATCTGATAGGATAACAAGCATATTTCTAACACATAATAAGTCCGAATTCGAGGCTCTAATGGCATTCAAACGCCAACAGGTCAATTAACATGTCCAAACACGACAAGTGCACCAACTTGTTTTCGCCAACTTTCAATTCTCAGCTCGTTGAATGATGCACAAAAAGATAAACAATCAGTCTGTTTAAACAACTAAACTGATCTTTGACTTTGAATTGCTGCCAATGCATGTTTTGGAACACCGCCAAATTTCATAACGAGCGACCGAAGGGAAACGGCCCTTTTGAGCCGCTCGCTATCACAGCGCGCCTCTGATTGGTCAACATGTCCACTGCCATAACGAATTAATACTCGTTCATTTTTGTACACCTTTCGTGTCCAACATGATGATAGGTTTTGGCATAGGTATATTACATACTTCGAACTAAGAATTTTCCCGTTGACTGTGAATGCGATTTGTTAGCTTTGCCAGCGGCGCCGCACGCGGCGAGACAAGCGTCGCGCGCGAAGGGTTCAAAAGGGCCTACACCCGCGACCGAACAATGTTTTCAAAGAGTCACACCAATTCGAAACTCAATTCTGAGCGATGAGAGTTGCAGTGGCTTTGATCGGATCTTCAGCGCCCGGGTGCCGTCACGACGATTTTGCGCAATTTAAGTTTTGTTGGAAAGCGTAAAGCATGTAGTTTCCAATAGTCCCCTGGAGACTTTCCAGCATGTACAGATTGCAGAGATAAAAATGAAAGAACGAAAACATCCGAAATTCGGAATTTTTGAGAAACAATTCCAAAAATCTAGAAACTGCGCGATAAAATCCAGAAAAGCCATTATTCTAATTTTTCTTATATTTGATTACTAATTGAGTTAAGTGTGTGCTGATCGAGTTCTTCTTTCAAAAGTTATGATTTTTTGAATAAAATTCCGAAAAATCACTTTCCTAAGAATTCCTAAGAAATTGATTTTTCGGATTTTTTTTCAAAAAATCATAACTTTTCAAAGAAGAGCTCGTTCAGCACAAACTTAGCTCAGTTAATAATCAAATATAAGAAGAAATATTAGGATAATGCAAAATCATTGTGAGTGAAAGAAGTTATGATTTTTTAAAAATGTTGCGAACGAACTTTCGTTTCAACCTAATATTTTTTTCATGCTTGCTATTTCAAAATGTGTTGGTCAAGTATATTGTGATCCAAAAATATATTATATATAGCATTAAGTATCAAGAAACACAATACTTATTCTTTCATCAAAGTAATCAAATAAGCTCAACCTTAGCAGTTGCTTTCCGATAGTGCTTTTTACGCTTTATCCATACATATGCAAATTGCTTGACTTTTCTCATTTTCAAAAGATTGTGGGCCAAAATATGAATTTTAATCTGCGCCAAACACCGCACTTTTTCGAATAAAGTGCCTTTTTTGTATGAACTACTGAACAATTTCAGAAAATTCAAGTAATCATTAGAAAGAGCTTGGAAAGCTCTTTCGAATGGTGTGCCAATGGTATGTCGAGGGACTTTCAGGTGCAGCAGCACAAATTCGGATGGCGTTCAAAAAAGTCTGTCTGACTTCTCTAAAGCGCCGCTCGAAGGAATGTCGGTGAGGCGTTGCAAGGTGCTGTCAAGATAATCTGCGAAGGTCACTTTATACAAAAGTGTTCAAATTGCTGGTTGTTCATAGCTAATCGGAAAGAGATCTTGAAGAATGTTTAGAAAATCAAGATGCCCCATTACTTTTAGATCACCCTAATAATATACATCACTGTTATGGATGTTCTCCTACTTTAGAACGATGTGTATTCTATTAATTTTCTAACAATCCATGAAATTTGTAGAGAAAAACACGACGAAGCAAATTTTTTCGAGAAGGTAGGAGGGTGGAATCTTTTTATTCTCCGAATGAGTCTCCGTGAGAGGAGGGTGGGGAGGGAGGGGGGGAATTTGCAGAAAAGCGTGGTAATTAAATTTTCCCTTGATGTTGCGAAAGAAAGGTTTCCTTAATCTCGTTGGTTATGGCAGGGCTTTCGAAAAGTGCTGGTTGATTTGTGAAGTTTATTGCTTCTTGAGCGGTTCTCCTTTTGAAATGCTTCTTCACAAAAAATCTTTGCAGAAAGGAGGAGGAAATTTTATGTGGAGATATTTTTAGTCACCACTGAACCTAATTTTGTAAATGTTTGCAGAAAGGAGTAGGAAACTTTATGTGGAGATATTTTTAGTCACAACTGAACCTGATTTTGTATCTGCCCCGACCCACTTGCTAGCGACCCGTAGGGTCGCTAGTTTGGTGTATAGCTTTGCAACGATGAGACAAAGATAAGTATAAAAAATTATGAAAAAATTGAAAAAATTACGTGAATGAAGGAAGCTGCAAGTGTTTTTCTTTTCTAGGTTGCTCTCTGAGGAGAGACCAAACAAAGTCATAATTTAATCACTTTCTCGCCGAATTTTCCTGAAGTCTTTAAATAAAACTATTCTTCAGCTCAAACTCTATCTACGAGCACTCACATTAGCCCAAGTTTCGATCCCACTGCTCCTAAGATAATTAGCCACGAAAAAAACTTTCTTTTTTCGCCTTCTGTTGTTTTATCCCTAATTTTCTGGTTTTTCTCAATTTTATCCACTCATCGTTTGCTGCGGATTACAAGCCGTACTTCCACAAATCCACAAAAGGTTATTCGTAATTTCTGCAGTGCCAAAGGGGGCTTCGTTTCTAAAACTCCCAAATGCCACCTCGTGCTGATCCCTGGAGCGGATGGGGCTCCAGGGATCAGCACGAGGTGGCATTTGGGAGGTTTGCCTCTGGTCGTAGATCTCTACGGAGTCTCGAAGAAACCCTGCAACGTACATCGTTCTGGTAATCACGACACACGTGTGGGAGCACTGACGTCGCCGGCAAAAGTCGATCTTGAGGTTTTGTGCTTACCGGGCCTGTTCGCTATGTTGAAGCCGAAAATTCACACTGGAGCGCGAAAACGGCGAAAATCTAGCGCTGGAGGAAAATCAGCAGGTGAAAGGGTCTCCCTCACCACAAATTAACGCTCCCAGCTTCCAAAGCGATCCTCTAAATTCTGCTAGCCGCCCTGACATGACCCGTCAAGTGCGAGCGCGTAACTTGATTCGCAACGGAGATCGTTCTGGAAGCTGGAAGCACGAATCTACAGTAAGGAAGACCCCGCACACCTGCGTTTTTCCGTCCTGCGTTAGAACCCCTTTTCGCCTTTTTAGCGCTTTCCAGTGTGAAAATCCGGGCAAGCACAAAATCTCAAGATCAACATTTTGCCCTGAACGCCTTTAAAAAAAACCACGAAATCACTGTGCCTTTGGACGCTATTCGATATTATTACGACGAGACTAGTTTGCTAATTAGAAGTATTTCTGAACACTGAATTTATCGTCGTAATTATGAACTATGAAAAAAAATTGATGGGTGTATCGTTCAAATTTTATGAGGAAATGGTGAGTCGACCTTCCGTCAATAATTATTTTGGTTGAACAAGTTGCTTTGTGTTTTCCGCTTGGCAATGTCGTCACTTCATGCTCGTTATCATATTCAACCTTAGGTTGAACTTCCACTTTCCTTTTTTCGTTGTTATTGGTGGTTTTTGTGCTGATTCATTGAGAGGAGTTGTTATCAAGTCGTCTAGAAATTTCCGCTAAAATTTTAAAGGTGAGTTTGGGCATTCGCAAACCCCAGATTTAGAAAATAATGGCAAAATTCTTACTTCTACTCCGTAAAGGTCACAGTAAAGCTTTACGATGATGCGCCACGATCTCTGTAACATAACAAACAAATGAGAGAGAGAAACTGCTGAATAAATTTCAGGAATATTCTTGCTTTCCTGACTAAATTTGTTCAAATTCAGAGTCTTGACAGAAATTCAAACGTGGCATACTGATTTTGAACATTTTCATATTATCGAAGAGAGTCTGAATCAGGGCCCTGGAGGAGGTGGCATTCCAGAATTTTGAAAACGATATCCCTTTTGAAGCCAAAATTTCTTACGACTTCCCCTTTGACCCTATTTTTGACCCCCGTAAGTCCCTGACAAACAGATATACACAAATAATAAGATGGGCGGCCTCAGCGCATATTATAGTAGTACCACGTGGCTTTCCTGGTCCAGCCCGGGTCATCAAGGTTTCAGCTCAATGGGTTCAGCCGCAAAGACATCTATAAAAAACATAGGGTCAAGATTTGCACAAACTTTGACGTTTATATATCTAAGATATTACTCATTTATTAGTCAGCTGCGAAACTTTACAATTTACAATAACCGATTGCGATTGGAGCGCGCTTTCCGAGGCCGATCATAACGCTGTGAACCCTATTTGGGGCTGTATCGAACCGGTGCCTTGGTGGTTTTGGAAGCGGATCTGAACATATAGTAATACTCTCGACCTAGTCCACATTTATGTAAAGAAATTATTGAAGGGAAGCAGGGAGCCACCCCAGGTGGCTCCCAGGTGGCGCGGGAGCCACCTAATTTCGAAAAACTACCATTTTTCAAATTCACATAAGTTTCTCATTATTTTCCATACTTTTTTGTGCTCATGGTCCTCCAACTATACAGCAAATTTGGTGCCATATCGTTACTTCTGCATTGAAAACGAGCCTATTTTGTTATTTTCCTCTTACAAGAATTGCGATTTGAATTCCCGCCTGCGGGCAGGCTAGCGATCGGAGCACAGAATCTTCACATTGCTGGAATCTAAGTTTATAGGACAGTAGCCTCAACAAGGAATCTTATATATAAAGCTGAATGTCTGTTTGTCTGTATGTCTGTCTGTCTGTCTGTATGTGTGTATGTATGTTCCGAATAGAAAATCCCATTTTTGAACCGATCGGGACCAAACTTGGCACACACACTTCGGGCCCCGGCAGGTGTCATAGGCTACTTTTCGTCATCGATCGATATCGATTTTATCGATTTTTGCAAAATTTGAACTACAGGGCTGGGAGTTAGCACAGGGGGTAATCGAGCATGCTGATTATTACAAATATTAGATTGTCCCGAAAGTTTTGTCGGTTTTTTCATCGCTCACCCAAACTCACAGAAAGCCATTCCATGGACGATCTAGGTACCATTCTGTTCAGATTTTTATCCTCTTTCTTACCGCTAAATTTCTTTTCTGATTTACCCCGTCTTTGTGAGGTTATCACCATGGTTTCTTGAGCACTTCAGCAGTAGCGCCAAACTTTCCTGAATTTTCAAAATTTTTATACTGACGTTTTCAAGGAGCGCTGGAGACTATTATGTAGAGCAAACCTTTAGCTACATTGCGCTTATTTTAGATTATTTGGGCCTCGTTTATTAAGTCCGTTATGATTATTTATTCAATAAAACCGCGGCTTTTTAAATAAGTTTACCACGTAGAAGTCCCGAAAATTCCAAAAAGCTGATTTTTGAAGCAAATCAAACTTGGTTATGCTGCATAAATAATGTTTAGTAACCATCAAGTTTGAATTCGCAGAAACTTTGAAAGTTTTCTTGTTTTTGCTGCAGTTGCGTTTTTCATGATTTTGCTGAAAATCAAGGCCTCCGAAGAAATAATTTTTTGAGCTAAATACAGCAGACTAGGAGAATTAAAAAATATCACCGTAAAGTCCTGGAATTGCTCTATTTGATCCATACTCAATCCTCTCCGAAACTTTGAAACGAAATTTTTGAAAAATAGCCTAACTTTAAGCAGATAAAAATGGCGAGTGAAGAATTTTGGCAATTATCAAAAAAAGCATACAGGATTGCGGTTCGAAAATGTAACCATAAGAAAGAGAAGGTAAGGGTTGCATTAAATGCACTTTAAAACTCATTCATATCTTATCACTTGATTCATTTTTTACCCGTTTCGAAAATTTTAAAATTGTGTCATATACTGTATTTCGAATAGTTTTTTGAAAGGATTAGCTCAAGGATACTTTCACTAATGTGACTAATAGGATAAAAGAAATCTGACCAAGTGTTGTCCAGTTCATTATTTAATGATGTTCCGTACGTTTCTCTATTGAACATCAAAAAACAAAGCACGGCTAACACGCGACCAGCTTCCGTGTACCAAAAAAGACTTTTCCCATTTAGAAAACTAAAAATGAAGCTGCAAGACATAATCTATTTGAAAAAACAAAACTTGTAGAGTGCCAAGCCGGTAACAATGAAGTGCACAGCGAGAGAAACCTATTACACACTAGATGCCGACAAGTGTCTATACCACTCATAGGGAGATTTTCAGTTCTTCAGATACTTTGGCAATCAAATTCTAAAAGCTTAACTTTTTTGCTAACACTTGTGCCAGCTGAGAACGTTTTCCGGTAACGCATGCCGTTGTATAAAGCTTAAAAATTTGTACGAAATGTCATTATAAACGGGTCAAAGTGCTGGAAAGTTTGAATGAACGCATCCGCTTCTTGCATTTACGATGCCAACGATATGCAAATATACCTCATAATCTACTTAGATAAGAATTTCCAGACAAATCAAAGCGGATGATATAAAAAGAAAATCATGCAACAGTTCTTGTCGTAAGTCAAGAAGCCTGAACTTGTGGCACTCTCTCGATCACAATTGCCTCGAAAGAGTTAGGCAATATGTTTTTATCTCTAATCACTATCTTTCAAGCGTTTTTGTTGTTGTAAGATGAGATGAAAGCACATAAGATGCGAATATTCAAAGTTATCGAAGGTTGTCAGCAAGTCTAGAACCATGCAATAAAATGCAGCATACCATCGTCAGTTGCCATTATAGGTGGAAAATTGCGCTTGATGGTCATACCCAAAATAAATGTTCTAGTTGCACTTTGTTTACGCTATCCTACTATTATCGCAGCTCTTCCTAAAGGTGAAAAATTTTTGGAAAATTCTCAAACTTGGATGTGGCAAAAAGCATGGGTTTCAAATTTTAGCGATATTTTGATCGCAAGCAAATGGCCTATAATCATGACTGTTGAAAAAAGGAAGAAAATGTATTGAATAGTTCTCAAGTTGTTTGCGCATCTTCATTGCACATGCTTTTTTTAGGATGGGTCGGAAAAACGGAAAGAACTTTTGGAACTATCTAATATTTTCAACAAACCGTTTCTGGTCTCACCCAGCTCACTGCCTTGGAATCAGATGCGATGTTGAGTTACAGCCCGGTTGAACTAGTGTGCATTTTGAATCTAGAAAGAGTAAAGTGTCTTCCTTTCCCACATTACCCTTCAATTCTCTACTAAGAAAATTTTTGGACTTTGGACAACATACATTTTCAGTTTTTTTTAACCTTTTTCATATTCTTTACAGTCTTTCCTACATTTCCAAGCTCAGTCCAAAACCACACCTAAAGCACAACATCTTTTTCCAAGATGCCCATCCGCGAATATAGGGAAGCATGCCTGGTTGATGATGTTGGTTTAACACCACACTCATTTTCTTCAAACTTTTTGAAGATAATGTAAGCAATTTCTCGACAATCCATTTTGTGCATTACAATTTTTGCTAGTAATCGATTTCCAATCGCATCGAGGGACATTTTACTTTTTCTAACGCCAATCAAATTTATGAATCACTTCTTCTCGCCTTCGGAAGAAAGAGTTGTGCTCTGGTGGTAGCTTCCGTGTTACCAAAGTTTTTTTTATTAAACAAGATAGTCTCGACAAATTTACAGCATTTTTTGGATTTTCGTGCACGATTGGCTGGCTATAAAGTGTCCAATTGGAATAACTTACCGATTGAGCTTCAACATTAATCATAAATACTGGATGGAATGAGGTAGATTTGTGTAGACATGGTTTAAAGTTTAGTTATCTTTACGCCACGAGATCTAAAAGTGTGTACAAAAAATGGAAATTTTTTTTGCATCGTCCTATCAAATGAAAGCGGTAAATAAAAAATGATATACTACGCCTTCAGCTGTCCTAAAATCTCTCAGATGGGTAGTGTTTACTTAAAGTGCAAGAAAAGTGCTGTTTCTTTAGTGTGTCCTTCGAAATATCTGACAAATTAAAAAAATCTAAATCTGAAGATGGAACTAAGATGGGTTTCATTTGGAACGGTTCCCTTCTCTTCAACTCAAATGATAGAAGGATAGTCATTGATGATGCGTCGCAGCACTCAAGCACTTTTTGATTTTGGTCTAACAGATTTTACACCAACGACTACAGCCTGCCCCAATCGGGATGAGGCCGAACCGTCGACTGAATTTGCGTGCTCGCAGCGCTAGGGGTTTGCGCTGCATACGCGCGCTGTCGCAGAGAGCGAAGAGATGAGGAGAGAGCAGACTAGCTAGACACAGAAGTGGCGCGAAACCCTTGCGACGCGCACTCCCGCCAAGCCAATTTTGGCCTGGTTAGGATTGGGGCAGACTGTATATTCAGTTCAATGTGTGGTAGTACATAGTCTCAATCTCTTCTTTAATACATGCAAAAATAATGAACGTTTGGCAAGTTCTCACATTGACGTACTATTATACAACCTTTTGAAAAAACACTATTTCTCCTTGTTTTAAACACCACGGGAGCAACCAACCTTTCGCAGTACAGTGCACATTTACTCGTATTTCAGTGGCGGACAGAAATAGAGGGGGGGGGGGGAGGCGGGGAAGGGGAGAAGGCTCGAAATTTTTTGACACTTACCTACATGGGTTACAAAAATGGCAAAGACTTGTTTGGTCTTGTAAATAATTAAAACAATTTTTGAATTTTTTAAGCACCAAATTAGCCTTGTAAAAAAAATTTCTTTTAGATTTTAGGGGTCTTGGGCTAAAAAAAATTTTAAGAAGCACCCCAAAAAATTGTTCGGAGTGCATGGCTGACGCGCGCACCTTCATTTGAAAAAATCCCCCCTCCTCCGGATAAAATCTGGAGCCGCCACTGCCGCATTTATATCATAAAAGGGCAGAAAAGCATGGATAGAATACAAAAAAGTTTTTTTCCACCTAATTTTTGACGAATCATAACTCCGTTTGAAGTTTATTATTATTATTGATAGCAGATAGCTTACCTAGTAGCCCAAGCCAATAGTGCAGATAAAGATGGAAAGGGCTTAAAGGAAATTTGCAGAAAGAAAAAAAATTGGCGAAATTGTTACCTGTTTTCATCATTTTTCATAGCCTTAAAGTCTCGCATTATGGAGTTGTTTGATCTTCTGCGCGCTGAGCGCTAAACGTGTTTGCAAAAATTTTAGAAGAAGACCCTATCCTTGCGCTTACAGAAATGAGCAAAGTTTGGCGATTGCTTTCTTCAAAAGATACCCATGGCCCATGGACCGCAGAAGGAACCCAACGACTACTTAATTGAGGTGTTGATATTTCGGCTTGCACTAATTCAAAAAATATGGTCAAAGGCAGCGTCCAGGCAGAGACCTATGGGAACTTTACGTGGAAAGTACTTAGGGGCCCTAACTAAGGCACTGCCCGAGCGGCAGCGCAGGTGACTCACTAACGGCTGAGATATACGCCTCCAAACTGGACACCAGGATCGTATTCGCATGGATTTATGGCAATTTCGCGCGAGTACCCAGGCATTGTGCCATGAATCTATGCGAAATACGATCCTGGGGTTCAGTTTCGAAGGAAATATCTCAGCCGTTAGAGCACTACCTGAGCTGTCGGTTGGACAGTGGCTTAGCTAGGCCCCAAAATTACTATCCACGTAAAACTGAGATCTAGCCAATTTCTTTGTGCTACAATTTGTAGGGTCCGTATTTCCGCAGCCTGTGAAACTTTTAGTGCAACCGTAAATTTACAATCTTGCAGGCGCTTCAGTTCCTGAAAAATACCAATTGCGGCTCAAAAAATTCCAAAAAGCTATTTGTATATTTTTGATAACCTAATAGTAGATTATAACATTTTGTGCCCTTTCTCCATTGCCTTATTTTCCTAGAGTAAACATAGGCAAGCACATGAAACAGTTTTTGAACTCAAAATTCGTCCTTCTGTCAACTATGACTGTGTTTGCAATAGTTCCTTTCAGTGGAATTTCCTCCATTCTTACTTTGTCAAGCTCAAATTAATTTCCTTCTAGTTTTTATTTCGTACTAGTTGGAATAGTCGGCTTCACTCAGCCCTGTCAATACACTATGATAGGGATCACATGCCCTATTTCCATACAAATTTCTACTGGTTCCACCTCTATGTTTCAGTACCCTGCCTCCACTTCATTTTCGTCTCAGACAATTGCATCGGGAAGTTCGCGGGTGCTTGCTCGGCCACCAATCATCCATGCCGTGAGCTGCCCGGTATGAACCGATATTGGACCCGGTAAGTGACCGCGGCGCATCCTGTAAGCGTCCGATAATTGACCCGATTAGCATGCTTGTAAGGCCTAGGAAGAGTGGAAAAAATTTTGGCCTGTCTTCCATGACAACGACTGAGTACAAAATTGAGCAACTTGTTAGCTCATCTGTCGACATCATCTACCGTCTTCGATAACCCTCGACCGATTGCTGGGGATTGTTTCGTGGGCATACAAACTTGACTGTCACACAACCCAACCCGAGAAGCGATTACCAGCCCCACAAACACTTAGGGTAGCCCCATCGCTGTGACGTACCTCACGCGGGTTGCGCCTAAGCTACAGCGTGTAAGAAGTGCGGCCTTTATAAGGCCCGCGGCACGCCGAGTGAGGGATTGGGCCGCGACTCTCCCGATAAGCTCTTTCCAATCTTAAGTTTGGCCGCGGCGTTCCCGATAAAATATACATGGGCCGCGGCGTGCGCGGCTAAAATTTTGAGGGCCGCGGCGCGCCATGTAGCACGCTTTGAGGCCGCGAACTTTCCGATGCGATTGTTTGAGGTAATAGGCATGCTCACTTACCGCCCCTCCCCCTCTGTGCTGCCAAGTCCCAGCCCGTAGCTCAAGGTGCAAAAAAATCGGTGAAAGTCGATACCTTACGACTGATGACGAAAATTAGCCTACGATTTGAAGTGTATATGTGTAAGTTTGATCCGGATCGGTTCGTAAATGGAACTCTATTTGGAACATCTTTACTCATAAAATATTTGACTTAGCCATTTTTGTATGTTCGCCCAATAATCATGTAATCTAAACCAAATTTGGAAGACATAATGTAAGGGGGAATGTGTTAAGAAGCCGTTTTATTTGAGACGCATAGGTTGCCTTTATCGATTTATCGATTTTTTGCACTTTTTGCTTGGAAATTTCATAATGGAATCTCAATCAAATTTGGCAGCAAGATGTATGGAGTGGTGCGTGAAATGATAAACCTGTTTATCTGGAATACATAGTTCGCCCCTAATGATTTATTGATTTTTAGCAGTATTTGCTTAAAAATATACAATATCATATTTTACAAAGTGGCTAAGCCAAATATACAATATTTGGCTTAGCCACTTTTGTATCATCGCTCAAAGTGTATAGAAGGAGTCAGAAATCTGAACCATTTGGCAGCATAATGCATGAAATGAGGCGTGTGTTAAGAAACTTTTCTATTTGAGGCACAAAGATTGCCCATATCCTATCGATTTTTTGCAGTTTCTAGAGAATTTCATTACGGAATCATAATCAAATTTGGCAGACATAGTGTATGGGGTGGACGTGTGTTAATAAGTTTCTTTTTTTAAAGCATACCGAGTAAATCTATCAATTTATTGATTTTGCAGTTCCCGTGATATCCGTTCCAAAATGGAATTAAAATAAACTAATTTCGAAATTATGCGAACACTTTTCCTTTCTGCGTAGTTACACTGAAGTAAATTGCGCAAAATGGCAGATACGCAAACTTTTACTTTGCCGCACTACGAAGTGAAACGAGAGATTTACGAGACACCGAAGCTGCCAAGCATCAGGCGAACGCTCTATAATAAGATTGCAGAATTTTTTTGAAAAGTAAGAGACAGGCCTTTTGAAAAACTTTCCTTATATGATGATTTTTTCTGCGTATTTCCGACTGACCCATCCGGAGATTTTTTGAAAAACTTCGTAGTGCTCTTATTTCATATTGTATATCTAAATCTCGCGAAATATCAGGTGACACTCTAGAAATTGTTGTAACTCTTTCTACTTTTGATAGTTACTCTTGAGCTGCAATATATGCAGCATCTGCTGATGGATATCTGTCAATTCCAATATAGGAATTGTCTTAGTGATAGTAGAACCTTTGGGATAAGCTTATTTTAATTACTTTGTTTTTGTTTAAATTATGAATGTTTTCAAGACTCTACCTTAGAAAGGTAGAGTAAAATTCTAAAGGGCCAACGGCAAAAATGCGAATGTAATGCATTCAAAAAGCTTTTCTCTTTGCTGATAACACGAGCTCTCCGACGTTTGTAAAAAAATTTTCATTTGGTCAATATTTCCTCCTTCTTGTGGTTGAGTAAGCTAGTAACGTGCTATTTTCACCGTCGTTTCTTCTCCTCCAGACTTTTCTTTTGTGTACTGAGTTTTGCAAAGCAACAGATGATCATTCAGATAGCAGAGCAGGTGCGAATGCTGCCAGTTTAGAATCAGGCTTCAAAAAGTATCTAAAAATATGTCAACAAGAGCCCCAACATATTTTCATATAAGCGGGCCTCCGGTTTCCCACTATTTACAATCCATTTTGAATAACTTTGTTTAATGGATAGCCCAAAATACAATGGAGCAGTGTCGTCTACCTATTAGGCTGTTCAAAAGTGGATTTTTTTCAAATAAATCAAGCTGTTCCTGTTTTCATACCAAAACTAGGGTACCACCCGATAGAGCGAAGCAAGCTTTATAAAATGATCACCACAGATCAATTGTAATCCGGGTAAGAGGGCCAAAAGAAATTTTTTGTTAACTCTAGAAATGTTTCTTTTTCTAGAAAATTTATAGCACCTCCAACATGGTCATCATTTAGTAGACATATGATAGTTTCAAAAAAGCATTTGCTGGATTTTTTCCAAAGCGAGAGAAACATTGAGAAACAAAATAGTTTGAAAATGCAAAAATGTCACTTTTTCGATTATGTCAAACTCGGTATTTCTTGATTACCAGGGCACATACTATTCTGGTACAATTTTTCGAGATTATACTTACAAGGGTTGCAGTATACAATCTTGAGAAGGGCCGGGGACGGAGTTTGCTATTTTTGAACTATTCTCGCTTTGGAATCCAGCAAATGCACATATGAAAACTACCAAGTGTACGCAGTCAGAGCCGGCACAAGGTGGGCAAAAGGGGTACTCGAAACCCAATTCCCCTCTGACCCAAAATTTTTCTACGAATTCCTCTTTGACCCGAAAGCTGGTACCAGCGTTTGCGCAGTAAACACTTTGCCCACAGAACAAGTTTTATTGAGGAAAACCCTTCAAAAATCTTATTTCTATCCAAAAAAAAAACAAATAGAGATCCAAAAAACATATAGGCACCATGGGGCACCATGGGTGTACTATGGGGAGAGCTGCCACCCGTTTTCTCTGACAAGGGCACCTCCCTCGGGCTCATCGTGAATGTGGCATTAGCAGGAGCAGAAATTTGAGCAGGCTGGTCATACGCGTCGGCATTCGGTATGGTATATGTACCGTCTTTATGGACTGAATATGTGGCATTTTGTACTTCTTCGGCAACTGAGTTCGCGTCATCCCTGCAAATTTACATGCTTGAAAAACCTAAGACGCTGACCATTATGGCTCTGATCTGAAACTCTATGTTCGGTTCCCAAAAGTATCTTTTTAGAGCATCATCCACTAGGAGAGAAACGGTCAAATTGTTCCTTTTTGTCACAGTAGCCCTTTTGGCGTAGCTCGCATCTTGGATAGAACATCCTCCATGGAATCGCCTTCGTTGGCCATAGCCAGAGGAGTGGGGTCTGCGGCATTACAAAGTTAAAAAACGCCATATATTAAAATACCGCTCACATTTTTTGAAAAAAAGACGCGAATGTATGGACATGTATGGACATGTACGGACATGTCCATACATGTATGGACATGTCCGTACATGTCCGTACATGTCCATACATGTATGGACATGTACGGACATGTATGGACATGTACGGACGAATTCCGAATCCAAGGCCACCATTCGATTCAGCTCGGCGCGGAGAATCTCTTGATGTATTGGAAGTGGGGGTACGATGTTTTCGATATTCCGTTTCCAGTTTTTTCAATTTGTTCTGCGGAGGTCCTTTCGCGAATATGTGAAGCAACCCTACCCAACATAGAAGACTTTACTAAGTACTATTCGATGATACTGTTCTTGTAAATTATTGTGCGCTAAAAAATAGGCTCAGACTTCTTTCCAAAGGAGGTGAAAGCGTTGGTGAATTTTGGAAAAATCACGCGTTTCTAAATTCTACTCGCCATAACTTCCTTCGGAATAAGTATATTTTGAATCCGAAAACTGTGCCTTGCTCAGCTCATCAAGTCGAATCCTCCTATGTACAGCATGTCCTTGGTATTTCGATTTCAGTATTCCTGAATCTTTCTGAGGACGTCTTTTCGCGAAGGTGTAATGCAGCGAACATTGTCCCGAGTACATTTCAGCAAGGATCTTTCGATAGCACTTTTTCTGTAGATTATGATGTGCTAAATAGTAGTCGCAGGTTTCTTTTCAAAAGAAATAGAAGGGCTGGTGAATAGTGGAAAAATCTTGTCGTGCCAAATTCTGCTCGCCATATCAGCAGGATACGAAGCTATCTTGCTAAGCAGATGTGAGTTTCGAAATCAGCAGGTCGCATAACCTCTGTGAGCAAGTTTTCCGATATGTTCGGTTTATTCCATCTTCTCTCGTTTTACGCTCCAGAAGCTCGCCGATGGATTTTGGTCAAAATGTTGATGCTCCTGAATTGTAAGGAAACTTCGCTTATATGTAGAGGTTTTCGAACACGCTCTTTACGAAAATCGTGGTCTTTGAGGATTACAGTGTCTTTTTGGAGAGATACGGTGAGGTGACTGTAACTTCATCACGAAAGTACGTAAATTTGGCCGCACTTCTCGCGTATCTGTCAGAAACCTTGCCTGCTTGCTTCTCTCAGTCAAAGTTACTAGGAGCTGTGCTATCGAATGGTGTATTACTCAGGCTCCAGTCTGTGAAATTCGCCGAGTTACGAGCGTACAAATACACGTCCTCATGAATTTTGACCATATTGTAAAGATCGCATATCTCGTCGAAATTCCTCCGCGAGCGCTTGTATTAAGTCATTCGGAAAGTTTTTTCGTTTTTGCACCTCCAAATTCAAATGAGCACAATTTTTCCCTGATTCAGCCTTTTCCATCAAATAAACTGCATTGTGTTCAGCAAATTTCTGGTTACACTCTTATAGTGCTCTTGTGCTTTTCTCTTGCGGAATGATCTCAGAGGAATCACTAAAGCCTGAAAAGGCGTTTTTGATTAGTCAATCTCTATTAGGTCCTATTATTTTTTAATAGGCACCGAGGAATTGGAAAATTCGGTGACTGGTAAAGGAAGGTCTAAAGAGTTCGAAAAATAAACAGGAGCCTCGGTGCGCAGTCAACCCCTTTTGTGAGAGCCACTTTCCTTACATGTGGTTTGGCGGAGTCATGAGCGTGGATGGCATCTCTCATAGCTTATACGTGCAAGTCTGCTCAGTTTTGAAATTTTGACAAACAGTCTTCAGAGCGACATCACACTACTCTGCTCTTACAGTACAATAGCATTTTAGCAAGTTTATAGCGTACAAGACCAGCAGGATTACATTAATTTGAGTGCATCAACCTTTTGGAATGACAGATTGTTCTGGTCATGCTTTCAATGCTTATTCCAAATGATTTACCACATTGTCGCTTCTCATTGCCGCACTTAGTCAATTTTTTGCTGTAATTAATAACTCAGGCTGGAAAAGGATTGCTACATAAAATTATGAGCGACGAAAGCAGAGTCAACGCGCCCTCAAACTGCGATTGCGACAACTTGTGGGTACATGCCGCTGAAATTTTTCGGTATTGCAGCTTTAGCGAAGGTGGCTCCTAATAAGGTTATATGACACTTCAGGGCCTGCTGATAATTTTACGCAGCTATAATTGCGATTCAAAGGACCCTCTGAAATGCTCGTTTATATGGCAGAAACACCTTCCAAGACACTGCAAAATATTAGCTTTCACTTCTCTAGGTCTGAACTTTCTGAAGTAAATTTGAACCTACCTCAAAAAAGACGTGGTCTTGGCAAATGCATTGCGCACAATGATGGTTTCCTCAACGGTCTTACGCTCAAATTTAAGCTTAGAGAATACAATTATTCGATAATCGCGTTTTCGTATGTCGGATTTAGAGCCGCGTAAACTTCCCTACAAAGCGTCTTCTGCAATTTCGGTGGGATCCCAGAAACCAGAAGACTTCCTCTACAGATCCATATATGGCAACCCTTAACAGCCCCCTGACACCCTCTTAAAATATGGTATCAACATCAAAGGCGCAAAAAGGAAAAAACTATCCGAATGACCTCATACAATGCGCTGATCAAATCCTTCCATATTTTTAATGGATCTTATTGTGCTAGATTTGGTGCTTTGAGCTCTAGCCACGAAATAGCTTTGATATTCAGTTGAGCAGCTGAAGCAGACGCAAGCACCATATTCAGTGCAGTGGGAGACGTTCAACGAAGCGAACATAATATCTGCAACGAGCGTCATACAAGCGCTCGCGGAGGAATTTCGACGAGATATGCGATCTTTACAATTTGGGCAAAATTCATGAGGACGTGTATTTGTACGCTCGTAACTCGGCGAATTTCACAGACTGGAGCCTGAGTAATACACCATTCGATAGCACAGTTCCTAGTAACTTTGACTGAGAGAAGCAAGCAGGCAAGGTTTCTGACAGATACGCGAGAAGTGCGGCCAAATTTACGTACTTTCGTGATGAAGTTACAGTCACCTCACCGTATCTCTCCAAAAAGACACTGTAATCCTCAAAGACCACGATTTTCGTAAAGAGCGTGTTCGAAAACCTCTACATATAAGCGAAGTTTCCTTACAATTCAGGAGCATCAACATTTTGACCAAAATCCATCGGCGAGCTTCTGGAGCGTAAAACGAGAGAAGATGGAATAAACCGAACATATCGGAAAACTTGCTCACAGAGGTTATGCGACCTGCTGATTTCGAAACTCACATCTGCTTAGCAAGATAGCTTCGTATCCTGCTGATATGGCGAGTAGAATTTGGCACGACAAGATTTTTCCACTATTCACCAGCCCTTCTATTTCTTTTGAAAAGAAACCTGCGACTACTATTTAGCACATCATAATCTACAGAAAAAGTGCTATCGAAAGATCCTTGCTGAAATGTACTCGGGACAATGTTCGCTGCATTACACCTTCGCGAAAAGACGTCCTCAGAAAGATTCAGGAATACTGAAATCGAAATACCAAGGACATGCTGTACATAGGAGGATTCGACTCGATGAGCTGAGCAAGGCGCAGTTTTCGGATTCAAAATATACTTATTCCGAAGGAAGTTATGGCGAGTAGAATTTAGAAACGCGTGATTTTTCCAAAATTCACCAACGCTTTCACCTCCTTTGGAAAGAAGTCTGAGCCTATTTTTTAGCGCACAATAATTTACAAAAACAGTATTATCGAATAGTACTTAGTAAAGTCTTCTATGTTGGGTAGGCGTTGCTTCACATATTCGCGAAAGGACCTCCGCAGAACAAATTGAAAAAACTGGAAACGGAATATCGAAAACATCGTACCCCCACTTCCAATACATCAAGAGATTCTCCGCGCCGAGCTGAATCGAATGGTGGCCTTGGATTCAGAATTCGTCCACTCTGAAGCGAGATATGGCCACGCGACGCTGATGTATGGACATGTCCATACATGTATGGACATGTACGGACATGTACGGACATGTATGGACATGTACGGACATGTCCATACATGTATGGACATGTCCGTGCATGTCCATACATGTCCATACATTCGCGTCTTTTTTTCAAAAAATGTGAGCGGTATTGTACAAAAAGCAACCTACCATCAACCATCATCTCTTCATCGACAGCTTCAGCTGCTTTTCATTCTTAGCCTTTGATGGTACTTGAGCAACTTGGAGAGTCTAAACTTCATACGTTACCTTATGATGTTAAAAAAATCTCCAGATGCTTGAGTTAAAATGGACTGTCGCAAATGATTTCCAACTTGAAGAAAACATCCTTACATTTTTTAGCAGAAAGTTCATCACAAGGTGTAACTGCAGAGATATCAATTGCGCGAAGTGGAGCTAGCGTATTGTTGGCCATGCACTGCGGAGTCGAATAGCCTTGTCCAATCCTTTCTTGAAAAGAACGCGCCACGTGTTCTCCATCGTTGTTCATCAACAATTGAGATTCTAAACCATATAACTGGTAAAGATTTCCAGAAATGCTTTTGACCTAGCCTGATGCAGCTGGAGGTGGATTATCCTTGAGCTGAGCTTCATCATCTGTGCTTGCGATGGAATCTTCCCCCGTGAACTTGCGAAGTTTGAATTTCAGGCACGGGTCGTTAAAAATGTCGTGATTTCCACCAAGAGCCATTTCTTGCTAAACCTTGTAAATTCTGTAGATCCTTTTTGGTAAATTACTCAAAAAAGCCTTTGATTGATGAATAGTAGTTGTTCAGAACTCTTTGCTCTTTAAGGTTCCGTCTATGTAATCCGATCATAAAGCTTGTATAATTTTTGAAAATGATGTTTTTACTCAGAGTCACATGCTTGCATAAGCAGCCGCTACAAGTATTCGCTTCATCTTGGAACGAAACGTAGCGTAATTGAACAGCTATGATTTGTAATTTGGCGTCGCGTAAAAGAGATTTCTGTAAATTTGGCTTTTCTGCAGGACAAGATGACGAATGATAGTCATTTGGTGATGTCCTATTCTGTAGTAGACGAAGATGATAAGTAGGTTATACCATACAAGAAAGATGATCAGAGGATTTTCTAAACCATGATTAAAGATAAATTGTAAAAAACATCAAAAATCAACATGGTTGACCTTTCTTTAGCACCATGAGATAAAAACTTGCGGACTTTTCACATATAAACGGATAAAAATTCCACTAAAACACATCGAGAGCTTTTCATTCAATTTGATGAGATTAGACAGAACGTAATTAGCAGATAAAGATCAACGGAAATATCAAAATGAAAATTCAAAATCAGAACGGAAAAATCAAAGTCAACTCACACTTTCTTTAAGCGCATTGAGAAGAAAATATCTTCGATGTCAACACGAGCCACTGAACTTTGAGGCTTTCAGCGCCAGCACATGATAACATTTTGTTGATGCGGGTTACGTGGTCGTGATGCTTACGAACCTGAAGATAGAAACCGTCCTTAGTTTAGATTCACGCATATTTGACTTATATAAAAAGTTCAAACACTATTACCTTTCCGCAGTTCTTCGCAGATACGAGCAGCTTCAAGAGCTTCCGATGAAAGATGTTCACGTTCGTTGGACATCATGTGAGCACAACATGGGAACTCATCTACATTGGCTTTCTTTTTGCCAAGATCGGAACTACGAATCTTCGGATCGGGGACACCGCGACAGAAACGCGATTTCGGATACGGCTTATTTTGATATATCGGTAGTACCTTGCCGGTTGGCGACCCATTCTGTAAAAACCGGTAATATCCAGGTTGTAACTGGTGCAAAGAGCACTACATGAAAATCGATCTTATGCGCATTTGGAGAACTGAGTCTAAATGTAAAATACAGGTCAAAAAGCAACCAAATCATCTCGAAAATCATTAGTATCGATTAACTCATAAAGAAGAACCTTTGAATTCCTGTACAAGTTCTAATAACGAAAGTGGAAGCAATATTACGTTTAACATCATTTAAGGTGAGAAAACAGCATATCTAGACAGAACACAAGCATACACCCCTAAAGAAGGAAGGTGAAAAGATGAAAACAGCGTACAAAGCAGCAATAGGTTAGTGAAGAAATATAGACGCCGGTTGAAGGACTCTGCGATACGCCGTTCGATTGGAGCGCGCTTTCCTTCTTAGGAAATTGGGCTGCTAAAGCTATTTTTGACTCTAGCAAAGAGGAAAGGATGAGGTTTGAAACCAAAATGTTAATATACATCAAACACCAGGTGTGGAAGAGATTTATGTAAAAATTTTTGAAAAATCATGTGAGACGGAAGTTTTGCCCACCTCAGATGGGCATTAGGTGGGCAATTGCCCATCTAATTTGGAAAAAAGTTGGGCACGCTCTTCATTCACATAAGTTTTTCATAATTTTTCGTACTTTGTTCCTTAGTCCTACTGCGCGTATACACAGCAAATCTCGCGCGAGTTCGTCATGTCTGCATTGCAAAAAAGCCATCTTTCCATTTTTTGTAAGCGGGAAAATTTCAGAAAAAAGATTGCCGCAACCTTCAGTCACATAATTTTTTTTGTGAAACTCCTCACCTAAGCCCTGCCGGCCCCTGCGCATGTATCTACCAAGTTTCATACCATATCGTCATTTGTGCGTTGCAGACGAGCCATTTGAATTCACATCTTCATTTACCAATTTTGCAAAATTTTCGGAAAAAAATGCTTATTACTCGTTCCGTTCACCTAAGTTCTTCATAAATTTTCACACTCTGTTTCCACCAGCCTCGGTTCGTTTGCGTGCGAAATTTCGTGCCATACAGTTATGCATGCATTGAGAACTACTCATGTATGCTGTCACAAATAGCATCGTTTGAGCGACGGCGCGGCTTGACGCGCGCGAATTCTGCTGTGCTTTGAAGCTTCTGAAAATCACTTCTCATAGAAAAATTGGTTTTAAAATACAGTTTTAAGCTCAACTCGACCTCCTTTTGCTTCACCTAGATTTTTTTCCGGGGCTCCACCCCGGATCCCACAAAAGCGATATCCGCTTTGCTTTATGGCCCCAAAACGATTTCCAGCTTGTCATTTGCCCATCTCGTGCCGGTCCCTGTACGCAGTACGACGACCTTGGGAATCCGTATACGAATTGCTGGAAGGGAAGCTGATTTTTATGGTGGCCAAAAAATTGTAGTTTGACTCTAAATTTTACCTGGATCACGAGTAAATGGATCTTTGGTGGTCATTTGTAAAGCTTACCTTTGTCGTATGATATCCTAAATCTGCTAAAAAAAGCAGCTTGCTTGTTTAGAAAAGAAATTTTCTTTTAGGACGCCTAATATTTCGCTGCCGAATTTACGGAGGTCTACCCTGAGTAAAAGTTTCTGCCATCAATCGAATGTACTTTCAAATGTATGGACAAAGATTTGGCCTTCAATATCGAGCGATGTAGCATTGAAGCACTGCTATTCATAGAAAAATCAAGTTCCTGTATTACAAATAACTGAAGTTTGGCGTTATGCTCGTATAAATGTTGCGATAAAGAAATGCTGTAAATTGGTGCTATTCGTTAGGTTCTGACCCTTACATGAGAAAAAGCAGTAATGCCTTTAAAACTTCATTTCCTGATCAAGGAATTGTTCTTCCATTCACATCATCTTTGAAGGCATCCACAGTCAAACCCAAGAAAACATTTAGGTTACTGGTGAGGGCCCTGTCATATGTTCTAGCTTGATCGGTCCATGAAATCCCTCCGCGCTCAAAGGAACAATACATCAATCCAACGGGGAACCTGACGTGTTTGTAGGATTCTCTACCCGTACATACACATCCGAAATGTCCATTGCTCTGAAAAATATTTTTAAAAATTTTTTAGCAGAAAATAAAAGTTATCTGTGCTGGCATATGACTGTTGCAAGTTTCTGTCAGATGGAAAATTTTTAGTAAAAACCGAAATTCACGGTTTTTTTTGCTTCAAGAAACATCTTTCCTCGATAAAAATTCCATGAAAATTTAATGGTTTACCGGTGATCCAACGTTTCGGACATTCATGGGTGCACTTGCTGCAGGCCTCGCAACCAAAAATCAAAAACAAAAATCTTTGCGCCTCTCGTATATCTATCCACAAGATGTACTCGAAAACATATAAATTTACCATTACAGCACCAACAATGTCTCCTTGAGAACCTGCGCAAAAGTGCACTGCCACGCCTGAAGTGCCACTTTCCTACATTTGCCTCAGGCTCACGTTTTGTTTTGGAGAAATTCACAGAGTATGTGAGGTAGAAGACGATTTGTCTTTACGAATTGTGCGGAATTTGTTGCTTTGCTAATAGCAGTGATAATTTCTCAGCTCCTTTTTCTGCGATTGTGTTGTGCACTACAACAAAAGCGTGAAGTGCAGCGAAAGGTAAGTGAACATGCGATTTTAGCGTCATCACATCTACTTCATGTTTACGAATTGAGCAACACTATACCGATTTCAGATAAAGCGCATAAATGTCAGCTGCCTGTGAAGAGATCTGTGTGGGCGTCCAGCCTAGTCTAAACAAATTAAACATTGGAAAAATCTTACGAACAATAGACAACCAACTTACTCGTATACAACGGGAACACAATTTGGCTTTTTGCTACCGAAACATGACTTAGCTTCCTTTTCCTGATCGGATGCTTTTTGCTAGAAGTACGGAGTTTGAAAATGCAGATAGTCATGCAATTTCAAATTCTCATTTTAAGCTCAATCAGTAAGAATGTCTATTTTACATGTTTCAATGTAGTTGTAACTTACGAAACGGGCTTCATTATTCCCATCCTTTTTGGCTCCTTTCTCAAATGCAGACACCAGTGGGTGCGTCGCAGCTGGAACTGGTTCCCCAGCTTCATTGCAGAATGGCTGCACTAGACTGAGTACAGGTGGTAACTGAAAGTGCACGAAGGATAATGCTGTGTCAAAAAGTTTCTACTGATTTTAGAAAACGATTACCACAAGAACTACGAAGGGCAGACACATCATCTCGAATGATTTGCTGCGGGAGTTTCCACTTTTTATACTGGAACTGGTGCGTTAGCAACAAAAGCGTAATTTCATCAATGGTTTCTTACTTTACAGTAGGAGAGGGTACTATTGACTTTTGACAATGTTTTTGCTCAATGCCAATTTTATTATTACAAAAGCTCCTCTGTTGAAAAGTACAAATATTTCAAAACTTCTATCGCACTAAGAGGATTTTGTTTCTAAATCGGGCGCGCTAAGAGCAATCTTGCGAATCTTCAGCTACTATGCATTAAAGTCACGAACCTTTGATATATTTGGCAATCATATTATATAGTATCAGTTGCATTCTATTCAGTTCAATCAGTTTCATCGAAAAAACATGGCAACAGAGGGTGAAGAGAAAGGAGTTGTTTACATATTTACATTGATTCCAAATTTAAAAAAGTTAAATAAGAAAATTAGGGTACTTTCCATTATCTGGACCCATTTCCTCGAAAAAGGTTATTGCTTTCTTCTCTGTACCAAGTCTGGTCAAAAATTCAGGGAATGGAGAGTCAACCTCTAGTCATGTCTCAAAGAAGACTGACAAGTCATCTACATGTTTTTAACAGGTTTCACCATATCAAATGGGACCAAAAATTCGTTCGCCAGTTTCTCAGAAATTCATAATTTGCTTTCGATTCCGTGGATTTCTTCAATTTTATATTCGTTGAAAGGGGGTACCATTTTACAGCAATAACCATGCCATGAACTGCCTTGAGAATGTTCGAGAGTTAAAAGCAAATAAAGGGAATTACTTCAGTTTTGCTAATTTTGAGCATGCTCAAAAAAGCTCAGAACGTCACAGAAAGGACGGGAAAGTCATGAACAGGGGTTTTGTGAATTTTTCTTTTTAGCTGAAAGAACTTCTTGCTGATCGAGAGCTTTGATTTTCGTGTTATTTTCGGGCTCTGGCTCAGCCTTTTTCACGAAGATCAAAATTGCTCTCGGTTAACACAAATTTCCCTCGGCTAGAAAGGGAAGGTGTCAAAAAAACCCGTGCTCATGTCTTTCCCGTCTTCTCCGTGGCGTTTTTTGGCATTTTTGAGCATGGTCAAAAAATGCATACTGGAGTAATTTCCTCTATTTGCTTCTAACTCTCGATCTTTTTCGTTTTAATTCGTGAGAAAGGAACTACAGCAAAGAGCATAAATTTTTCTATTAAACGAAAATACTTTCAGAGTTTCTGTGACTCTGCTTGAAAAATGCCACTCTTGATTAATTTTACTCAATTGCTTCTAAGTCTCGCACTTTCACATGCCAATTCATTGTAAAGGTGCAGCTGTAAAAAGAATGGTTTCTTCTCTTTTAGATAAAAATAAAATCTAAGGACGCATCAAGTGGAAAGGAGGTCATGAATTTCTGAAAAACTGGCAAACGAAATTTCGGTCCCACCTAATATATGAGGTCGCTCCGAAAGTTCGTGACGTGAATTCCGTGCTCAAACCACTAAGACTTAAGACTGACAAAAGTGTAAGCACTACAGATTTTCTTCCTTTTTCTAAAGGTTTGTTTTGTTCAGATTTCCTTGATGTCCGCTCAATAATTGACAGGGATCTCCAACCCATAATTTTTACCCATCTTTAGTTTGGCTATTTTTTTTCGATTTACACTTCCAACTTTTGACTAGCTTTGATAACAGTTGGATAGAATAAATAAAATGCAATATAATACAGTTTTTTGGCATCTGTACCCGGCTTCACAAAATTTTTTGAAAATACTTTTCTAATGCTATCAAATTCCATTTTTGGGCATTCCAATCTTCAAGGAACAATAAACGACGAGCAACCAAGGTGTCATTGGATGCAGCTTCTCCTCTTTCTGATAGATCTCTTTCAATCATCTTATATATAAAGCTGAATGTCCGTTTGTCTGTCTGTCTGTATGTCTGTCTGTCTGTCTGTCTGTACGTATGTTCCGAATAGAAAATTCCATTTCTGAACCGATCGGGACCAAACTTGGCACACACACTTCGGGCCCCGGCAGGTGTCATAGGCTACTTTTCGTCATCGAAGGAACCGGAGGAGCGGTCACCTTTACTTGAGCGTTGAGGTAAGGCAGCCATCCATCGCGAGGTATCTCACGTGTGAGCTTGATGTACTGTGATTGCTGGTTAAGAATTCTGAAACACTCGTCCATCTCGGACTGCGTTGAAGTTGCAACACAGCAAACATCGATGTAGCGACAGTATATTAGTGGCGTACGTGCTAGAACTGGCTCTTCAATTCTGCTCATAAAGCATATGGCGAGAATTGGTGCTAGCCTTTGGCCCATACAAATCCTCGTATCTGGGAGTAATAAGTCCCAGACCATCTGAAGATGGTACATTCTAAACATTCTTTCACTAGGGCCATCGTATGCGCTTTGCTAAGTCCAAACATTTTCATTGTATCAGCATACCTATCCAACATTTCCGTAACGCTTGCAGGATAATGACCAGGCTCTGCAAGCGTTATCGGAAATGTTGGATAGATATGCCGATACAATGAACATGGTCTGGGACTTATTACTCCCAGATAGGTGGATTAGCTATGGGCCAAAGGCTAGCACCAATTCTCGCCATATGCTTCATGAGCAGAATTGAAGAGCCAGTCCTAGCGCGTATGCCACTGATGTACTGCCGTTACATCGATGATTGCTGTGTTGCAACTTCAACACAGTCCGAGATGGACGAGTGTTTCAGAATTCTTAACCAGCAATCACAGTGCATCAAGCTCACAAGTGAGATACCTCGCGATGGATGGCTGCCTTATCTCAAGGCTCAAGTTAAGGTGACCGGTGGCATTGTAAGAGTCAAATGGTATCGCAAGGAAAGCTTAAAAATATCCTCATCAACGTAAAATCTGCACATCCTGTTTCTGTAAAGCGTGCTGTCATTAGTGATATGTTTAGAACCGCGATGCAGATGTGCAACGGAGAAGAGGAGCGATGCGAGTCACGAAGACTGGCTACCCAAATAGCTTGCAGTAACGGTTACCATTCTTCACCGCACATTCACCATCGGAGAAATGGCAACAACATTCGGGCTAATGACAGACTTCCACTTTGCTTGCCATTCATTTCTGATAAGATCAGCGCGACCATACAGAAATGCATCGTTCGTGCGCAGCTGCAAGATGATATTATGTTAGTGAACGTTCCCAATGATAATATCAAAAAACAACTCGTACGTAACAGCTCTACGATGAATACTGCAATACGGAGCAATGCTTGATATGCCCGCACGGCAGAATGGGTGACTGCGCGAAAATGGGAGTGGTGTATCAGCTTGAATGTTTGGAATGTAATGCACGCTATATTGGGGAAACAAGAAGAACACTCGGCATTCGCATCAAAGAGCATTTGTCAGATAAAAGGCGCAAGAACTTGGCTTCCCCGCTTGGCAGACATAGGCACGAATTGCATGGTGGAGATGACTTTGATATCAAAGTCACAATTCTAACACTTGAAAAAGAGATCTCGGCTAGGAAAGCCTTAGGATCGTTCTGGATTTCTGCAAAAATCCAGAAATGAACAACAAAAACGAGTACTTATTCATGACCGCTGATTTCCTTCCGTTTTTATCACTATGTGAGCTATAACTGTTTATGTGACATCCCTCAGTATAGCTCAGTTGTCCGTCGCGAACATCTACATCCGGCACGGACATCTAACGAAGCGGTGTTTCCCTGTATGTCTTTTGCCACCACAATTCTATAGCACTAGGGGGAAGCGCCGAAAACTGGCAGGGGTTGGTAGAGACGTTTGATGGGCTGGAGTTACGGATGAAGCTTTGAACCATTTCAGGCCTCTGATAAAGACGAAAGCGTCGAAACGTAAGGCCGAAGAGTACTGACAATAAAAGGAACCACCTAACAACCTGTTCGGCACAACAATATTCGACACTTACAATCATGCCAAGTTTAATGAGTACGGAACATGGAAATCAATAATAGGAATACTTACGGACAGGTAGACAGCGTAAAATCCAGATATTTGGAGTTTCAGAATATGAAGCTTTCTTTTAAGCTGCAATACCCTCCCCAGCGGGAATGTTAGTGCATGCGGCCTTTAGATGGACCCTAGGTGGTCTTTTTTGTAGAGCTTGTTCCGCTCTATCGAATGGTACCCCAAGTTCCAAACCTCACATTTAAAATCAGCACTGTTTATCTTGATACGAGAGTTTTCCGTTTGTTTTCTTTCCTTTCTTTCTGAGGCAAAATATGGCCTGCAAGTCAAAACCCTCTTTGAAGTTTCTACCGTAATCCTACAGTAACTGAGAGCAGTCGCTAATCCGCTTCATACCGTGAATCTACAAGTTGAGGCCAGCTCTACAAAATTGTACCTAACGTTTTTCGAAAGACTTCATTACAAGGAGTATTATCAACACTCAAACAGTAGGAGTATTATTTGGGACACCCTGTATATAGTAAAAACTAAGAAATTCTTCTACGCTGCTCCACTGGCTTGCTGTACATGCGAATAGGCTTTAATACTTATCCCGGAACAGTTGGTGAGAAAATGCTGTGCTGAGAATATGTGCGTTACAGCAGTTGAGCCACAAATTTCAATGTATCTCCAGGTTTTGTAAAGTATCGTACGAGAAAAGCATTTTATCTTTCAGTATCAGTAGTATCTTCGCCTCAGAATGAAACGCGATGGTTTGAACGGTGTTAACTGATTATGCATTGCTGCTTGAATGGAGGACGAGTAGGATGTATTACTGTCAAGGGAAGACGACTGTTGCAATCATTACTATGTACAGAGTGTCCCAAAAAAATGTGAACACTGTTTGATCGTTAATAACTCCCTTACTTTTACGTCTTCCGCCGAGTTTTAGGCACCATTCTATAGAGCGAGGCCTAACTCAGATCAACAGTATGGAGCGAATCGTCGATTGCTCTTCATTACTGTAAAAATGCGGTAAGAAATTTGACAAGGATTTTAAGCCGTTGAAAGCCATATTCTGCCTCAGAACAAAACCAAACAGGCCAAAAAGTTTTATACGTGGCTAATGGAAGCCGCTGAGTTTGAATATGAAATTTCCACTTCACTGTGACGCTTCTTTTTAAGGTTATCCCAGGTAAACCTTAATAAATGAATTTCCAGCATTTGTCAAAAATGTGATTACACCTTCAAAAAAGCTAAAAACACTCATAAAAAGGTGCGTTATGGAATCAGCGTGCGCGAAACCCTTAGTACACGATTTTTGAGATTTTTTGAAAAAAATTTTGTCAAATGGCATATTTCAGAATAGATCCACATGCCAGAAGTTCATACCGTAATCTTACAGTAATGAAGAGCGATCGGTGATTCGCTCCATGCCACAAATCTAAGTTGAACCTCGCTCTACAGAATAGTGCTAGCTCGGCGAAAGAGATAAAAGCAACGGAGTTATCAACGATCAAACAGTGTTCACATTTTTTGGGACACCCTGTATGTATCTTTGATTCAACTGGTTTAGCTCCGTCAGGGCAGGCCGCTCGCGCCCGCGACACACCTGCGTCTCTCGCGCGCGAGTGTTCTCTGATCATTATCTAGCCTTAATTAGGTCACGAAGCCTCGCCTTTGCCGAAGCTCAGCTAGTTGAATCAATTGTACATATATGTAAACACAAAGGTCTTTCAAGGGCAGGACGTGGATACTGTTAGATGTTAATGTGAAAAGATGTATGTAGGCATACAGCGTATTTCATGCCATCCGGCTTGTCTATGGCGTCTAGGCGTTCATGAATTTTCTGCAGAACTCCATCCTGCTCAGAAAAATTTATGAAAGATTTCTATTAGGTTGGAATATAAGCCTCGCATAAAAAAATCAAACAACATATAACCCAGTTAGATTGTAATCATCAGATAGAGCAAAGAAGCTCTATAAGATACTGTTCGAATGCCTACACCAGCATTGACACGATATTCGAAGCCGAAAACTCAAAAATTCATGCGCCCGAAAAAAAATCGAAACAAAATCGTATCTCCTCAGAAATCTAACGAAAAATCTTATCTTCCCACGCATATAAATTTTTCTTCAGACCATATACATATACTAGCTGGCTTGCCCGGCTCCGCACGCCCTGTCAAAACACTATGAAAGCTCTCATCCGTATCCTTGTACAACCTTTCCCTGTGCCCACGTCTACATGCCATTTCCCTATTCCCACTGTTTTAGTAATCATCATGCATTAACCCCCTGTGCCAACTTTCAGCCCTGCAGCCCAAACTTTGCAAGAATCGAAATAAAATAAAATAATATAAAATCGATAAAACTAACGGATAATTGTAAAAACTAATTGCATTCGCAATCAGCATGCTCGATTACTCACCTGTGCCAAATCCCAACCCCGTAGGTGAACTCTGCGAAAAATCGATGAAATCGATATCGATCGATGTGCAAGACTAATGTCCCACCCTAACACATGGAACATTCACACGTAAAACTACTGTATTTTTTCTATTTCTACAAATCAAAAAACGAGACCTGGTAGCTCTTTGTTAGAGCAAGGTTGCTGTGAAGGTAGTTCGTACAACAAGCTTTTGACTTTTGCCTGCAGTTTCAGGAAATGAAGTTTGACATAAATTGTCCATTCTCAATTTTTGGCCTAATGCTATTCTCAATTTTTGGCCATGGAACAAATCGCATTGTCATCAATAGCTCGCTCAGTACTTGCATTTTTGGAACAAGCACCTAAATTTGATGAGATGGCAACATACAAGTATGTTCAAAGAATTTGGCACAATTTTTCTTTCTTGTAAAAGTGTGTTTGTTTCCTGCTTGATATCCATCATGTTCACCATGCACAGGGAAATTGACAGTCAATCGGCTATGAAACGACTGTCAAACAACTCAAAAATCGAAAAAAAATTAATAAATGAATTCCAATTCATTATCCAACGATAATCGAATAGTTTTTTTTAAATGTCCAGTTACTCGGATAAATCATTGAATTACAGTGACCGCCAAACATTCGCGGACAAGACGCGCTCCTCTATTCATCGCTCATTTTCAGACATAAAATGGTAGAGGAAAAAAATGTTCTGATTTTATGGAACACGCGGCTCTTCAAAAGCTATGCCGCACTTTACATCTTTAGGAAAGCATGGATTCCAAAAAAATCAAAAAAATTTTTACCAGAATGTTGGAAATGATGCTTTATAATGTCCGGACAACAGCTCTTTGAACCTAGAAATTTGCTTTGGAGTACTTTTTGAAGCGAATACAAAAGATATTCACAGATGAGCGTTGAAATAAATAGTTTTTTTACTATCATAAGAAGCTCATTAATGGAAGCTTACACTTAAAATCTATGTTACTCAGTTCTCTATACCATGTATATCTAGGGCCCAGAAGAATACCGACGGCGTTGGTCCGGTCTCATAATGTTGCTTCTAAGCGGAGAAAACCCCCTGATTCTCTTTTCACTCCTCCCCTTTCTTTTCGGTCTGCCTCCTTCGGACGAATCCACAACAGCGTAATTTGCAGTTGCAGTTGCAGTTCCAATTGCTATTGCAATTGCAAAACGGAAGAGTGGGAATTTCGCGAGAACTATGACGGATGGTAATGCAATTAGGAACTCCCCGTGGATCTCCGTGGAAAATTCTTCAAAATAAAATTCCTGAGGCGGTTTCGTATCAATACTGCCACGTCAATTCATGCATTATTAGATCTGTAATCGCCATATGCGATCACAAAAATCTAATCTTTTTGATGTCCACCTCGAAATATCTGTCGTAGATGAGGTCAGAACTCGTTGGACCTTTATTGTCTCCATTATTTACATTCGTTTTCATAGTTTTATGCCGTGAATTTCTTTCGCAGTGAGTCGTCCGCAAAATTTGTTTTGTTTTTTTTGTTCTGGTATTTGGAGATGTTAGTTTTGCGGTTTCCTCCTTAGAAGAAGCTGCTATTTAGTGCGAAATCCGCTCAAAATCTATGATGCATCTAAGATGCCATCTGAAATCCGTTCATTTGTATACCGTTTGTAATGTTTTTATGTACACCTTTGTTATATACGTGTAAAAAAGTTCTGCCTCCTCGTAGTGTTTGTGAGGAATTAATGGGTAAGCCGCTTTAATGGGTTGTATGGATAAATAATTAGTAAATTTCTAGGAAGCAAAAACGTTTAGTCAATTTGCGGCGCAGCTGAACTGTTTTCACAAGATATAAAAACCACAATTCTCAATTTGATTTTTCGGCAAAAAAGTTGCCCGTGTTTTTAAGCTCTCCCTGCAACAGTTCTCTTTAATTTCCACCGCTCAATATTTGCATCTTCATGGCAATTCCTCGTTACCCGCCTTATCTGAATTCTACTCCTTTTAGTGAAATATTTGTCTTTCCCCATTTACTTTTTAATGTCATCTTTTTCATCAAAATATCTACTATTCTCTCAGATAACCACTTTTCAGAATGTGCACTTGATTTTTCCCCCTCAAGTTTCCATTTACCTCAATTATTAACAGCTTACCATTGAAATAATCACGAAATCTTTTTGAGTTGACCACTCCTTTCATTATCTTTTGATAAAAAGTGTGGCTTTGACTTCACGCTTTCAGCAAAATGAAACCAATCAACTTTTGATGTCAAACTCGAGTCTAGTACTTCTCTCTTTGCCCCATGAAGTTTTTTTTAGGAATGCCAGAAATCGTCATTCTATTCTTTTGCAAAAATTTTCCGACTTAATTTCCACGTACTCTCTTCTTTAAACCTGGGCATGATGTATCGAATATTGTATAGTGTTGTTATGCCAACCAGGTTTTGTGGTGGATCTTTATTCTTGACCTTACGTTTCGACAATTACCGTCTTCTTCGGAGGTCTGAAAGGGGATTGCGGTTATATTATCTGTTAGTCTATACGACCAAACGCCTCGTCAGGCTTCCGTCGTTTGAACCTTGTCGAGGCGCAACGTGCCGAGAAACAATCCAAAATGGATTGTTTCTTCTTTCTCCTTTCAGACCTCCGAAGAAGACGGTAATTGTCGAAACGTAAGGTCAAGAATAAAGATCCACCACAAAACCTGGTTGGCATAACAACACTATACAATTTTCCGACTTAGTTTTCTTACCCTGCTCAAGATGCCTGAATTTGGTTTTTTTTTCCTCAAAACATCTTCTACAGTGCCTCAGAATCTTTCTACTCACGCTTGATGACGCTGTATTCCCTGTTTTTACTGAAATTCCTTTAACTGTTTTCTACTATTAGCAACTCTTTTAGAATTTGATTACAAAACTTATTCGGAAAGCCTCAAAAGTTTTGACACAATTCGTTTTACATTGCAGCAAGTTTCTCATCTCCTTGCATTTTTTCAGCCTCTAGCATGTGTCGCGTTTGCAAAACAGTACAATTCAGTATTGACTAACAAATACAGAAGATTATTGGAAAATCATGTTGCAGAGAGTACTCCGTATTTTCCTCGGTAGTGCTCAAACTTGCTCACTTTCTTGAAAGGTAATGATTGTAGAGCTGATTACATCTTATTCGTAGGTTCTGTATAGCTGGCGATAAAGAAAAGATAATGGATGGAATTAACTAATTCAGCTTAGCTTGCCTTGATCATGATAAACCTTACTAGCAGAATAAAAAATTCATGTTATCGCATTCATTGCGCGCCATAGACCGACTGTAGCTTGAGTAGGGAAATGGGAGAGGGACAGGAGTCATGATACTGAACAGTTCGGAAACAGAGTGTTTATGAATAAAGAGAGAGGTCTGAACAATTATACATCACGTTAACATTGGATGGGAACTCCCCTGTGTTTTATCAAAGAGTAATATAATACTATAGATTAGCTCAAATGTGTAGCATCTGAGTTAAGGATGCGGCTTCAAAAAAGGAGATTTTTTTTATTACGCTTCTGTACAGCTACACAAAGCCCATCTAAAGCCTTCGAAGAGTTTTGTAAATTTTCTCCAGAAAGTTCTCATCTCTTGCGAATTTCCTGACAACTTATTTGCTGAACATTCCGAGGGCTTTACGGGGACTTTCCCGTGAAGCCTAGAAAACTCGCTTCGTTTTCGGCACTTTCAATAGATTATGACTCAATTTTGTTTACTTAAAGGCAGTAGGTTGGCAGAATGAGTCCCGTGGCAAAACAAGGTCACAGGGTAGGAGCCTCCATAATGGAGCCTATCGGCCAAAGTCCGATCTTTCTCTGCCACTTCTAACCCCCGAAATTTCAACGCGAAAGCAGCGCTCATCTCCTCTCCGACCCCGCCTACCCCATGACGAGTAACTTTCACGGTCAGAGCGCGCATTGCAATGCTATAAGCATAAGGGTCCCGCAACGACTCTGCGTCTTCGCCATGGCGGGTTTTGCCAACACTCGTCCGTGGGGTGGGCGAGGTCGAAGAGGAGAGAAGATGAGTTGCTTTCCCTTTGAAATTTCGGAGTCAGAAGTGTCAGAGAAAGATCTAACTTTGGCCCGTAGGTTTCACTATGGGGGAACCTACCCTGTGACCTTGTTTTGCCACGGGTCTCATTCTGCCGATCACTGCCTTTAAGCTTAGCGTTTTTCTCCCTTCAAGAAATCGTGTCGCAGACCTGCTGGCCTCAAGTGTGACTAGAAATTAAAAAAAACACTTTCAAACTGGTGTAGAAATTCTGCTTCCGAAGCCTCACGAAGTCTTACACACTCGACAAAAGAGCAGATTTCTACCAACGATAAACATCGATAATTGCTAAATCTTTTGCTATGTTTTCACAAGCCCATACAATTTAGCTGTACTTTGAAGATGCTCTACTACATTTGTGCAAAAGCTGGTCTTATTTCGTGCTGTAGACTTTCTTATAATTGTATGTAAAGCAACAAATATTGAAGAAGGGAAGGAGGTCGTACCTTGATCGTATCCAATTTTTTTCGGAAATATTAGGCACCACATTCGCTGAAATTGTCAAAAGGCACATGAGAAAGGAAAGATGTACTTTTCATTAGTGCTATGTAATTGGGATGAAAAAATATTCTTGGGTCTTTGCTAGATTTGATCTGTTCACAGCAGGGTGCTGCCCTCGTGCGGCAACTGTTTAATCTTGATTGGTTCAAAAAGAAATTAAAAATAAAAGCAAAGGGACACTAGAAATGAAAGCTCTTCACCCATAATTGTTGTACTTTTCTGCAATGATAAAATCAAAGTGCTTACCTTTTCGTCATTGCAGTTGACATTGCATTGCAAAAGCCTGTTGTAATAAGTATGTGGTTCTATAAGTGTTCTTCGCAAACAACCAGTTAGCGGACACAAATTTAGGGAACAATAGATTGGAACTAAAATGGAGACATGTTGCAGAAAACTAATGGGACTATTCATAAATCATTGATGGTTCCCTTTTGCCTCTAGTAAATCAAACGCAATTCCATTTTCTCTTGCCGTCAGTCAGTAGCAACAGAGCTACTATGGTGTGTTGAGTTTGAAGATGTAAGTGTAAAAAAAGTACCTTCGAACTAAGAGTCTAAACCGCTTTGCTCACATTGTTTAAAGCTCAAGGTGCCTTCATAACGCGCAGGCAGCCGCCGCAAGCAGCCTGTAGCAGCCTCCAGCAGCCCGTAACCGCCGCTGGCTGCTTTTGTTCATGGAAACGTAAAATTATCAGGAGACGTGCAAACCCAGACAGCCGACTGCTGTCGCAGCCAGCCGCCAGAGCTGACGTCAGCGCCGCAGCATATGGTAAAATAATTACTCCGGCCGTTTGAAATCTCCTGCCGAGAGGTTTCCTCGCACCTCAACGCGCTGAGGTGCGGTATCAGCTTTATGGACAGCGCGATATTATCAATATTTATATCATTTCGAACAGCAAAAATTCTATAATCACTGATAAAAAGCAAATGAACAAATTTGCACAGAGTGGAGTTTTTCTAAAGGAAAACGCTTATGAAATTCACTCCCTTAAACAGAAGTTGAAGTAGCTCAAGATGCAAGAAAGTGTTTAGTTATCAAAATTCCTCTGGGAAGAATTGAAATTTTTACAATATATTAGGTCGTTTCAAAAGTAATTTCGCTTTTTCCAAACGGGCGCCACATCTGATGGAATTAAGGTTTCTAAGAGGTCTTTCTAATGGTTATAAAATTGTTGCAAAACAGTCAATGAGCTTTCAGAAAATAACCAAAATCTGCGACCCATGCTTTTTGAGATGGTCAAGTTTCACAAATTTTTAACACTTTTTATCAATCCTCAGAAGGAGTTCAAGCAACGATTTGATAAAGTAGATCTTATAGAATACAGCATTGCTTTTTCTCATTTTCCTAGCTCGCCGTAGTTTTTTAAAAGATTTTTTTAACAAAACCATCGGATTTTGCCAGGCCTACGTCAGCCACAATCGCATCAAACATCATAATTTTTCGGAATTTGAGACTATCAAGTTGGTACTAGGAATTAGCATTAATTTTGCAGAGCAAGTGAGGGATTACGGGTTTGTAATATCAAATTTCGAGATTTCGGGTACAGCCTGAGGCTCGCTTAAAAATGAGTTATGATGATCTCTTCCCGGAAACTAAAAGAATCGGAAACTACACCTTTTAGAAAGAGGAGAAAATGCTGCATCGAATAGTGCGCTAGCTGTCCTTCTTTAGATGTTCTACGAGGATAGCTGCCCAAGTATGGAAATCGGTAACATCAGTTAAAATTCTGTTAAAAATGTATGACAAGCTATGGAAAGGAGAAAAAAATAGTACTGTATCCTATAAGGTTTGTTCCATCGAATCTTTACTTGAACTCCTTCTGGGAATTGATATGGAAGTTTTAAAGAATTGTGAAACTTGACCTATCTCAAAAAACATAGGTAGCAGATTTTGGTTATTTTCTGAAAGCTCATTGACTGTTTTGCAACAATTTCATAACTGTTAAAACGAGAATAAAATGTTGTTCCGAATGCTTCTAAGATCTCTTAGACCCCGGTCAGACTTCACGCGACTTAATCGTCGCGATCTAATCGCCAAGATTTCCATTCATTTTCATTTCACATTCAAAAATTTCGGGCTGGAAAAGTATCACAACCGAATGCAAGTTGATCGGCATGGAATGATGTTGCAACAGTTGTCTCGTCGCGACTCAGTCGCGACGATCAAATCGCGTGAAGTCTGCCCGGGGCCTTAGAAAGCTTTGTTCCGTCAAATGTGGTGTCCGTTTGAAGAAAGCGAAATAACTTTTGAAACGACCTAATATTTTTGCAATGTTTTTTGTGTATGGATCAGAAACGATTGGGCGTCGATGAAAGTTAGAAACGTTGTTAGAAAGCCTAAGCTGTCTACTACAAAACATTGCAAAAAACTAAAATTCGACCGAATGCTAGAAAAACGATTTTGAAAATGACATTTGAAATTTTCAAAACTGCCCGGGAACTTTCTTTACAATCTAATATCTTGATGAACTACACTGTTCTTATTTATATCAGCAGATGTGACATAAATCATCTTTTATTGGTGACCTACTCAATTTTTGACCTATTTTGGCTCATTTATTTGACCTACCTTGGCTTATTCAGCTAAAATCATCAAGTTTTAAGATGCTAATTTTAACAGACTTTTTTTCGTCAATTCTCGTACGTTATCCTCCAATTTTGATTTCCATGAAAATATTTTGATAACTAAACACTTTCTTGCATATTGAACTACTTCAACTTGTGGTTATTTCAAGGAATTGAATTTCTTAAGCGTTTTCCTTTAGGAAAACTCTACTCTGTGCAAATTTGTTCATTTGCTATTTAACAGTAAATTATAGAATTTTTGCTGTTCGAAATGATTTAAATATTGATAATAACGCTGTCCCTGAGGCTGATATCGCACCTCAGCGCAATGAGGTGCTAGGAAACCTCTCGGCAGGAGATTTCAAAGGCTAGCGTAATTATTTTACCATATGCGGCGGCGCTGACGCCAGCTCTGGCGGCTGGCTGCGACAGCAGTCGGCTGCCGGGTACCACTTGCCACGCACTCAAAATTATCAGGTTCTTACTACTTTGGTGCACGCGCCTACGCCTTCCATCTTGCACGCTTTTTTTTTCTCCTATTGCTGCTAATGTGCAGTTCACCTCTTACACATTAAGAGATATTCGATAAACCGATAGCCAAGGAAAAGATTGAAGCAGAGCCATACTTAAAATAAAAACAAATAGCACACCTATGTAAAACGAACGCATTCAAAGTCAGAGAGATCACGCCGCAAAAAACTTTGAGCCAATGGTTCAACTGCAAGAGGGATTGAGCAGCAATAGGATAACCAGTCTACGTCAACAAAATCAACGACAATGGACACAAGTATGCTATATGAGATGGAACTGCATATTGGAACAGGAAGAAAAAGCGTGGGAAACGAGAATTTTAAACGGATTTACTCAAAGAAGTATAAGAATCTGATGATATTTTGCCCCTATGAACAAAAGTGGCCAGCGGCGATTACGGGCTGACGGGCTGCTAACGGCGACTGCCGGCGCTGTATAAAGGCCCCCACAAAAGCAATGGCTGGGACAGGAGTTCAAGACGCGGACCCTACGACTTCAACTGTGGTGGCATACCTACTTTGCCGCAGAGCAGGAGACTTTCCCGTTAAGCGTATTTCTCCCAGTTTCTCAAGCAAACAAGCAGGAGACTTTCCCGTTAAGCGTATTTCTCCCAGTTTCTCAAGCAAACATCTCACTTCTGGTTACGATCCCCCACTTGTGCAGGACGTGCCCGAGGGCATTCAGTCTCCCATCAAGCTAATTCCGCATGCCGCCATCTTGCTCGGATTTAAACTGGTTTTTTTGATTCCAAGCAGGAACAACCCTAAATTGGAGAGATCAGAAGCATAAACTCGTTAAGCGCACGAAAGTTGTTTTGGAGGTGCAAGGCAGTTTTAAGCCTCTTCTTTCAAAATGAATTATAAATGCACAAAAATGCATGTACCAACTATGTATGTACCGCTGTGATATATCTTATGTTTAGTTCCTTCTGTTACGTTGAGTTCAGAAATACCAGTGACCGATTTTTTTTGGCTGCCATTCTACTCACTATAAGTGTTTTTCAACCAAAGTGGCCCTAAATCTAAAGTGGCTCATACCGTTTTGAAGAGCATTATCCGATTTCAACTGTTCCTTGCTATTTGGTGTGCGCTTCTGCACGCCGAGGTATGAGCATTTTTGGAGCGAATGATGAACGCAGGTGTCAGTGAAGGCACGGTTCCTCCTGGTCTCAAATACAGAAGAATGAAGCTCAATAATCAACAGAAAGTAATGAATACACTAAGTTTGCTGCTATGTAACACAATCCCATTTCGGCCTATATGACTATTTCAATCCAGTTGCGCATTCGATTTGCTGACCCAATAAATGTTTCAACTCGGCAGCCCCGAAATTATCACCAAGGTGCAAAGTAGCGTTCAGTGCGCTTTCCAAAATAATATGGAATAGAAAGGCCATTTTGACTGAGACACTTCCCTTACGAGTCTGTAACTTAACAAACCCACTTTTAAATACATATGAAGGTTAAAATTAGAATCTTTTTATCTTGAAGAAAACTGATACAAATTTTCGTAGCAATACAATGTACGCGGTACAGAATATAAATGAGAATGTTCAGATCACCTCGCGAATAGCATACAATGCCTTGATATCTTTGATTCCAAACGGCTTTTAAAACAACTTTTGATTCCGTTATTTTTCAACCTCAATAAAGTCTTATTTGACGAGGAGGCAAACTAGAAAACGATTCTTTCAAATTGTTTTGGGACTTTTCTTAATTTTTCAAAGACAAAGTCCCCGCAGACTTCGCTACAAAAATGAGGCATCATCTATGACGCGGTCATGAATGGGTCAAAAGAGAATAACAAAAAAACATTGAAACAAAACTTAAAAACAGAATTGAACAGACGAAAGCGAACTAAAGAACTTCGTATATTCTCTGGCGGCATGCTGTGTCCGGCACCCACTATGACGCGCTAGGAGCAACCTTGCCGCCGTGATACAAAGTATTTGGAGGACTATAACTAGGCGAAGAGGAAGGGTGTTGAGAAGGTTTAAAAACTCAGTTTGGGGTTTTTGATGTAGAGAGCTCAGGGAACGGCACAAATTGTCTGGCAGGTTGGACGTTTTTGGAGCAATAAGCAAAGAAGATATCATTTTTGTGGAGTCGGAGCCGAGCAGCAAGAAGAAGCGCAATTTAGTCAAACGCAAGCTTTTCGGACAGGTTGCTATCACACGATTGACATACTCTATCGTGTATGGCGAAAAGCGCGCGATTTGAAAACAAGGCTAAAATAAGCAAATTGCTCTATTGCAGCGCACGCAAAATCATACGACACCAAATTTGAATCGTTTACATAAAAAATTGTTTGCGAAAGATTTATGTAAGAGTATTGAAAACTTATGTGAAGTAATATCTTTTCCAAAATCAGTCCGTCTCAAGAAATATATGCTCCAGACGATCTGAGATAATCTGGAACATATATTTCCGTCAATTCACATAAGTTTGGGATTTCTAAGCATAGACGGATGCCCCGGTCAAGGATCTATCTTTGAGCATAGAAACAGTTTCATATCGCCCCCGCCCGCACCTTTTTACCCTCTTTCCTTAGAAAATCGCCTTGTCAGATACCGCACACCAACGTCAATTTGATGACCATCGATAATTGCTAAATCTTTTGCTATGTTTTCACAGGCCCATACAATTTAGCTGTACTTTGGAGATGCTCTACTACATTTGTGCAAAAGCTGGTCTTATTTCGTGCTGTAGACTTTCTTAT
Organism: Cylicocyclus nassatus; assembly: GCA_958299035.1. Classification (NCBI taxonomy): domain Eukaryota; kingdom Metazoa; phylum Nematoda; class Chromadorea; order Rhabditida; family Strongylidae; genus Cylicocyclus; species Cylicocyclus nassatus. The sequence continues at coordinate 53,081,665 of CATQJL010000112.1, read as the reverse complement.
AATTGTATGTAAAGCAACAAATATTGAAAATATTGTACTATTCGTTAGTGCTATGTGATTGGGATGAAAAAATAGTCTTTGGTCTTTGCTAAATTTGATCTGTTCACAGCAGGGTGCTGCCTTCGTGCGGCAACTGTTTAATCTTGATTGGTTCAAAAAGAAATTAAAAATAAAAGCAAAAAGACACTAGAAATGAAAGCTCTTCATCCATAATTGTTGTACTTTTACTGCAATGATAAAATCAAAGTGCTTACCTGTTCGTCATTGCAGTTGACATTGCATTGCAAAAGCCTGTTGTAATAAGTACGTGGTTCTATAAGTGTTCTCCGCAAACAACCAGCTAGCGGACACAAATTTAGGGAACAATAGATTGGAACTAAAATGGAGACATGTTGCAGAAAACTAATGGGACTATTCAAAAATCATTGATGGTTCCCTTTTGCCTCTAGTAAATCAAACGCATTCCATTTTCTCTTACCGTCAGTCAGTAGCAACAGAGCTGCTATGGTGTATTGAGTTTGAAGATGTAAGTAAAGAGAACTACCTTTGAGACTAAGAGGCTAAACCGCTTTGCTCACATTGTTTGAAGCTCAGGGTGCCTTCATAACGCGCAGGCAGTCGTCGCAAGCAGCCCGTAGCAGCGCCAGCAGCCCGTAGCCGTCGCTAGCCGCTTTTGTTTATGGAATCATTAAAAAAATCAAAAAAAAATCATCAGATTCTTACTACTTTGATGCACACGCCTACGCTTTCCATCTTCCATGCCTTTTTCCTCCTAATGCTGCTAAAGTGGTTCAACTCTTACACATTACAAAGACATTCAAAACAAACCGATGGCCAAGAAAAAGACCGAAGCAGAACCATGCTCAAATAAATGAACAGCACACCTATATAAACTGGAGCATTCGAAGTCAGAGAAATCATGCCACACCTATATAAACTGGAGCATTCGAAGTCAGAGAAATCATGCCGCGAAGACTTCGGGCGAATATGATTCAACTGCAGGAGGATTGAGCACCTGTAAGATAACCAGTCTATGTCAACAAGATATCAACAACAATGGACACAAGTATGATACATGACATGGAACTGCATACTAGAGCCAATAGGAAGAAAAAAGCGTCTGAGCTGAGAAGCTTAGGCGGATGTAAATCAAAGAAGTAAGAATCTGAATACTTTGCTCCTATAAACAAAACTGGCCAGCGGCGGCTACGGGGCTACGCTTACTACGGAGACTTTCCCGCTAAGCTTAGTTCTTCCAGCTTCTCAAGCAAACATCTTACTTCTGCTTATGATCTCGCACTTGGCAGGACGTGCTCAAGGGCATCCAGTCTCAAACTGAGCTGTAATTCCACATGCCGCCTCTTGCTCGAATTTAGACTGGTTTTTCCTTGATTCCAAGCAAGAATTACCCTAAATTTGACAGACTACAAGTATTAACTTGTTAAGCGCACGATCAAAGTTGTTTTGGAGTTTCAAAGCGGCTTTGTGCCTCTTGTTTCAAAATAAATTATATATGCACAAAAATGCATGTACCAACGCGCTATGATATACTTATGTTTAGTTCCTTCTATATGTCGTGTTCAGAAATGCAGTGACCGATTTTTGCAATCCTGGCTGCCTTTCTACCCACTAAAAGTGTTTTCCAATCAGAGTGGCCCCAAATTCAAAGTGGCTTATATCGTATTGAAGACCATCATCTGATTTTAACTCTTTCTTGCTATCTGTTGTGCGCTTCTGCACGCCGACCTATAGGGTCCCGCATGATCCTGCAGTCGGACGTGCATACGGCCATTGCGCCGCGCATGTCCGATGTCACCAAGACAGGCGCCAGACTTCTCCGGTTCAACCGTTCGTCCGGTTCATAGGTGAAATCACTGCACTGTCCAAAAGCAAAGGTAGTGAACAAATCTGTTGAACAGAGCAAATCTGGCACCTACCTAAGGCCCCGGGCAGACTTCACGCGATTTGATCGTCGCGACTGAATCTCCAACATTTCCATTCATTTTCATTTCACGTTCAAAAATTTCGGGCTGGAAAAGTGTCACAACCGAAATGCAAGTTGATCTGCATGGAATGATGTTGTAACAGTTGTCTCCTCGCGATTCAGTCGCGACATCAAATCGCGTGAAGTCTGCCCGGGGCCTAAGGCGTCGAACGCACATCGGACGTGCGCGGCGCAATGACCGTAAGCAGTCCGGCCTTCGCGATCATGCAGGCCCCTATATGAGCACTTTTGGAGCGAGTATGAACGCATGTGTCAATGAAGTGCACGGTCTCTCCGCCTCAAATAGGGGAAGTTGAAGCTCGATAATCTTAAACAGAAAGCAACAACATGAAGTTTGCTGTTATTCAACACACACCCATTTCGGTCTAGCATGTTATTTCAATCCAGTTGTGCGAACCCATTAAATGCTTCAACTCGGCAACCCGGAAGTTGTCACCAAAATCGCGTTCAATGTGCCCCTTTCAAAATAATATGGAATAGAGAGGCCACTTTGACTGAACACTACCCTTGCGAGTCTGTAAACCTCATCAAACCCAGTTCTAAACACATATGAAGGTTAAAATTATAACTTTGTAATATTAAAAAACTAACATATTTTGGTAGCAATACGATAGGCGCGATACAGAACAAAAATGAGTATCTACAAATCATCTCGCGAGCAGCATACAATGCTTTGATATCTTTGATTCTAAACGGTTTTTAAAACAACTTTTGACGTCATTATTTTTTGACTTCAATAAAGTCTTATTTGACGAGGAGGCAAGCTAGAAAACGATCCTTTCACCTTGTTTTCAGGGACTTTTTCATAAGTGACTGTGTTTCTTTCACTTCCAAACGGTTGAGTAACTGCCAAATTATAGTGATGTGAGTTTCCGGCGATTATCTGAGCAAGTGGACAACCACTCAGACAATCGCCGGGGGCAGGCGGGCACAGGAAAAATAGATTGCTGATCTCTCGCACCCCGCTCGCGGATTTTTTGGAAAGCAATCAGGACTTTTCGGAAGACCGCTTGCTGAGTTCTCGATTCCTCAAAGATTCAGCAATATATCTGCAAAAGATAAGAGCGAAAAAAATTCGACAGGCGGTCTTTCAAAACACCGCTGACTCAGCAAGCGGTCTTCCAAAAAGTCCTGATTGCTCTCCAAAAAATCCGCAAGCGGGGTGCGAGAGATCAGCAATCTATTTTTCCGATGCCCGCCTGCCCTCGGCGATTGTCTGAGCTGAAAATAAAAAGTAACACAATAATACCCAAGCGAGATACACAGTGCTGGATATACAGTGCAAAACTTCCACCCACTTTGACATTTTGCTGTATCCTATAACATTTCGCGCAGATCGAATCCACATTTCAAAATTATGTATAACACGATGCTTAACATTATGTTAAAAAGTTTTGCAGTTTTATGCAGTCAAAAGGGAGTACTGTGGAAAACGGCGAGTACGGCAAATCGAAGTTGGTCAAAACCTGCAGCCACTACCTTTTGAACTTCTTCGGAGAGCTTGTCAGCTTCCAGCACCTACTCAGATAATCGCCGGGGGCAAGCGGCCATGCAAATTTTGAGCAAGCGGGCACCGGAAAATAGTTCGCTGGTTTTTTGCGGTCCGCTGGCAGAATTTTGGAATAATTTTGGCCAATTTTTAGACGAAAGCTCGGATAACTTCGCGGTTTTTGTGTGGATAAGTTGCGGCCCAGTGGTCGCAGTCTCGCGGACTTTCCGCGAAAATATGCAAAATTGTTGTGGGCCGCACGGTCCTTTGTGAGGGACCGCACAGCCCAGAGGTACCTTCAGCTGAGAGAAAGTACCCCAAACTTGGGTAATAAAACCATCGGTGGCACCTCTGCCACATGCCACATAGAGTCTCACCTTTTCTCGGCCTACGCCCGAAAATGCGTAAAAAGAGCGCTTGCTAAAAGTTTGACCAGCGCTCGCTGAAAGAAATTATGCCGAGCGCTTGCAAAAAACGCGTATTGCTGCCCGCTGGCAGAACCATGCACAATAAAGGAAGTGCCGCCCGCTGAAAGTTTGGAAACTTTTTGGAAATTGGAATTTGGAAATTTTTTGGAAATTTTTTTGAACGTTAAATGACCGCAAAAACTCGCAAATTTCAAAATTGTCAAGAGATAATCGTCTGATACGTGCTCCTATGGAAAGGTTGTACTAGTGGCAGTTTGCAAATGTGACACAAAAAGCACCACTTCGCATCTCAAAACCCACCATTACCTTAACTCAGATTCGGCGCACCTTTCTGCTCAAAAATTGGAATCAAGAGAGAGTTTTCGAACTTGACAACAACAGACTTTGCTCATTGCGTAGCCAATGGTCAGAGAGCAGTGGCGAAAAACCCGGATTTTACAATATTTTTTTTACAACGATATACTGGAAGAAGTTCAAAAGTGATAACTTTTCCTAACTTTTTCAAAACAGCGAAAAATTGTCTTTCTTGAGAATTTTCAAATTTTTCGCCACTAAACAGCGGTAAAATTTCACCGTTTTTCTATCACTTAATGTGCTATGTCTATTCTTTGTGCATAAAGCAAAATCGCAACAATTGGTTCTTGTTTCAAAGTTTGATACGACTTCGAAAGGCCACTGTTGATGATTTATGTATCATCAACCTCAATAATTCTATAGTCCTAATAGCTCACGGGTATTCCCCAAAGGCTACATTCCCCAACCGCTTATATTTAAGTGCCGAATCACTCACCAGTGAGTGGCACCTATCTTCCAGGGGCCGCGCCAAGCCGCGGCATCCTCTTTCTTGCATATATTTCCTGGACAGTCTGATTGTGCACGGGTCAGCTCCGCCTTACTAGCTATATAAGGAGCCCCCGAATGTATTAGAGGTTGCTCCCCCGGTCCAAAACCGGGTTCGTCTGTGGATAAATTATTATCGACACCACTATCGCCTACGACACTTGGTTCCCACCAAATTGGTGCATCGGCCGGGAAGCCACCTCGTATTCTATCTGCAACCGGAGGAATCGAGGCCACAAGACCCGCGTGGCAGGAAGACAACCGACCGACTATCTGAAAATTCCTGTGTATCCTTTTCGTAAGAGATCCAGGGAGGTGTAAGGAAAATCGGAAGGCTACCACTGACTATCTGAAAATCTTTGTGTATCCTTTTCGTAAGAGATCCAAAGAGGTGTAAGAGAAATCAGTAGGAATACCACTGACCATCTGAAAATTTTTGTGTATCCTTTTCGTAAGTGATCCAGAAAGGTGTAAGAGAAATCAGTAGGTAGCGCATAATCACACTAATACGTGAAACTTTCTGTGAATCCTTTCCGTAAGCGATCCAGAGGGCGGAACAAATTTTGTATGTGCAATTTTCCAATCAATCTCATAGATCTCTCGCGAATCCTATCCAAGGACCGGAGATCAATACATTGAGATTTGAAAGGAAGGCAACTTGAGTCACAGGAGCTCATTTTGCCAAAAAAGTCAAAGTTCGACCAAGAACTCTTGACTTAAAGGATTGAAAGCCAATCCTTATCTGGTCAAGGTCCAAGCCACCTTACCAGTCAGCACAGCGTTCAAGCCACCCAGGCACGCTTGCTCATCAGAGATCAGCACACAGCTGTCTCTATTCAACAACACCACTAACGAGCCTGCAAGTTCGCGAAAACCTCGCTAACTTGTACAATTAAGAAACAGCAAAGCAACCAACTTGCTGTAGGACAAAAGGAAAAGAAGTCGGAATTGAATCTTGAAGATGGCCGCACTTCAACTTTTCAAAATCAGGATCAACAATGCCTGCAAACTCGTAAAATCGCACGAGTCACAAATTAATGACATTGATGTTCCCTTCACGTTCACGTGAAAGAACAATGTGAAGATTATATCAAAGAAAAGGCAGGAGTAACAACAAATCTCCTCAATTCTCTGCAAAACGCTGTGAAACTGCAAGAAACACAGCAAAACGCTGCCATTGAGTACATCACACGTAGTGAAGAAAAGGAACGAGAGAAGCTGATGGTTGAACTTAGCAAGCATCTGGAGTTGGAAGCACTCGATCTGGATGTGATGGCAGTTCAATGACCAAAACCGAATACAGTTCAGACAACATGAATTGAGCCAGCAAACGGCACTTTTGCATACGCCTGCTCCTAGTATTCCGAGTCAGCCAGTGAACGAGATAGGAAGAGGCTCAGTAACGAAACGAAGTGAACGCCAGATCAAAGTGCGGAAACCGCTTCTAGAGGTTCCTACATTCTCTGGCAACTTCAGAGAGTTCAACAGTTTTTGGACAGTGTTCGATTCACTTATTCACTGCGACGAAAAATTACCGGATGGCGACAAATTCCTTTTTCTAAAGCAAGCGCTCAAAGGAAAAGCAGCTGCTGCTTTGAACTGCATCCCTGTTGTCGGAGACAAGTATCAAACAGCCGTCAACATTCTAAAGAAACACTTCGATCGCTCTGCCAACATGGCAGAAATACTCATCAACGAAATCGAACGACTTCAAGGAGCAAATTACAGTCCCGAAAGTTGCCGAGAAACGTTCGAAGCGATTAATTCACGGATCATCCACTTGGAACAAACTGGAATGAAGATGAGCGCAGACAGAATTTGGCGCAGAATGATTCTGTCCAAATTTCCTGAAGACATCTGCGCAACCGTCATACAGAAGGAAGCCGCAAGTGGAGATCAATTCGATGTTTCTAGGATCCTAGACACGATCGACGACATCATCTCTCTGCGGGAAACGACTGCATTAACGATGGAGACACTCATTTCGAGTACTCTTCAAGCAAGCAACCATCAGGACACAAGTCATGACGGTCCGAAATGGGAAGAGGAGAAAGGATATCTCGAGCAATCTCAATTTCCTACTAGCTACAATCATCATTTGCAAGTCTCCAAGATACTGCAAAGAACCAACTTCGATAATCGCAAAGCAAGTGAAGTATACGTTGCACAAACTCAGCGAAATGGACAAGAAGTCTACAGCTCAAGCAAACTGCCACTCATGTGCCAAAGCGTACTTCAAACGGCTTCAGCAATGATATTCAACGAGGCAGATTGGGATTATCAACCCATAACAATACTGATTGACTCTGGCGCCCAGCGAAGCTTCATCAAATCAAAACTTAGTAAAGAGCTTAAGCTGCCAGTCATCCAAACGACGTCATTCACCGCATCAGGAATGGGAGAATTGAAAGAGACATTCAGTTCCAGTCATACCTTCGATACATAGAGCTACGTACTCTGGTAACCTTCACTTTGAGTGTCATGAGAGGACACAACCTTCACCTGCAGAGGAGTACAAGTCATCCGGGGCGAAGCCCCGGATACTATGGCATAACTAATGACTAACTATGTAAGGATGAACGTGAATGAGGCAAATATAATAGTGACATCCAAAGAAAAGCTCAAAAAACCGAAAGATTGCGTTTTCATGGCCTTTTTTGCTGAAAAGAGGGTTTTTCTTCAAAAATTCAGTTAGAAATTAGGATAAAACTTATCAGTTAACCTTTCTATAGACTGCGATTGAGCGTTGGAGGTTCATGGAAGCCGCTGGAGTTCAAAAAAACGAGAAACTGCGCTGAAATCTTGCGCAGAGAGTCGCCATATAAATGCTGGTCTATCTCGTTATGGAGTGAGATTCAAGACCCGCGACGTTGTCAGTGCTCCTGGCCGTGTCATGAGGATTACAACGATATATAATATTATAGGGTTTCGTTATGACCCCGCGGAGATCAATGACCAGAGCCAAATGCCCCGCCGGCTCTGGTCTCTCTCTGCTGCTCGTCTGCGTCTCCGCGCGCTGCGCGCTGCCTCGCTACCCCAAGCGCGGGGCGCGGGGCATTTGGCTCTGGTACCCTTTTCTTCGCTGTTTCGAACCCAATTTTAGCAAGCTATATATCATTTTGAAGCTCTTGATCTCTATTTTCACGCTGACAACGTCGCAGGACTCCTTTTTATGATTTAAACAAGAAATCAGGCAAAAACCTTGTTTTTGAAAATCTCTCGTTTTTCTCCTAGTTTGACTCTTTTCACGCAGTTTTTTTGTGTAGTCGATAGGTCTTGTTTCTGTCTATAATGTAGACAACGTCGCCGAGCTTATTTCTTTGCTTATGCCGCTTTTTTTTGTGAAAATTACTAAAAAATGCGTTTTTCTTTGCCTTATTCTTTTTCAGTAGTTTCGCAACGAATTTTCTCCAGCTTGGACGATACTTGCTCAGAATGATGAGCGGAAGAATCCAGACAACGTCGCAGGGTACAAGAGGGACGGCGCGGGGGTAAAAATTTAAAGGACGCATCAAAAATCAAAACCTCGTGTTGCGAATTGCTGGTCCTAGAGCGAAAACTTGCACTCTGTAAAGCCGCCAAATGAAAGATTTAAAATCTTATTGCAGCGTTTTTATCCGGTTTACAGCCATTTCTTTTGCTTTTTATGTCTGTTTTACGTCATATTCTCTTCTCTGATCTTCTTTGAACAACCTTCACCATTTGTGACGTCAGATGTTCAAACAACTTTCACTTTTGGCGCCCTGTCTCTAGACTATCGAAGGTATGGTTCCAGTGAAGTACAAATTACTTTGAAAAGCCTTCACCACGCACAGAAGCTGAAGAAGATATCAGTGCACACAAAAGAGAAGTTGACTGCCAACCTACATACAGCACATCTCACAGATGCAGATGTTCACTTCATTTCCAATAAGAACTTGAAGATAGCTCAAGATACGCCCACTCATAAAAGCGTCTTGCCTGAACTCATTATTGGACAAGATCTTCTGAACCTCGTCACTGTTCACACCGAAACAGTGCTCAAGCTTCCCTTCGGGCTCATATTGACCCCGACCATCTTTGGATATGTCATATCTGGTACAAGCCGTACCAACGTCACAGAGATCGTCGGCACTTTTGGTTGTACATCCATGATGCAGGAAGCCTCCAAACTCGCTTCTCACCCGCAGCGACGCCCCAAATGGCTTACGACAAAGAAGACGTTCACCGTCTTCAATCAAAACGCTACAGCTGAAATTAACAGGAGAATATTCCCAGCGCATGCTGAAGTAACATCTCAACCGACAACGAAGTGGTTGTCACCGAAAAAGAAGAAAACCTTGACAGCTGTTTTCATCAGAGAAGCTAAGGCAGACCGACAGCGCTGGTTGGCCAAAGTTCGCTGCACATTAGATTCTTCCACTTCCACCTCCAATACGAGGAGTGCGAATGGAACTCTTGCTAGAACACTTCAACCGACGACACAAGCTAAGACGAAGATGACGGACATGCCGAAGACCACACTTCACAAACATCTGATCACGAAAAAGCCGGCTATCACGAAGACAATCACCGATAACGACTCTGTGAACACAAAGTTGACGAGAGCAGAACCGACGAGAAAGAAGAGACGACGACGAAAGGCGAAGCCATACTACGGAACAGCAACGGGCAGCCACTACAAATGTTCACCGTAAACTCTCTTCCGTCTATAGCTTCTATTAATATGTCTAAGTCTATACAAATCTACGCATTTGTTGTATCTTGTGCTTACCAGATTAACTTCTTGCTTGCTCGCCCAGAGTGTTGATGATCTATGAATCATCAACCTCGGCAACTAATCTAATAGCTTACACTCATGAACACAGCTGTATCTCAATTTCTAAGTACGAATGCTTTTAGGAGGTTTTGATTGTATTTATCTATTTACATTCTAACACATTTCGCCTCCTCCTTGCTCGCCCGGAGTGTTGATGATTTATTTATCATCAACCTCAATAATTCTATAGTCCTAATAGCTCACGGGTATTCCCCAAAGGCTACATTCCCCAACCGCCTATATTTAAGTGCCGAATCACTCACCAGTGAGTGGCACCTATCTTCCAGGGGCCGCGCCAAGCCGCGGCATCCTCTTTCTTGCATATATTTCCTGGACAGTCTGATTGTGCGCGGGTCAGCTCCGCCTTACTAGCTATATAAGGAGCCCCCGAATGTATTAGAGGTTGCTCCCCCGGTCCAGAACCGGGTTCGTCTGTGGATAAATTATTATCGACACCACTATCGCCTACGACACTTGGTTCCCACCAAAGCCACAATGACCGATCAAGTTTATGATTAATTCTCTCATCTTAGAACCTTTGCAAAATTCTGCTTTATAGAAGACTAGTTGACTTACCCGGCTCCGCCCGGCCCTGTCATTATCATATTCGTAATCAGCATGCTCGATTACCCCCCTGTGCCAACTCCCAACCCCGTAGCTCAAATTTTGCAAAAAATCGATAAAATCGACATCGATCGATAACAAAAAGTGGACTGTGACACCCGCCGGGGCCCGATGTGTATGTGTGCCAAGTTTGGTCCGGATCGGTTCAGAAATGGAATTTTCTATTCGGAACATACGTACAAGACAGACAGACAAACAGACATTCAGCTTTATATATAAGATTCTATAGCAGAAAGCTTCGCAATCGTTAAGCATATTCTTTAAAATCAGCATCTTTTGTTCCCATGGAATCAGAGCAAGAAAAGTAAAAGGAAAAAATTCCATGTTTTAATCCCTCATATTCCAAAGCGTGGAATTCGGTATTATACAAAGCGCCACGAAAAAGAAATGATACACAAGAAACTAAAAGAAACACTCTTTCAGGTAGCCTCAAAATTTTTCGGAAAGAATCACTTTCCTTGAAGAACCAGCGCTTGGAAAAGGAGTGACGAAAACGTGCATCAATTATGAATCAACCTAATATCAAGTTGGCTAATAAATAACTTCGGTCGCTTTTGCGTCTTTTACAATTGCTGTAGACATTTTTTTTTGAATTTTGTTTCCAAACCAACGCGTGCCGGGCCCTGATATGACCATCCCTGTTATCATTCAAGTAAACAGTGGAACGGAAAAAAGGACTTGAAAAATAGAACTTCCAAATGGAACTTAAATTTATTAGGTTGTCCGGAAATTAATGCCCGTTTTGAATTTCAACCTCAACAAATCACACACTTCTCACTTCTAAATAGGTTGCAAAGTACCGTTCGATGGAGCAAAGCAAGCTCTACAATATGGCCATCTTGCTTTTGCGACAGCTCTCATCCAATTCGAATTCCGAGCCAAAAACTTAAAAGACTCAGCAGCCCGAAAAATCGAAAAAAAAATTGTAACTCAGTTCATAAAAATCCTACAAAATTTCTTACTTGCTCACGTAAACACTATCCACATAAAGCATCTATATGCGCCTTTGCCGTATTTTTTCTTCTGTTAGAAATCAAGAAAACGGAAATTCTCGTGCATTTGCCAAAGTAATGCTGTGCCGTTCCCACATAGGTAGTTGTATAGCACATGCCCGTAGAAGTACAGACTCAAATTTTCAGCTCTCTACAAGCTTTAGTTCTCGAGAAATACCGAATATAGCTTTCCCTAGTTAGGTGGTCCAAGCTAAAATTCAAATACCGAATATAGCTTTCCCTAGTTAGGTGGTCCAAGCTAAAATTCAAATTTCTCGAGAACTAAAGCTAGTAGAAAGCTGAAAATTTGAGTCTGTACTTCTACGGGCTTGTGCTATACAACTACCTATGTGGGAACGGCACAGCATTACTTTGGCAAATGCACGAAAATTTCCGTTTTCTTGATTTCTAACAGAGGAAAAAATACGGCAAAGGCGTATATAGATGTTTTATGTGGATAGTGTTTACGTGAGCAAGTAAAAATTTCTGTAGATTTTTATGAACTGAGTTACGATTTTTTTCGATTTTTCGAGCCGCTAGGTTTTTTTAGTTTTTGGCTCGGAATTCGAGGTAGATGAGAGCTGTCGCAAAAGCAAGATGGCCATATTGTAGAGCTTGCTTTGCTCTATCGAATGGTGCTCTGCATCCTATTTAGAAGTGAGAAGTGTGTAAATTATTGAGATTGAAATTCGAAACGGGCATTAATTTCCGGACAACCTAATAGTTCATTCTTCAGAAAATAGATTTTTTTACTTGTGACATATTTTAGAAGGCATACTGAAGGGACGGCACTTTTTTTTCGCGCTCTACACAATACCTATTTGAGAGAGTTCAAGACAGCTGAAAGCGTAGTATACCATTTCTAATTACCACATTCATTTGATAGGACAGTGCAAAAGGTTCTTTCGTGTTTTGAACACTCTTGCAAATCTCGTAGCATAAAAATAAACTCTTGGATCATGTCCACGCAAAATTTCTACATCTTGGATTTATGATTACAAAGTCTGAAGCTCAATCGATAAGATCTTTTAAAATATTTTACAGCTAACCAATCGTCCACCAGAATCCCAGCAATGTTGTGACTTGTCGAGAAAAACAACCTTGTTTACATTAAGAAAACTTTAGTAACATGGAAGCTACCACTCGAGCACAAGTCTTTGTTTCAAAGGTGAGAAGAAGTGATTAATAAACTTAATTGGCGTTAGAAAGGCAATAATAAACAGTATAGGCGCTGACAATGCAGGTTGTGAGTCCAGTTCAAGAAACGCTAGAATGTATTCCTACTTTGGTACACATGTGATTTTACCAAGAAGAATTAAGTTCATGTTTTTTAGTTTTGGAGGGTCCGTACTTTTTCCGCACCCTGTGATTCTTTTGGTGCAACCGTAATTTTACAACTTCGTAAGCGCTTTATGTAGTTCCTGAAAAACACCAACTGCGGGTCAGCAAAAGTCAAAAAGCGACTATATATTTTTGATAACCTAGCAATAAATCACAATAATTCGTAAGTTTTTTTGAGCCATTACCAATTTTCCTAGAGTAAATATAGGCAAACAAATCAAACAGTGTTTGAACTTAAAAATCATCCTTTCGTTTGACAGCCTGTGATTCCAGTATGTAGTTTTCTTTTCAAGAGGAAATTCCTCCAGTTTACCCTGTCCAGTACGTTATGTTCTTCTAGTCTTTACTTCGTCCAGCTAGCAACGCGGCTCCACCCGGCCTTATCAGTACAATGTAATAGAAATCACATCCCCATTTTCATCAGCATTCCTCTGTCCAGGTCGGGTGAGTGACATCATGAACGATAGCATGTGCCAGCCGTTAGATGGGCACCGTACGCGGTGCGCTGAATGCTCCGCCCCCTGGTTAATTAACATCGAAATGCGTTGCCTTTATGGGGAACGCTCCCGTAACGTTACCCGAGCTTTATGTTAATGCAGATTTGAATCTATGCAGTAGATTGCAGTTTGAATGATTCGAGAATCATCTTACGGGGTTATTCTTTACTAGCTGATGACCCGGTCTCGCCCGAGACTTTTAGTTCAACCAAGATGGGGTAGAAGAACGAAATCCGCCAGTTTGAAACATCTCCGCGGACTACTGGTCCTGCAACCACAAACAACAACATTTCAAAAGGACCAGTTGCCAGCAAACGCGGGCTCAAACTGGCGGAGTTCGTTCCCCCCTACCCACCAAAATGTCATCGGCTCCCAGATTCGTGCAGAGGAGAATTGCGCACTTTCTTGATTTTCTGGACAAACTTGTTAATCCTCCACGTTTTAGCACTGTGTTTCGTACTTTCTCGTTGAGCTTTCCTCAAAACCAGTAAAGTTCGCAGCCCGCCTACACAATCTGGAAGCTGATCATACTTACACTTTCTAACTTCTACAATGCGCAAAAAACGCTTTGAGACGAACCCGCTGATCCTGTCGACCTTGAGATCAGAATGAACTTTACAACCCTTGCTTACATGTTTATTGGAAAATGATTGGTTGGAGCACGTCTAACTTTCATTTTCCCAGATTTAAGTAAGCAAATCAATAAATCAATGGAAGGATCCTGCGAATCGCCTCAAAAAGTAGCCATAAACCACCGCCGGGGTCGAAAACATATGGTGCGAAGTTTCAGCTCAATTGATTCAATGGCTGGCGTTTCTATAACGAACGAACAACTAAACGAACATCCTCACAGACATAGAGTTTTATATATATATATAGATTTTAAAGTTTTTGCATGCTTTTTTGGCTTATGTCATTTTTTGTTCTAAGTAGTTGGTCTAAATTTATCATTCCGTTAGAGCTTCGAGAAAAATAGTGTCAAAAATGCTTGAAAATGTATGAATTTACGCTATTTTTAATGACCTATTTTATCATATACTCTAGCAACTTCGTTTGCAAAGCAATCAGGTTGTCAAATGGAAAATTCTATTGCAAAAACATCTGTCAACACGATCTACTTTTACTGAAGAGTGAATTTCAAAACCGTAATTATGACTGAAAGCAGATTCTATACCCTCTAGCATTTATCGGACCAAAAAATTACAGCTGGTGGTTCTTGTTCCAAGCGCAGCACTAATAAGCGCAAAACATTACCTTTATGTATTGTATGATAACATATTCGTTGCAAATGGATGAAATTGTGATTTTCCAGATTTCACTCTCAACTTGTCTAGGAAAAGCTGCATTTGTTCCGTCATAATGTTCATTTCCACGACTATCAAATTGCTACATTATAATAACTGGTATAAATAATCCCACTCGATAATATTTTGAGCGATCAGAAACCAGTTTTAGCAAAACTTCGGCCACAACACTTGAATTCATTAAAATATAAACCCACTTCACTTGTTAATCCTTCTGTGAATCTGCTTTAACGAAGCATATCCATGTGTAGTTTCCAAAAACTTTACTTTCGGATCAAATGGATTGGTGATTTGAGCGAAACTGCGTGTGAACTTTTTCCAAGGTATAAGGCCACTCACAATCAGGCAATTTTGCCTAAGGTGTTCTAGATGGGTCACTCATGAAGAAAATCAGCAAAACGCCAAGTACCAAGACAATACCACAGTAGTCTTGATACTTGGTACCATAATCTCACGAAGTCGCAAATTAACAACAAAACGATTCCGTAAAATCAGTCGAGCTTTTCCCTGATTTGAAACAAGTTGAAACAAGCTCATAGAACTATGGGAGCTGCTTTCAGTAGACCAGTAGACATTGCGATGAATCACTACCAAAGTTGTAGTGCAGAAAACTCGTCCATCCAGCAATAGGCGGGGCTAACGGTGCTCACCTTACTGACACATGCCTGCCTAAGCGCGCGCTATCTTTCATAAAGTCCGGCACCCGTCCCGGTCCCACTACTACATGCCAGTACCCTGCCTCCACTATAATTTAGTAAGCAGCATGCTCACTCACCTGCCAACCCACACCCCTGTGTCCAGACATTGCGAAAAATTGATAAAATCGATAAAATCGATAAAAGTATTCGATAGCACTAAAAACTGATGAAATCGATGATAACGACGATTCTAAAAAATGATATTGAGCCCAGCGTCAACTTCCTCCGCAACTCGACTTTGCAAGAATTTAATCAATCGATACCGATCAGTGAGTCAAAGTAGTATATGTCTCTCTCCAGCCCCGCCCCGAAGTGTATGCGAGCAAAGTTTGGGCCGCATCGGTTTCAAAAATGGAACTTTCTTGGAACGATAAGATTGTCGAAGGAATTTTGATAACCATATAGGCTTTCTTTAGAAAACTTTCCTAATTTAATGGTTTTCTCTGCAATTCTGCGACTGATCTTCCAAGTTTTTTAAATTTTGGAGTGCCAATATTTCAAATTCAGTCTATTGAAACTCGTAAAATATCAAGTATTAGTCTAGAAACTGTTTAGATCTTCCTACTTTGATAGCTACTCTTGAGCTGCAATATATGCAGTATTTGTTGACGAAAACAAATTTTGTCAATTTCAAAAGCGCGCAACAGCTCAGACAAACGGCGGGAAGTTCCGGCGAACATTGAAGAAAGTTCCGGCGGGTCACCTGGGGAACTCCATTGTAAGTTCGTGGGAACTCCATTCTAAGTTCCTGGGAACTTCAGCTCTGAAGCTCTCGGGTACTCCATAAAAGATTATAGTTCGCCGGAACTTCGTCCTCCAAAGTTCTCGGGAACTTTGCAAAAGACTGTAGTTCACGGGAACTTCATTAGTTGAAGTTCTGGGGAACTTCTTGCTTGATCCCTCGGAACCCCAGCTAATGACCACTTCCGATGCGATTGCTATAGAGAACATCTATATATTTATTAACGATGAAATGTACATATTTATTAACGATGACATGTTTGTTTAACACTTAACATAAAGACTTCATCGAATAACTACAGTAACTGTACTAACAACTATACAGTACATATACACGTAACGAGTATTCATATATCAACACAAACATTGATAAAAGGATTGATATTGTTCTCACTGGCTGCCTAAGTTCTCAATGCTGACGTCTAGGTTTGCTTTCCAAGCCTCCGTGCTCATTGCCTCTTTGTCAGTGCGTCCAAGTCCGACAAGGACACCCTTCGATTTCTAAAAATATATATATATATATGAATAGAAATGGGAGGAAGCGGATTTTAGCATACCTTCGGTGGAACAAGATGACCTTCGTGGAGGCGATAATAGCGCACATCTTCCCTAAAAATAGAAACTGCCTTTTATGATGGCGTTATGTAGAAGTGGTGGACTTACAGCGCTTCAGCAATGCATGTTTTTGCGCTTACACTCCATTTTGACTTCTTTTCCAGCTTTGAATTGAAAACTTTTTCACGTCCCTGCTCGTTTTCAGCTAACGACAACCAGAAACTAAAAAAAATTTTCAGCGCCTAAAATGCTTATTGTAGATATAGACAGCACCCGTTCTGTGAATTTTTCAGCAGATGCAGCCTCGATCCATAAAGTTCGCTGTGGTTCAGATCCAAAGCGTCCAAAATGAACTCTAAATGTTTTGTAGCTTAACCCCTTTCAGATGTGAATTACCTTTACCTGTAAGCCCATCAACAATGGAGTCGGGTAGATTGATTATATCCGTCCTTCGAGCAACTTTTGAAACACGATACGCGTAATCCCAGATATCAGAAGGATCGGGTGCGCAGATCTAAGTGTAGGTTATGTGGTAGTCATTTTGTATCCGGAGTTAAATACGCACCTCCTTGAACAGATTTCGTAGAAAGTCGATGACTTTGCTGGTGACGTCGTTCTCTACTCTTTTTGGAGGGGCGTACTTTCGCAGGAATTCATTCAAATTTACTTCCTACAAACAAAATTCGGCGATTTTTTGCAACAGTTTGTGTCTACATACCTTGAATGGCGGCTGAGCGCGAATGAGGTGGTCTTGTCTCAGGTTTTCGTACTTAAATTCGCTTGACGTGTCGGGGAGAGGGCGTTTGACACTGAGGATCTGCTTCAGTCTGTCTATTTCATCCTCCAAAGCTCTGTTTTTTGTCAGAAGCAAGTTCATCTATATCGCGAACGTTTTTCATTTCTTTTTAAAGTAGTTGTAGTGAATCTCGCCTCGACACGATGCGTGATCGCTATTTCCACGAGCAAACGATTTGTTTCGGCGGTGTCATAGAAGTTGCCTAATCGCGAGCGCTCCGCACTTTGCACCACACGAGAGATATCTGCCATGTCGAACTGTCTGACTGGTCGAATGCAATGGTGCAAGGTTTCCTATGAAGTTCTACTTTCGAAGACCACCGCCACGGAAACGCTACGTTACCTGCATGGACACAGAATTCAGCGATCCTCCTCTTGCAAGCATTGCGTACAGAGCTCCGGAAAAATCGGAGCTACCCACTTCGCGCGCAAGACAGCTTCTTACAGCTTCTAAAAATCTGCCAATTTTCTACTGTGCCGTTTGTTACGTTTGACAGACCTAGCGGCTCGGACAGCGCAGGTGGTGGTGTCTGCGGTGGTGCGCGTGCAGAGTGCGCGTTCCTTTCGGAGTCAACTAAATGGAACGCATTCACAGCGTTCGTACGCAAGGAAATTTTCACTCACATTGAAGTGGTTGCGATGGAGTTCTACACTCCTCCGCATAGTCGAGTGAAATGTCGAACGGGCTTTCTACATCGTAATCCTATGAAGAAACTAGCCTCAGATTTATCCAGTCATTTAATATCAATCTATAGCTTATCAACTTTTTTAAAGCTGGTGTTACGGAGCTAAAAGTGAGTACGCAGGGAAACTTCCAAACTCTGACATGAGATGCTAAGAAGCTTATTACTGTAGCGAGCACCCTCACTCCCCTGGGTCTCCCGCCCCGTGGCTTTGAGCTTTTTTAGAAAAGTGAAAAACTGATAAAAGGCACTATCTATTTCGTGATCAGTACCCTCACCTACCCCTGAGTAGCAACTCCCAGCTACATAGTCGTAAAAACATTTTTCCCCACTCATTCCCTCCCCTTTTCCTTCTATACTCATAAAGTATCTATATCAACCATTACTGTTGAGCGACTTCCACCCCCTTCTTATTCTAACCCCAATATGTGAACATACTACAACTTACTCTATTCGTGGGCCTCAGTGGACGAAGTTCCGTATACGTACGCCTCGGTGTAGATGATGACGTGGAAACAGGTTTTCATCGGCCATAGTAACTAAACATACTGCAATGATAGAGATCAAGTTGACATGAAAGCTAGCTCACCGGATTTTCTTTCGCCACTAACTTCCGTCGGAATCTGGAGATGAGCTTTAGCAGGCAGAACTAGACGCAAAGCTCAAGTAAGATGCGGAGAGTACGCTCACAAGTGATGCACAGCACAAAGCATAGTACAAAGCAAAGTTTTAATGACAACAATTACAATACTTGTAGTTCTACAAATCTATATGCGCAACGCAAAACTCCTACATCTGATATCGATGAATACGGCTGGCCTAACAATATCAGTAGTATTAATCCACTTTAAACCATTGGAATGTACCTCATGGAAGTGTGTATTACTTTGAGAAACCAAGTGAATAAGTCGTGAGGCGGAATCAGTGTTCTCCAATGTTTCCAGCGTTTGCGCAAGGTTTGAAAATGGATTTGTTGTTGGAAAATGTTCGATGAGGGCAAATGATGTACGTGTAAGCATGTGAAAGCTAATCAAAAGCAATTTTCCGTAGGAGATATGCGTCGAGCCATTCAGAGAAGTTCTTAGCTGGAAACAAGAACTATCCGTGTCCGCAGGCCTTCGCCAGTATTCTTTAGAACATAAAACCATTTCTCCAATCACCACGCGCGAACTGTAATCACGCATTGTCAACTGAGAAGCATACCTCACAAGGAAACTCCTCCACTCACTATAATTTTACACCGTAAAGATTGATGTGGTGGCGACGAAGAATTGTTCGGTGCGCCTCTGTAAGCGTTTCTTCACTTACTTCACTATTTTCGGGAACATAACAGCCGGCGGCAAGGTTCACATGCGGAGGAAATTTTAAAGAATATTTTTTTGTTCATCATAACGATAAGACAAAACAAAAGCCTTGCTAGCCTTTTCTTATCGTTTCGCATATCACTGAGCAGTTTTGAAAAATTGACTGAGTGATTTCGGCTCGTGGTTCTTCCAAAAGCATAATCAGTTTTTTCATAACGACAAACCTGCATTCAAGGGTAGATGAAGACTAAAGGCCACGTTGTTCTTACCGCTCAAGGATTCTAGCATCGCAATTGGTCACAAACTGATTGTGTGGCACTTGCAGGATTCGATGCAATGATTCAAAGGGCGCTGCAGACCATAGATAAGGGCTCCCGTACTGTTCTATTTCTTCCATGACGCAGTGGTCGAAAAGATTCTGAAGAAGTTTTGCTTGCAGAAATCGGTCAGCTAAGAAGAGAAGTAAAGGATTGAGGGAATCTACTACCAGAACCTACGTGCGCCTTCAGTGTAAATATTTCTTGGGAAATATGCGCCCATATTTCTTTTACAAGGAGCATTATAGACTGAATAACTCGGATGTTCGTAAGATTCAAGTCTCCCACACTTTGAAGTTCTTTCAAGCAAAACCAATAACCGACAATGGAGGCGGCACATAAAGCAGAAGGGCACAATACCACTGCTCCGATTAGCGGGAACAGAACGTTTGCGAACTAAAAAATGATAGGATTGAGCGGAGAGTAAAGACCGAGCAAAAGACAGCAGATTTATCA
This sequence comes from Cylicocyclus nassatus, assembly GCA_958299035.1. Taxonomy (NCBI): domain Eukaryota; kingdom Metazoa; phylum Nematoda; class Chromadorea; order Rhabditida; family Strongylidae; genus Cylicocyclus; species Cylicocyclus nassatus. Next base: position 53,061,798 of record CATQJL010000112.1, on the reverse strand, counting down.
TGTCTACTTCAGCTCCAGTCATCGATGGTAGATCTTCAAGACAAAGGACAAATTTTGAACAGTATGTGTAGTTCCTTGTACCCATTAGAGCTGCATTCAGTTCAGAAATTACTTCTCCACTGAGTTTCATTCCGCTTATCTTTGAAGATCGAGAAAGCAGATCTAAATCAAACAATAGCGGAAAGGGACTCTGGAATTGTTTCAAGAAGAAACTTGATGCACCTCTCAGACGATCGCGCGTGACTCCTTCGCTGATTACGTGAAGCGCATCCGCGCAGCACTGCGCGGGAGTGAATAAATCCATAGCGATCTGGCAAAGAGATCTGGAGAAAATTTGGAGAAAAGAAAAAGAGATCGAAGGCGAGGCAAGAAGCTTCAGGTTACTAGTCTTCTACGAAATTTTTCTGATTTCTTAGAATTTTTGAGTTTGATTGCTGATGTGTATCGTATTGGGGCGCCATCTAAATCTACTTAACCGGCTGCGCGGGCGGTCGCGTGGCGCCTCACTGCGTGCCGGGACCCAGGGCCCGCTTACTAGCGCTACTTCCATCGTGCTTGAGATGCTCTTGTTTGTCCCTACTGAGCGAGAAGAATGTTCAAAGAGACTTTGCCAGCAGGGATTACTCTTCACTTCCATATACCACGTTATCTGAAGCTCGTAAATTCCCAGGGACAAGCCAATTAATCAGGACTTCATACAGTTGTACTATACTTGCCTGTTTGTAAATGGGTGTTTTTCGAAAAGGTCACAGGCAGTGATTATGCTTGATGGAAAGCATCATTCTTTCTCCGCAGCTTTATTTGGGATTCATATTTGGGATGTTGTTATCCTGATACGTTTTCCAACTCCAAAGAGGCTCTTGTCGTTCATATGTTTAGCATGAGTATATACAGTCGATTCATTTCATATGATCATGTGTGTCACTGCACACACTGCTCACCTTTGGCGTTCCCATCCAGGACTTTTGGAGGACACAACCTTTCAGTTGGATGTTTTTGATATGTTCCCAATGTTTTCCTTTCTTCTTAGATAGTAGTCACCTCAAAGTGACGTAAGAGATAAGAAATGTCCGAAATCTTGCGTGTTTGCGACTGCAGTTCCAGGATGGGGACGCCAAAGTTAGACGGTGTGTGCAGTGACACACATGATCATTTGAAATGAATCGACTGTAGGTTTCATGACTAATAAGATGAATGTGTCAATGTGAATAGCAGTGCTAATGGTAAAGCTAACTGTTCATTTTCTTCTCAACAAGCGTCTCAGAAAAGAAGGGGACATGTTCAAGATTATGAGGCCTCAAACTCGTTCCTTCTTTCTCTCAAGCTGAACAGCGAATCACTTGAACTGAGTTAGCACGACTCGACTTTCTAATCACGAATTTACTGGCCTACAGTGAATGATAGCTCTAATACCCAAGTGAAAAGCAAGCTTGAGACAATAGATATGTCCAAAACTCCTTTCACAAGAGAAATCCTTCAACTTGCAAGAGGACATTTCCCTGGCCAAACTACAAGATATTAAGGGCATCTTTTCATGGAGTTTAAGCGAATCCCATGAGGCGAGCGGAGCATTTGCAGACATATGGACACGCTGAAAAACTTGTTGAATCTCTATTCTAAAGCAACTTTTCGTACTGTCTAGTCATCAAAAACCGCCGCATATATATCATGCGGCAATATGCTCCGCCCGCCATACTCTTGGGAGGTAGACGATATAAAAAAGGTACTTGGCACAATCAAAAATCATTGTTCGAAAATGTTTGGCAAATCTTCGCTAAGAAAAAGCGCCTATTTGCATGAGCTAGTAGAAACACGACAAAAACAATCATGTCCTGCTGTTTGATCCTATCTGAAACAAGGTATTGATTTGAGAGAAGAAAGTAGCATTTTGGTTAGTAGTGATGCCCAGCTACGTCTTTTCAAAACCTTTGACAGGGAAAGGTACTTGTCTCATTACTAGTAGAGCTGTCAACACAGCGAACCATACTAAAGCAAGGGCCTTTTCCATATACCTTTTCCATATACTTCATCTCCAGCAAGCGAGCGTGTCCTAAGTCCCGACGCGCTGTGATTGCGCACGCGCGACCGTCCGCGAAGCCGGTTAAGTAGATTTAGATGGGGCCTCGTATTGGTGGGTGTGCTACTTGTTGATCTTGTTGATGTTTGGTCCAATTTTGGTTAGAGAAAAATCAACTAGTTTTGCGTGACTGGACTTCGCCTCCATTTCATCACCATTCCGGTTCTCTCCAAGGTGAAGTCATTGGGCGAAGCCATATCTTGGCTTTGTAGCGTAATAAAGGGATATGATCGCCGCGATTCAATCGCTACAGACAAATGTTACGAGTTCATTGCATACCGATCTTCTTGTGATTCGGTTGTGACAGTTTTCCAACAACCACCAATCGTGACTAACTATCACAACCGAATTACGAGAAGATCGGCATGCAATGAACTCGTAACATTTGTCTGCAGCAAAAAGCTATTCTAAGGTTGTGGGGAAGCAGCATAAATAAGCAATAGCATAAATAAGTTCAGCGTTTTCAGAGAACATTTTAAACTAGGGACGCTTGTAGTGAAGACAGACAGAGATAAAGGTAAAAGGAGAAACAACAAGAAGATAGAGTTAAGAGCAGAGATAGCATGAAGAATGAAGAAGACGACAAAATATCCAAAAAAGCGTCCCATAACTTTTGGAAATACAGAGCAAGAGAAGAAAATACAACATTGGGAACACAAAATAACTGAGTGCTTACCTTTTTTTCTCTCAGTAGCCAGCGAAGAGCTTCTCCGAGTTGAAACTTGCACATGCGCGTTTGAGCAGTCGTGCGCCTCTTCTCCACTTGTTCACACCTGAAAAAGAAACACTTCATCACAAAGTACTGATAGAAAAGGCATGAACTTACCCCCAAACGAGATCCTACGCTGCGGCGTTATGTATTTCGACATCCGCTTCCTCATAGCGCGTGCCCTCGAAGCGTGGTCCCGTGCCGATCGGCTGGCTAGCACGACAAAGTTCGCCGGAACTTTGTATTTGATGTACTTCACGGGAACTTTGTCATCTTTGCCAAAGTTCCCACGGGCTTTCACCGGAACTTTGAATCCGCGGCTCCCGTGACGTCATAAATCACGGGAACTTTGTCATTTCTATACCCCAATGGTGAACAAGGTTCTCCGGAACTTTGATATTTTACGCATGTTCGCCGGAACTTCCCGCCGTTTGTCTGAGAGGGTATCAAGGCCTTCACAATTATTGCAACTTGAAACGTGAAATTTCTCCATAGGATTCGTTTTAGTGATATTTGAACCTGTGGGATATGCCTATTTCGATTTCTTTGTATTTATTGAGATCGCAAATTAAGTTTCGAGACTATTTTTGAAAAGTTGTATAAGATAATTTTGAAAGGCCACTGTAGAGATGCGAATGTAATGCATTGCAAGAGCTCTTTCTGCTGATGGTTCCAGCTCTTCCATAGGTTTGAAAAAAATTTCCATTTGGTGGTTGTTTCGTCCTTCGAGTAGTTGAGTTTAAAACCAATCTTTGACCACCTAAGTAGTAGCTGAGGCTAGTAGCGTGTCATTTTCGCCGTCGTCTTCTTCTCCTCTAGCCTTTTCCTTTTTGTATAGAGTTTTGCAAAAGCAACGGATTATCATTCAGATAGGAGAACAGATGCGAGAATCAGGCTTTGAGGGGCATCTAAAGGTAGATTAACAAAAGGAAACAACATATTTTCATATAAGTAGACCCCTGGTTTTCCATTGTTTAAAATCTATTTTGGTAACTTTGTGTAATGAATAGCCCAAAGTACAATGTGGGCAGTGTCGTCTATCTATTAGGCGTCCAAAAAGCAAAGCCTTTTCTAAATACACAAAAAGCAAAGCCTTATCTAAATACACAAAACGTTTTTGTTTTTATAGCAAAATTAGGGTGCCACCCGAAGCAAACTCTACAAATGACAACCAAAGATCAACCTAAATCGTAATCCGGGTAAAATTTGGAGTTAAAAATTGAATTTTTTTGTTAACTTTAGAAATGTTTTTTCTTCCAGAAAATTTATAGCATCTCCATCATGATCACCATATGGTAGACACATCATAGTATTAAAAGCTTTTGCTGGATTTTTCCGTGGCTCAAAATTGAGAAATAAAGTAGTTTGAAAAGCAAAAAAAGGTCACTTTTTGAATTTTTATGTCAAACTTGGTATTTACTGATTACCAGGGCACATACAAAGGTTTCAAAATTTTACTTACTAAGGTTAACCTTGAGAGAGGCTAGAGAGGAGTTTGCCATTTGTGAACAAACCTTTTTTAATTTCTATGCTCGGAAAAAATCCAGCAAATGCATCCATGAATACTACCATGTGTACACAGTACGACAACCAAATTGGAAGTTCGTAAGACTTTCTTCAAGAAAACCAATTTTTATGTTGATCGAAAAATTTAATTTTTGGCTCCAGATTTTACAGTAAGTTTCAACCAATTCTAGGCGGAAGTTCGACTGGCGGGAGTCCGCTTCGCAAATATTCGCGCCAATCTGCAGTCTGCGCTTCATTCTAATCTATCTCGCTAAGCCAGTGTGGCGGTGCGGACGCGCTGTTCCACTTGGAATGTTTCGCCTATTCCAGGTTGGAAAAGACTGTACCTGAATTACGAGTTAGTGGATCTTTGGTTGTCATTTGTAGAGTTCGCTTCGCTCTATGATTTGGGACAGCCTAATACTTCGCCGTCGAATTCACAGAGATTTGACCTGAGTCAAGGTTTCTGCTATCAATCAAGTGCACTTTCAAATGTATGGACAAAGACTTGACTTCCAATATCGAGCGATGTAGCACTGAAGCGCTATTTATAGAGGAATCAAATTCCTGTACTTCAAATAACTGAAGCTTGGAGTTATGCTCGTTTGAATGTTACGATAAAGAAATGCTGTAAATTGGTGCTGCTTGTTATGGTTCTAACCTTACAGGAGAGAAAGCAGTAATGGCTTCAAAACTTCATTTCCTGATCAAGGAAGTACTCTTTCTTGTCACCTTCCAGCTTTCCAGGCAATCCTAGTCAGTTCCAAGAAAATCTCTGCGCCATTGGTGAGGGCTTCGTTATATATTCTAGCTAAGTTCGTCCATGAAATCTCTGTACCCCCAAAGAGACAGAACAGCACTCCAGGGTACTTAGGGTTCTTGCTGTTTCCGCTGCCGTTGTCATTGGATTCTGGACCCATACACACACATCCAAACTTTCCATCGCTCTGAAAAATATTTTGTTTTTAGCAGAAAATAAAAGTTATCCATGTTAGGATGTAACTGTGCAAGGTCTCGTCAGATTTCGAAAAAATTTTAGGAGGTAAAAACCAAAGTTTATGTTTTTTTTGCCTCAAGAAAGATCTTTCCTTGATAAAAATTTAATGAAAATTAAATGATTTACCGGTGAATCAACGTTTCGGACATTCATGGGTACACTTGCTGCAGGTTCTCGCAGCCAAAAATCAAAAACATCATGGGCTAAATTTGGCAAAAATCTTTGCGCCTCTCGTCTATCTATCTACAAGATGTACTCCAAAACATATAAATTTAACACTTTACAGTACCGACACTGTCTTCGTAAAAACTGCGCAAAAATGCACTGTGGCGCCTGAAAAGCCACTTTCCTTCATTTGCCACAGGCTCGTTTTGTTTCGGAGAAGTTCGCAGAGAATGTGAGGTAGAAGACGATTGTCTACACGCAATTTTGCATGTTGTTTGTTGTCTTGCTAATAGCAGTAGTGATTTCTAAGCTTCTTTTTCTGCGATTGTGTTGCGCACTACAACAAAAGCATAAGTGAGCAAGTGATTATGGCGCTATCACATCTATTTCAATGTTTACGAATGTGAGCATCATTATACCGTTTTCAGTTGCGGTCCATAAGTGACAGCTGCCTGTTTAGCAATCATTCCGGACGACCAGTCTGGACTAAACAAAAGAAACATCGAAAAAATCTTACGAACAATACACATCAAACTTACTCGTAAAAAACGGGAACACATTGTGACTTCTTCCCATCAAGACATGACTGAGCTTCCGTTTCCAGCCCGAATTCCCCGGATGAGTATTGCTAGAAATACGGGGCTCGAAAATGCAGATATGGTCATGCATTTTTGAAAACTTTCACTTTAAGCTCAAGAACGTTTATCTGTTACAGGTTTTAATGTAGTTGCAACTCACATATTGGGCTTTAGTATTCTTTTGTTCTTTACTTTCTAACTGAAATGCACTCAGCAGTTGAATCCACCCAGCTTCACTTGGTTTTTGTTCGCTAGAATTGCAGAATGGCTGCTGACTAGTTGCTAGACTCAGTACAGACATTGACTGAAAGTGCACGATGGATAATGCTGGATCAAAAGGTTTCTAGTGATTTGAGAAAACGATCTACCACAAGAACTACGAAGACCAGACACATCATCTCGAATGATTTGCTGCGCGAGCTTCCACTTTTTATACTGAAACCGATGCGTTAGCAACAAAAGCGTAATTTCATCAATGATTGCTTAACACTTCACAGAAGTAGAAGATATTACTGAATTTTGACTTTTTGCTCAATGACAATTCATTATTATTACAAAAGCTCCTCTGTTGAAAAGTACAAGTACTTCAAAACTTTTATCGCACTAAGAGGATTTTGTTTCTAGATCGAGGCACGCTAAGAGCAATTTTGCTAATCTTTAGCATGCTATAAATTAAAGCCACGAAACCTTTGATATAGTTGGCCGATAAACTGTACTCTATCGAAAAACACGGCACGAAGAGGGCGAAGAAAAAGGAGTTGTTTACATATTACATGAATTCCAAATTCAGTAAAGCTAAGTAAGGAAATATTAGGGTTCTTCCATTATCTGAACCCATTTTCTCAAAAAAAAAGGTTATTGCTTTCTTTCCTGTACCAAGTCTGGCCAAAAATTCACAGGATGGAGAGTCAACCTCGTGCATGTGTCAAAGAAAATTGGTATGTCATCTACATATTGAACAGGTTCATATTGGATAGGACCAAAAGTTTGTTCGCCAATTTTTCAGAAATTCATAACTTCCTTTCGATTCAATGGATTTCTTAGACTTCGAATTCATTTGAAAGAGGAAACCGTTCTCTTAACAGCGGCACATTTGTTATAAATTGGCATGAGAAAATTCGGAAGTTAGACGCAAATAAAGGAAATTACTCCAATTTTACAACTTCTGAGCATGCTCAAAAAACCCGAAACGTCAAAGAAAATGAAGGGAAAGTTATGAGCACTGGTTTTGTGACATTCTCTTTCTAGCTGACAGAAATTCTTGCTCATCGAAAGCAATTCGTTTTCGTAATTTTCTCGGACTTTGATTCTGCCTTTTTCACAGAAATCAAAATTGCACTCTATTGACACGAGTTTCTCTCAGCTAAGAAAGAGAAGTTCAAGAAACTCGTGCTCATGTCTCTTTTCCGTGACGTTTCTTGGCTTCTTTGAGCATGGTCAAAAAATGCGAAACTGGAGTAATTACCTCTATTTGCTTCTAATTCTCGATTTTTTCGTTTTAATTGGTGGGAAAGGAATTTCAGCAAAGAGCATAACTGTCTTTATTGAACGAAAATACTTTCAGAGTTTTTGTCACCCTGCTTGAAAAATGCCACTCCTGAGTAATTTTATTCAATTGCTTCTAACTCTCTAACTTTCTCATACCGATTCATGGCAAAGGTGCTGCGGAAGAAGAGAGGATTTTTTAGATAAGTATAAAATCTAAGAAATGCATCAAATGGAAAGGAAGTTATGAATTGAAAAATTGGCGGATGAGATTGCGGACCCACCTAATAATATATTAGGTTGTCTCAAAAGTAAACTCATTCTTTGAAAAATATAAGCTGTTTTTGCTTTCCTATCAGACTTGGGGCACCAATCGATAGAGCAGCTTAAGCTCTACAAAATGACCACCAATGGTCCGCCTAGCTCGCACTCCACATAAAGATTAAAATCAAAATCGAAAAACTTTTGACATCTAAAAACCGGACTTTTAGGAAAAGCTCTACGGAACTACAGCTTGGTCGTTGTGTAGTAAGCACACAGTAGTATTCGAATATGCCTTCAAGGAGTTTTTTTTTCGCGCGTAGAAAGCGAGAAATAAATGACAGTCCAAAAGTAGCAAACTCCGCCCCCAGCCCCTCCCACAGATGTCATTGTATACTACAAGCCTTACTAAGTTTATCAAATATCACTGTATGTGCTCTCATAATCGAGAAATATCAAATTTTACATTGAAAAAACCGAAGAAAGTGGCATTTTGCATTTTCGAACCATCTTTGTTTCCCAAATTTGAACGCCGAATTTTCCGGAAGGAGGTCCGATTTTTAAATTAACTCAAAAATTTCGATTTTTGCCTCCAAATTTTGCCTGGATTAGAATTAGGCCCGTATGCACGTACATTCTCGCTGGGGAGGGGAAGGAAACTAGATCCCCAAGGGAACGATCCCCTTCATTGAACCCCCGCTATGCCAGAGGGGAAGGGAGCGATCCTCTCCCCTGCTTCTACCGCGGGGATGGTGTCATTGCGGCAGTCGCATCTGGCTCCGGCTACCGAAGAACACACCAAAAAACTTTTTTCAGCCAATTTTTTGTGTACTAGAATGGCTTTTGCCACGAAATATACAAGAATAGTGATTTTGAGTGCCTTTGTTCCGTTTCCCCGTCTTCTCCTTTCTTTCATTTTACCCCTCCCATTGTATCTCTCTCCGTCGCTCTCTTCTTCTTTTACCTATTGCTGGTTTCTAAAGCTTTTTGCACTCGTTACGTGCTGTCGAATGTTGATTTCTGAAGCGTTGTGATATTTAACAGTTTATGTTATGGTTTCCTAGCAATTATATTACGGCTTACCAATCCCATAGAAGAATTCATGAATATGCAGTTTTGTAGTTTGTGTGGTTTTCTCAACGTTTGCCAGCCATTTCTTTGCGGTACTCTTTCGCTGGCACAAACTTGGTATTTGATTTCGGGGGTGTCGATTTGGCGATCCCCAGTGGCGATCCCTTTACTTCCCCTCCCCGTATGCACGAATGTAGCTCATCAAAGCAGGGGAGGGGATCGACATCACCCGCAGCGGAATAGGGGTTCGATGGTGTAGATCATGCCAGAGAAACAGGAATTCGGGTTATAATCAGTTATTACCAAGTATTTCTTTTGATTTGATGACAAATTTTCTTTGAAGACTGGGTTCGTCTTTCAGCGGCCTGTAGCTTGCAGTCTTGTCTTTCTTTTGTATATTCGCCTCTCGAGAAGAAACTCGAGCAAAAATAGCTGCCAATTTCGAATATTTGCAGTAGTTCTTGATCATCCAAAAAATTGCGCTCACATAATATGATAGTTTTGACCATATAGGCTGAGGAGACACATTGTAGCTATCGTATTATATAATATATTGTCTTTATCTTGTTAATTTAACAGAAGTTGCCTTGGAAAAATCTAGAATGTAGCAGATTTGCCTAATTTTGAGTAGAGATCCCCAAGGGAGTGATCCCCCCCCCCCAGCGTTCCACTCGTGCATAACAGCGATGATCGCTGGAGGTCATTCCCTTGGGGGAATGGACGGTATATCGCTAATAGCTACAGCCTCCATGAGGAGCTGGCACGGTCTGCAGCTCGGTACCCCTCCTTTTTTCAGCACTGTAACGTCTTCTACCCATTCACTGCAAGACATCCTGGATTCTATTGTTGCACACCGTTACGCTGGAATGGGCAGCATGGCGGAAAGTGACCAACAGTTATGAAAACAGCACGAATCTAATGGGCTAGGAAGTATTTTTTGGTGCGCGGACCGCAATCACAGCAGACAAGCATACCGCAACGACTAAAGAACTGCCGATGACAAAACGAAAACGACTAGCTGTCGAAAGATGAGAACGGAGGACAATCCATACTGTTCTATAAAGCGCTAGCACCCCCATGTGAGTCAGCCTGTATGTCTGTTCCGCGATTGTTTACCACTAATGGCAGTGTGCGCCGAGGCAAAGTGCAAAGTGATAGCATGAATGTCTTTTCTGCGATTGTTTACCACTAATGGCAGTGTGCGCCGAGGCAAAGTGCAAAGTGATGAGCATCAACGCTGCCTTTAGACATTTTCGAATATGCTCCTCAGCGATGTTTATGAAGTGTCACGAGCAACGAAACTAACGCCACTTGAGCCATTGAACTGATTGCTCCTATTGCGTTGATGGCATTCGCTTCATTTTGAAAATCACTAAGTAGATTGGATAGACTGACATTCTCTACATCTCACCATTAAAGCAACTTCGAATCACGCCTTAGAAGAATATTCTCATTAAGCTTTATGAGTTTTGCTTCAATGACGTATTTCTTTCCCACGATAACATGGAGATTTTATTTTTCAGCTTCTGCAAAAGAGGCGCACACATGTTAAGCCAAGAATCTTACATCATCTCCTATCTCATTAGCTCATCTTCAGTAATGCTTCGCTCATTTCTACGGGATGTGATTATTGGAATGTCATGACGTTCTTATTACTCGAATTTTCCAACAAATAACATTCTGGATCAATAACAATTCAAACCATCATTACATTAAGACTTGGCCAATGCTATCAATTACATTCTCAGCTCTTTCAATTATTATTAAACAGTGAAATTTTGTTATCTTGCAAACATTATTAGCCTTTTGTGATTGTTCAATGAATCACTATTCAAAATTTTTATGATTTTCGTAAACAGAATTACTAGAAGTAAAAATGTAGTTACAATGCTTTGCGAACTAATGTGCTCTTTATGGACATTGTGCAATTGGACTCTGCTCAAGGTCTGAGCCGTTGAAGCATTTGATATGTGAACTTGCATGCGAATTTAATCGATTTTAGGCGTAGCCGTACTTTCGGTCAAAACGAAAGATGTGCAACCCTTCACAGACCCGAGTCAATTTCCTGTCTTCAGCTTTATAAGAATGAGCCAAAAATTTCATAAATCTACGTGAATGATCTCATTGTCAGATAATGCTGAGATATCAACTGAATTTCTACTGAATGATGTAATTTGAAAACTGTTGGCCTTTTCTCCATTGCATCTAAAGATTTTAGCTGAATGCTATGGTAATAAAAAATCGTTTTAAAGTTTTTTGGTTGATTTTCAATTAGTTTATCTGATTTATCAAATTCATTCGTCAGAGAGATTGACATCGTAGCATTTTTCTGATAACGAAAATAATTCATTTTCATTAAATTTAACCGACAACCCAATTTCTTTTCATTCTTTCTACATTTGAAGAACGACCCTCAGAAAATCTTTGATCCGTTGTGATTTATTTTTAGCTGAATGCTGTGACGTTTGAGAAATTGTTGCAATATTTGCTGATTATAAATTCTACTTCATCTTACTTATCCACGGTGAGTCTTTATTGAAGTTGCGCTTTGATCTACTTCTCAGTCACTCCAAAATTAATTCCAATCTCAACTGCATACGTAATTAATGCTCAGTGACAGCTCAAATATCTTCCATATACTTTGCTATGTATGTATTATTTTTGCTCCGGTTCATGTCTTTCTAAAGTTAAGTTTCGAATTAACTGGGATCATATCTTGACTAACACCTTTTTATATGTACATAATAATGATTCGTTCGGCTCCCCATTGGTCTCAGAATTTCCCACATCTTTCGCCATCACTTGCATGTTTGCTTATAGAAAACAATTATTAATTGTGGTGTTTCTCTTATAAACTGCTTTCGACTTCGAAACTCTTACATCTGCTCGTGTGCAATGTTTGCGGCTGAATTTATGCATACAAACGCTTCAAGCAAGATGTCTATTACATACTATAAACAGCAGTGTGGTTTACAACACTCATCCGGCTAGCAAAACATAAGACATATTACCTCAAAACTGCTGATCTGTGCACGTACCTCACTCCACACACACAACCAGTCCAAAGCGCCGCTTCGCGGCGCTTTGGACTGGTCTTATATATAAAGCTGAATGTCTGTTTGTATGTCTGTATGTATGTACGTATGTTCCGAATACAAATTTTTATTTCTGAACCGATCCGGACCAAACTTGGCACACATACGCTACGGGCCCCGGCGGGTGTCATAGGCTACTTTTCGACATTGATCGATATCGATTTTATCGATTTTTATCGATTTTTTTGTTGAGTTCACCTACGGGGCTGGGAGTTTGCACAGGGGGTAATCGAGCATGCTGATTACGAATACAATATTTGTTTTCAACATCGTCCATTACTTTTATCGATTTTATCGATTTTTTTTAAATTTGACATGCGGGGCTGTGAGTTTGCACAGGGGGGTAATCGAGCATGCTGATTACGAATACAATATTAGTTTTTGAAATCGTCCACTACTTTTATCGATTTTATCGATTTTTCTGCAAAGTTCAAGCTACGGGACTGGGAGTTGGCACGGTGGGATAACTGAGAATGCTGATTACGGTAGCTGTTTGTGAGAATATCCAATACTTTGTTTTTTAGAGCCTTGAATTAGAAAGATGTAAGTTGGTACTTAGTTAAGCTGATTCAAACGAGGTAATTTTTATTTCTCATCCTCAATCCTGCATCAAAATATTTCTCCTGTCATCTGAGACTGGATTTCGATAAGGGATAAGCGAGTGCGTTAATTAGAAAACAGCCTCCCTAAAATAATTCGAGTGCTAATGCCACGATCAAACGTATTGAGAGAGTACATGATCATTTAAAATCACAACAATTTTCATTTTTTGGCGAAGTCTGGATTTGAAGATTTTTTGGCGTACTCTGTAAAAGTTTTATTTATGAAACACTCTTTTAAATTTCAGGTTCTTATAGACCTAGACAAATTGTTGAATTTTTGCATGCACACATTGTATATGTTGGCAAACATACATAAATATTTTGAAAAAAAAACCTTTTTCCGGGGGTTTTTGAATTTATTGGAAGGAAATCATGATGGCGTGTTCGAATGAGAAGGAGAAAAAATGTTTGAGTAGCACCGCTGGATTGGCCATCAAAAGTTAGCATATACGTGTTTTTGACGCAAGGTCCCAGGATGTCTCTGAAACGAGATACAAGCATTTTTGATTTTTCTGTAAAAATTCCGGTTTCACCGAGTGTTGATATATCCGTGCGTTTTCACCGAGTGAACCGCGGGTTTCGCCTCGACCGACGTGGCCGAGTGGCTCACCTCGACGGAGGTGTTGAGCCAGTGGTTCAATTTTTGTTACAACCTCGGTTGTCCTCACAACCGAGTGGTTGTCTCTTCCGAATGGAGGAGAACAACCGAGTGGTTGTCTCTTCCGAATGGAGGAGAACAACCGAGTGGTTGTCTCTTCCGAATGGAGGAGAACAACCGAGTGGTTGTCTCTTCCGAATGGAGGAGAACAACCGAGTGGTTGTCTCTTCCGAATGGAGAAGAACAACCTAGTGGTTGTCTCCTCCGAATCATAGTTGCGATAGGGGGAGTGATGGATCTTACCCCCTTCACTTTGAGGCCAAACTCCCGATGACCCCCTTCACCTGGGCTGAGATTGGTATTGTACTCTGAGAATATGATAAAAATCGTTATGAAAAGCAGGCTAAGTACCTCAAACAGCAAGTACACTCATAAATTTACTAGAGAAACGGTATTCATGTTTATTTATATTATTTATTTATCCTCGTAGCATTTTGGAGAGAAGAAAGTAAGTACACAAAATCAGTCAATTTTTGAAGCACATGAAATCCCTCATATCTCGCGGCACAGAAGACCTAGAAAAACGTCGATGGTCTACGTCGATTTTCCATGATCTCAGCTTTCGAATGGTATACAGCATGTTAGGGCTTCTTTGCTTCCCGGCTCTAAAAATCATTTGCTTCCGTGACCCATAAAAGCCAACACATTGTATACGTCATCCCGAAAATTTTTGCGCTCAATTTTCAAAAATTCATAAGTTCTGATTTTCTTAACCGATTTGACTGCTTTCACTTTTATGTGAAGGGGTAAGTCATGCTCTTTATAATGACATTCCAGCTGCTTAGTAATGGTCATCTGTTGCATAGATAGAAGCTCAAAACAAAATCACTCAAAATTTGAACTTTTGTGTAGGGTCATAAAAAATCAGAAACTTGCAACAAAATCGGAGCAGTCGGTATTTTAGGTTCTTTCACCAACTCTTTCTAACAGTGCAAAGTTTGCTCCGATTGAGCGTCTTCATGAAAAGTTATAATTTCCGAGCAAGCAGTACAAAAAGGCGAATTTGATTTATGGCATTCTTCAGGGAAATCATAACTTTTCATGAAGACGCTCAATCGGCGCAAACTTTGCACTGTTAGAAAGAGCTGGTGAAAGAACCTACAGTACTGACTGCTCCGATTTTTGTTGCAAGTCGATTTTTTATGACCCTACACAGAAAATTAAAATTTTTACCATTTTTCTTCTATCGCTCCTATCTGTGCAACAGATGACCATTACTAAGCAGCTGAGATGTCATTATAAAGAGCATGACTACCCTTTCACATAAAAGTGAAAGCAAATTGGTTGGAAAAATCAGAAGTTATGAATTTTTGAAAATTGCGCGCAAAAACTTTCTGGACGACCTAATAAGAGCGAGGTGGAGCAAGGTAATAGTAAAAAATGTGCTGTGGATTGACATCGTTATCAGCACCAACGGGAACGTGAGCGAACGCGTCTGTTTGAGGGTCCTTATCGTTGTTATATGTTTATGTTTTTTTGGTAAAAAATGCGCTTTTGATTGACAGTTATGCCATCGTTGTTAGCACACACTCAAAAAACTATGGGAGATTGGTGATTTCCACACCTTCACACAAAACCCCGCCCACTTCTGGAATCTATACTCTGTAAACCTAGTGCTGAAGAAGGTCACTTTCGTAAAAACGCTCTAGACTCACCTTACCTGATTTGTAGAGAATGGTTGGTTTCAATTAAATCAAAAACTCCAAGACATTCAGAAGATAACATGTTATTAAAATATCCCTCAATGTTTTGGAAAGGATGGCAGTTTGAAGAGGAAACGGCAGGCAGAATACTTTACAAAATCGCAGATGACTCGCATGTGTTCCAGTCCAACAGCGAGGCAGAAGGAGAATCTTACGCCGACGAAAATGTTGTCGACATTGATACAGAGTTGGCAATTGAGCGAAACTCTCTGATTTCCTGCATAAGGAATCCAAGCAGATTGTCTAGTTTCAATGAGGAAATGTCCAGGAAGTCCATTGCTGATTTTCAGGTTGCTGAAGAATTCAAGGCTGCTAAATTCACAAACATGAATATGAACAAAAGGAAGGTGTTAGTACAAAGCATAGTTACTGCGCTTAGATCCCGGCTGGAGTGCGAACCCAACTCTGTGCTTTATGCTTTGAAAGTTATTCGCCTTGAGACAATATGACCTATGATATTGAAAAAAAAAACCAACGCGCAGCATAGTACCTCCTTTTTTCGGCTATTCCGCAGATGATGTTAAAGAAGAAGTTGAGCAGCTTTCTAATCAGCTAGCAGGACGTATGCCAGAGGAGGTGAAGCCAGAGTTCGACAAGGCCCAAAAAGTATGCACTATTTCGTTCCCGTGTTGCGAAAGCATATGAGATCTGGCTCTTTTCCCATTACTTACCGCAAAAATCTGATGGACCTACTAGCAAAGCTAGTTTCCATTCCGAGTAGCACGGCAGAGGTGGAGGAAGAAATTTTCTATCTACTCTGTTATCAGAACACAACGCAGAAGTCGTACAACGATAGAGCATCTAAGCAAATACTTAAGATTTGTCAATCTTTCACTAAACACTTATCTAAAAACTTCATTTAAAGGATTGGTATAAGTGGTCCAGACAGGCTGTTACCGTATGACTTTTTGAAATATCCTAAAAGAAGGTATGAAGAAACTGGTCACCTACCTGCTGACTTCCTGATGCTACCAGAGGGCCAGGAAAAAAATCACAAAAGCGCTTAAAAGAAGAAGAAAGTTTCAAATCCATTTTCGACTCAGAACGCTTTTGCACGCAATTCTACTTCTACTCCGATGACCTTTTGGAGGAAGAAGAAGATTTTTCAGGCAGCGAACTTGTTGTCTCTGACGTCAGCGATAGTGATATTGTTGATGATGATGTGCAGGAAATGAAGTTGTTCTTAACTTGTACATCTTTTGGGATAAACATTATTGCTTTCGTTTTTTGTTGATGCAATGAAACAGGAGCACAGATCTTCATAATCAATTTTTTTTAAATTTTTTAATTTCTTTTGAAAATTTTGAAATTTTTTTCACTTTGTGCATAAATAAGGTACAAATTAGAGCTCTTCATACCACGCTTTTTTATCTTTTCTCTCTTCCTCCTCCCCTAGACTCACATACCCCCTTCACCCTGGAAGGTCGGGAACAGCCGAGACCCCCTTCACCTGGGGAGAGCCCGGCTCCTCCTATCGCACCTATGCTCCGAATGGAGGAGAACAACCGAGTGGTTGTCTCCTCCGAATGGAGGAGAACAACCGAGTGGTTGTCTCCTCCGAATGGAGACAACCGAGTGGTTGTCCGCCGAGCGAGGCATCCCATGGTTGTCCTCCGATTGAGGCATCCGATAATTGTCCGCCGAGTAAGGCATCCGATGTTGTCCTCTAAGTGAGGCATCTGGTGGATGTCCTCCGAGTGAGGCATCTGATGGTTGTCCTCGAAGTGAGGCATTTGGTGGATGTCCTCCGAGTGAGGCATCTGATGGTTGTCCTCCAAGTGAGGCATCTGGTGGATGTCCTCCGAGTGAGGCATCTGATGGTTGTCCTCGAAGTGAGGCATTTGGTGGATGTCCTCCGAGTGAGGCATCTGATGGTTGTCCTCCAAGTGAGGCATCTGGTGGATGTCCTCCGAGTGAGGCATCTGATGGTTGTCCTCCGAATGAGACATCCAATGGTTGTCCTCCGAGTGAGGCAACCGTCTGGCACGAGGCGACCACCGGAAATGACCGATGCCGCGACGCCTCGCCTTATATACCCCTCCAAGGGGGCGGAGCAAGGGGCGGTCCAAAGTGGGCGGTCCAATTCGTGTGGTTAAGCATAGGCTTTCCATACAAAAACTATCCGCCCCTTCCGAGTTGGTGTGACCAATCACAGCCGGCTCCGCCCCTTTTCGAGGGGTATATAACGCGCGATCTCGCCACTGTTGGTCACTCAACTCTGCTAGCCGGCGGTCACTGAACCACCGAGAGCTCTGAGTACCAAGCGAGGACCGAAGATCCAAGGACCTGAGGACCTGATAAAGGACCTAGGATCTGAGGACCAAGCGACAAAGCCTAAAGGCTCTTTCTTTTTCGAGTACCGAGAAGCCAACGGCTCCACCTCGGGTACCGAGAAGCCAACAGGCTCCATCTCGAGCACCGAGAAGCCAACAGGCTCCACCTCGAGCATCGAGAAGCCTAAAGGCTCTATCTCGAGTACCGAGAAGCCGACAGGCTCCCATATCTCGGGTACCGAGTAGCTTATAGCTCAAAGGCTCTCATTACAGGATGCCGCCGAAGAAGCGTGCATCCATCGGAAGAGTTGATCCCAAGGCCAAAAAGGTCAGGGATCAACGAGAGGCTGAGACCTCGGAGCAGCGCCAGGAACGGCTAGAAGGCAATCGTGCCAGAATAGCCGAGGCGAGGGCAACGCAAACGCTGGAAGAGCGTGAGGCAAGTCTCTCGCAAACTCGCTTGCGGCTTGCTGCTCTGAGGGCCTCAGAATCACAAGAAAGCCGTGATCCTCGACTCGAACAGATGCGATCGAGAAACGCTGAAGCCAGATCTCAGGAGACGGCCGAACAGCGCGAATCTCGACTCGACGATATGCGGTCGAGAAACGCTGAGGCCAGATCTCAGGAGACAGCCGAACAGCGCGAGTCTCGACTCGATGACGACCGAGTGAGACACGCCGAAGCCCGATCTCAAGAGACGGCTGAACAGCGCGAATCTCGACTCGACGATATGCGGTCGGGAAATGCTGAGGCCAGATCTCAGGAGACGGCCGAACAGCGCGAGTCTCGACTCGACGATATGCGGTCGAGAAACGCTGAGGCCAGATCTCAGGAGACGGCCGAACAGCGCGAGTCTCGACTCGACAGCAGTCGAATGAGGACCGAGGCCTCACGAAGAGCGGAAACTGGTGCAGCGCACTCAGTACGGCTCGAACGTGATCGTGCTCGACATGTCCACACTCGACAAACATCCAGGCGAGTAGATCTTCACCTCGCGGCACTCAATTACGATGCCCAGGTAGACTACTCGACCCATCCGAAGGTACAAATCGGAATGATGGATGTCGTATGTGGTAAGTGTCAAGCCAAGAAGTTCAGAGCCGAACCTCCTGGCATGTGCTGCTCCAGCGGCAAGGTCGATCTTCCGCCTCTAAGTGAGCCGCCCGAGCCGCTTCGTTCATACATGTTCGACACCAGTGCTGTGTCCAGGCATTTCTTGCAGAACATCAGGAAGTACAATGCGTGCTTCCAGATGACGTCCTTCGGCACTACAGTAGCCACGCCTGACGATGAGGAACAGGGCTTCATGCCAACGTTTAAGGTGCAGGGACAGGTCTATCATAGAGTTGGATCCCTGCTTCCTAATGGCAATGATAGCCCCAAGTTCTTGCAGCTGTACTTCGTCTGCGACGAGCAGCTGCAAGCGGATCAACGTTGCGGCATCATCGGTGGCACAAGGCCGGACGTCGTGCTAGAGTTGCAAAGAATGCTGCATCAGCACAACGAGCTGGTGAAGGACTTCAAGACCAACCTGGACCGAATGCCTACAGACGAGTATAAGGTCGTTATCCGTGCTGACAGGAGGCCTGCTGGTCAGCATGAACGACGCTTCAACGCTCCGTCTGTAAGCGAGATGGCGGTGGTCTTGGTTGGCGAAGACGACAGCGACGGGCGTGACATTATCATCGAAAAACGTTCCGAAACGTTGCAGCGCATCTCTGAAACCCATAGGTCGTACGATGCCCTGCAATACCCACTCATGTTCTGGGATGGGGCAGACGGGTATCACTTCGAACTATGGCAGAGGAATCCTAGCACTGGTGCCCCTACCAATAAGAGGGTATCGGCTATGGATTTCTATGCGCATCGCATGATGATAAGGTCCACGTCCTTCAACCACGTCGTGAAATGTCGCCAACTATTTCACCAGTTCATCGTGGACATGTACGCCAAGATTGAGAGTGAACGGCTCCTCTTTATTCGACTCAATCAGCGAAAGCTGCGTGCAGACGACTACATCCACCTGCGGGATGCCGTGGCCGGAGATGGAAATGTCACTGATCTCGGGCAAATGGTCATACTACCATCCTCCTTCACGGTCAGCCCACGCCACATGCACGAGTACACTCAGGACGTAATGGCCTACGTTAAGGCGTACGGGCGTCCTGATCTGTTCATCACGTTTACGTGCAACCCGGCGTGGACCGAAATTGCGGAAGAGCTCTTCCCTGGTGAAGCGCCTTCTGACCGCCACGACATCACGGCGAGAGTCTTCAAACAGAAGCTCACAAAGCTTATAGACGTGCTAACGAAAAGCCACGTCTACGGAGACACTCGCTGCTGGATGTACACCGTGGAATGGCAGAAACGCGGTCTTCCGCATGCCCACATCTTAGTGTGGCTGAAGGAAAAAATACGCCCAGATCAGATCAACAGCATCATCTCGGCGGAGCTTTCCAGTCGAGAAGAGGATCCTCTTCTATTCGATGTTGTCCTTAAAAACATGATCCATGGGCCATGCGGACCACTAAATCCGAGGTCGCCTTGCATGAAGGACGGCAAATGCACCAAAAGGTACCCTCGGCAGCTGATCCGCGAAACCCAAACGGGAACTGATGGCTATCCTCTATACAGAAGGCGAAAGCCTGATGATGGAGGACATACCGCCGTCATTCAAATGAAGGTGGACCATCAGACCGTAGGCGTCGTGGTGACAACAGCTGGGTTGTGCCATACACTCCCTTGCTCTCGAAAATGTTTCGTGCACATATTAATGTGGAGTACTGTAATTCGGTGAAGTCGATTAAGTACATCTGCAAATATGTGAACAAGGGAAGTGACATGGCAACGTTCGGCCGCGAGCATGCCACTGCACCGTTTGATGAGATCGAACGATATCAAACGGGCAGGTACATAAGCAGCAACGAGGCAGTTTGGCGTATCCTGGGTTTCAGGATACACGAACATTACCCACCTGTCACCCATCTACATGTCCATCTAGAGAATGGACAACGCGTCTACTTCACGGCTGATAATGCGCATGAAGAGCTGCGCGACCACCTCAAACAACTTTGACGGCATTCTTCCTTCTGTGCCAACATGATCCGTTTGCACGGACTTTGTTGTACTCAGAAGTTCCAAGATATTATACTTGGAACAAGTCAACAAAGAAGTGGGCCAGAGGGAAGCAAGGAGCCGAAGTTCCCGGATATGACGTCAGAGAAGCGGATGTGTTAGCGCGTGTATATACTGTACACCCTAACCAAGCCGAATGCTTCTACCTCAGAATGTTGCTTCACACAATCCGAGGACCGACGTCATTCGCAGCATTGAAGACCATCGATGGAGAGGAATGTGAGACCTACAGAGAAGCATGCCAAAGACTCGGCTTGCTTGAAGATGATCAGCAATGGGACAGAACTTTCGCAGAAGCAGCTACGACAAGTTTCGCTGCTCAACTGCGAAGTCTCTTCGGAATCATCTTGACAGTCTGTCAACCGTCAAATCCTCGAGCACTCTGGGAGAAGTACAAAGAGGCTCTGAGTGAAAACGTACTCAGGGAATGTCGCAGAGGGGCACCCTCTGCAGACATCGGTTACTCTCCCGAGATATTCAACCGAGCGTTGATACTGCTTGAGAATACGTGCGTGTCGATGACTGGTCAAACTCTCAGAGACCTCGGTTTGCCGTCGCCAGTACGCGGAGATGACCAGGCACTCGAGAGCGATGTTCTCCGAGAGAGGTCCTATAATGCCGATCAGCTGACCACATTTGTAGAGTCTAACAGACCTCTTCTTACGGAGGATCAAGAGTTGGTTTACCGTGCTGTTCTGGACACGATTTCCAGTGGCAAGGATGGGCTACTCTTTCTCGACGCTCCGGGTGGAACAGGGAAAACGTTTCTCATCAATCTCCTACTTGCCGAGACTCGCAGACAAGGAGGAATCGCAGTAGCAGTGGCATCCTCGGGGATTGCCTCAACACTGCTAGAAGGAGGCCGAACCGCTCATTCAGCCTTCAAGCTTCCTCTGGATATTGCTCATGTAGAGCACCCAGCGTGTGGGATAAGCAAAGGCACAGGGAAAGCCAAGGTGCTACAAGAAGCCAAACTCATAGTTTGGGACGAATGCACCATGGCGCATAAGAAGTGCCTAGAAGCCCTTGACAACACACTACGGGACATACGAGAAAGCAACAGGCTAATGGGTGGGGCCGTCGTGCTACTGGCAGGCGACTTTCGTCAAACTCTGCCAGTGATTCCGCGATCGACTCCAGCAGATGAGCTGAACGCTTGCCTCAAAGCTTCTCCTCTCTGGAGACATGTTCGATCGCTGAATCTCACGTCGAACATGCGAGTCCACCTCCTTGGCGATGAGACTGCCCGCAGCTTTGCGCAACAGTTGCTGCTTCTTGGCGAAGGCAGAATTCCGATTGAACCAAGCTCTGGCTGGATTACCTTTCCTCCAGACTTCTGCAATATGGTTCAATCGGTGGGAGTACTGATCGAAAAGGTCTTCCCAAACATTGCCACCAACTTCAGCAATGGAGACTGGATTTGCGAGCGAGCAATTCTGGCACCCAAAGATGAGCAAGTGAATTCTATCAATGCTCAGATTCTAAACAGCCTACCTGGACCGGTATCAACGTACACATCCTTTGATACCATGGTTCAGCGTGAACAGGCTGTTTACTTCCCTACTGAGTTCTTGAATTCACTCGAGTTCAATGGGATACCACCTCACAGACTTGATCTGAAGGTTGGTTTGCCAATCATGCTCCTTCGTAACATCAACCCACCGAGGATGTGCAATGGTACAAGGCTTTGCATCAGGGATCTCATGCCAAACATCATAGTAGCGACCATATTGGCGGGGAAGTTCAAAGGCGAAGTCGTTCATATTCCACGAATCCCTTTCGTCTCCTCCGATATGCCCTTTGACTTCAGGCGAGTGCAGTTTCCGATTAGGCCTGCACTTGCTATGACGATCAACAAAGCGCAAGGACAGTCTCTGCGAACAGTAGGAGTAGACCTGGAAACTCCCTGTTTTTCGCATGGTCAGCTGTACGTGGCGTGTTCGAGGGTCGGGAGTCCGGCGAACCTGTACATATATGCGCCCGAAGGGAGCACAGCTAACGTAGTGTATCCCAGGGCGCTAACATAATTGCATGCTGTAGTATACTGCAGTATTTATTTTTGCATGCCATTTCTATTGGAAAAATCCAAAAAATTGGAAAATATAAAATCCAAAAAAATTGGAAAATACAAAATCCAAAAAAATGGCAAAACGAAAACCCAAAAAAACGGCGGCCAGCGGCGGTTAGGGAAGGTGGGTGGGACAAACCAAGCTACTGAATAGATCCAATCGAGCCATCCTTCCTTACCGATGAGTTCGGAGAAAGGCTAGGACCTATTCAGCCAAACCGTCTAAGGGTAGGAACGAAACGGTACAACTACCGAAGTTTATTCCTCTTCTTGAGGAACGAAGAAGGGCGACTATTGGCATCGGTTGCCTCTGTTGAGGACAACCATCGGTAGCCTCTGTTGAGGAGAACCATCGGTTGCCTCTGTTGAGGACAACAGTTTGCCTCTGTTGAGGATAACCATCGGTTGCCTCTGTTGAGGACAACCATCGGTTGGTTGAGGACAACCATCGGTACAACCATCGGTTGCCTCTGTTGAGGACAACCACCGGTTGCCTCTGTTGAGGACAACCATCGGTTGCCTCTGTTGAGGACAACCATCGGTACAACCATCGGTTGCCTCTGTTGAGGACAACCATCGGTACAACCATCGGTTGCCTCTGTTGAGGACAACCATCGGTAGCCTCTGTTGAGGACAACCACCGGTTGCCTCTGTTGAGGACAACCATCGGTTGCCTCTGTTGAGTACAACCATTGGTACAACCATCGTTTGCCTCTGTTGAGGACAACCATCGGTAGCCTCTGTTGAGGACAACCATCGGTACAACCATCGGTTGCCTCTGTTGAGGACAACCATCGGTAGCCTCTGTTGAGGACAACCATCGGTTGCCTCTGTTGAGTACAACCATCGGTACAACCATCGGTTGCCTCTGTTGAGGACAACCATCGGTAACCTCTGTTGAGGACAACCATAGGTTGCCTCTGTTGAGGACAACCATCGGTTGCCTCTGTTGAGGATAACCATCGGTACAACCATCGGTTGCCTCTGTTGAGGACAACCATCGGTAGCCTCTGTTGAGGACAACCATCGGTACAACCATCGGTTGCCTCTGTTGAGGACAACCATCGGTTGCCTCTGTTGAGGACAACCATCGGTTGCCTCTGTTGAGGATAACCATCGGTTGCCTCTGTTGAGGACAACCATCGGTTGCCTCTGTTGAGGATAACAATCGGTACAACCATCGGTTGCCTCTGTTGAGGACAACCATCGGTAGCCTCTGTTGAGGAGAACCATCGGTTGCCTCTGTTGAGGACAACAGTTTGCCTCTGTTGAGGATAACCATCGGTTGCCTCTGTTGAGGACAACCATCGGTTGGTTGAGGACAACCATCGGTACAACCATCGGTTGCCTCTGTTGAGGACAACCACCGGTTGCCTCTGTTGAGGACAACCATCGGTTGCCTCTGTTGAGGACAACCATCGGTACAACCATCGGTTGCCTCTGTTGAGGACAACCATCGGTACAACCATCGGTTGCCTCTGTTGAGGACAACCATCGGTAGCCTCTGTTGAGGACAACCACCGGTTGCCTCTGTTGAGGACAACCATCGGTTGCCTCTGTTGAGTACAACCATTGGTACAACCATCGTTTGCCTCTGTTGAGGACAACCATCGGTAGCCTCTGTTGAGGACAACCATCGGTACAACCATCGGTTGCCTCTGTTGAGGACAACCATCGGTAGCCTCTGTTGAGGACAACCATCGGTTGCCTCTGTTGAGTACAACCATCGGTACAACCATCGGTTGCCTCTGTTGAGGACAACCATCGGTAACCTCTGTTGAGGACAACCATAGGTTGCCTCTGTTGAGGACAACCATCGGTTGCCTCTGTTGAGGATAACCATCGGTACAACCATCGGTTGCCTCTGTTGAGGACAACCATCGGTAGCCTCTGTTGAGGACAACCATCGGTACAACCATCGGTTGCCTCTGTTGAGGACAACCATCGGTTGCCTCTGTTGAGGACAACCATCGGTTGCCTCTGTTGAGGATAACCATCGGTTGCCTCTGTTGAGGACAACCATCGGTTGCCTCTGTTGAGGATAACAATCGGTACAACCATCGGTTGCCTCTGTTGAGGACAACCATCGGTTGCCTCTGTTGAGGACAACCATCGGTTGGTTGAGGACAACCATCGGTACAACCATCGGTTGCCTCTGTTGAGGACAACCACCGGTTGCCTCTGTTGAGGACAACCATCGGTTGCCTCTGTTGAGGACAACCATCGGTACAACCATCGGTTGCCTCTGTTGAGGACAACCATCGGTACAACCATCGGTTGCCTCTGTTGAGGACAACCATCGGTAGCCTCTGTTGAGGACAACCACCGGTTGCCTCTGTTGAGGACAACCATCGGTTGCCTCTGTTGAGTACAACCATTGGTACAACCATCGTTTGCCTCTGTTGAGGACAACCATCGGTAGCCTCTGTTGAGGACAACCATCGGTACAACCATCGGTTGCCTCTGTTGAGGACAACCATCGGTAGCCTCTGTTGAGGACAACCATCGGTTGCCTCTGTTGAGTACAACCATCGGTACAACCATCGGTTGCCTCTGTTGAGGACAACCATCGGTAACCTCTGTTGAGGACAACCATAGGTTGCCTCTGTTGAGGACAACCATCGGTTGCCTCTGTTGAGGATAACCATCGGTACAACCATCGGTTGCCTCTGTTGAGGACAACCATCGGTAGCCTCTGTTGAGGACAACCATCGGTACAACCATCGGTTGCCTCTGTTGAGGACAACCATCGGTTGCCTCTGTTGAGGACAACCATCGGTTGCCTCTGTTGAGGATAACCATCGGTTGCCTCTGTTGAGGACAACCATCGGTTGCCTCTGTTGAGGATAACAATCGGTACAACCATCGGTTGCCTCTGTTGAGGACAACCATCGGTAGCCTCTGTTGAGGAGAACCATCGGTTGCCTCTGTTGAGGACAACAGTTTGCCTCTGTTGAGGATAACCATCGGTTGCCTCTGTTGAGGACAACCATCGGTTGGTTGAGGACAACCATCGGTACAACCATCGGTTGCCTCTGTTGAGGACAACCACCGGTTGCCTCTGTTGAGGACAACCATCGGTTGCCTCTGTTGAGGACAACCATCGGTACAACCATCGGTTGCCTCTGTTGAGGACAACCATCGGTACAACCATCGGTTGCCTCTGTTGAGGACAACCATCGGTAGCCTCTGTTGAGGACAACCACCGGTTGCCTCTGTTGAGGACAACCATCGGTTGCCTCTGTTGAGTACAACCATTGGTACAACCATCGTTTGCCTCTGTTGAGGACAACCATCGGTAGCCTCTGTTGAGGACAACCATCGGTACAACCATCGGTTGCCTCTGTTGAGGACAACCATCGGTAGCCTCTGTTGAGGACAACCATCGGTTGCCTCTGTTGAGTACAACCATCGGTACAACCATCGGTTGCCTCTGTTGAGGACAACCATCGGTAACCTCTGTTGAGGACAACCATAGGTTGCCTCTGTTGAGGACAACCATCGGTTGCCTCTGTTGAGGATAACCATCGGTACAACCATCGGTTGCCTCTGTTGAGGACAACCATCGGTAGCCTCTGTTGAGGACAACCATCGGTACAACCATCGGTTGCCTCTGTTGAGGACAACCATCGGTTGCCTCTGTTGAGGACAACCATCGGTTGCCTCTGTTGAGGATAACCATCGGTTGCCTCTGTTGAGGACAACCATCGGTTGCCTCTGTTGAGGATAACAATCGGTACAACCATCGGTTGCCTCTGTTGAGGACAACCATCGGTAGCCTCTGTTGAGGACAACCATCGGTACAACCATCGGTTGCCTCTCTTGAGGACAACCATCGGTAGCCTCTGTTGAGGACAACCATCGGTAACCTCTGTTGAGGACAACCATCGGTTGCCTCTGTTGAGGACAACAGTTTGCCTCTGTTGAGGATAACCATCGGTTGCCTCTGTTGAGGACAACCATCGGTACAACCATCGGTTGCCTCTGTTGAGGACAACCATCGGTAGCCTCTGTTGAGGACAACCATCGGTTGCCTCTGTTGAGTACAACCATTGGTACAACCATCGTTTGTCTCTGATGAGGATAACCATCGGTTGCCTCTGTTGAGGACAACCATCGGTAGCCTCTGTTGAGGAGAACCATCGGTTGCCTCTGTTGAGGACAACAGTTTGCCTCTGTTGAGGATAACCATCGGTTGCCTCTGTTGAGGACAACCATCGGTTGCCTCTGTTGAGGACAACCATCGGTACAACCATCGGTTGCCTCTGTTGAGGACAACCATCGGTTGCCTCTGTTGAAGATACCCCATCGGTAGCCTCTGTTGAGGACAACAGTTTGCCTCTGTTGAGGATAACCATCGGTTGCCTCTGTTGAGGACAACCATCGGTTGGTTGAGGACAACCATCGGTACAACCATCGGTTGCCTCTGTTGAGGACAACCATCGGTAGCCTCTGTTGAGGACAACCACCGGTTGCCTCTGTTGAGGACAACCATCGGTTGCCTCTGTTGAGTACAACCATTGGTACAACCATCGTTTGCCTCTGTTGAGGACAACCATCGGTAGCCTCTGTTGAGGACAACCATCGGTACAACCATCGGTTGCCTCTGTTGAGGACAACCATCGGTAGCCTCTGTTGAGGACAACCATCGGTTGCCTCTGTTGAGTACAACCATCGGTACAACCATCGGTTGCCTCTGTTGAGGACAACCATCGGTAACCTCTGTTGAGGACAACCATAGGTTGCCTCTGTTGAGGACAACCATCGGTTGCCTCTGTTGAGGATAACCATCGGTACAACCATCGGTTGCCTCTGTTGAGGACAACCATCGGTAGCCTCTGTTGAGGACAACCATCGGTACAACCATCGGTTGCCTCTGTTGAGGATAACCATCGGTTGCCTCTGTTGAGGACAACCATCGGTTGCCTCTGTTGAGGACAACCATCGGTTGCCTCTGTTGAGGATAACCATCGGTTGCCTCTGTTGAGGACAACCATCGGTTGCCTCTGTTGAGGATAACAATCGGTACAACCATCGGTTGCCTCTGATGAGGATAACCATCGGTTGCCTCTGTTGAGGACAACCATCGGTACAACCATCGGTTGCCTCTGTTGAGGACAACCATCGGTAGCCTCTGTTGAGGACAACCATCGGTTGCCTCTGTTGAGTACAACCATTGGTACAACCATCGTTTGTCTCTGATGAGGATAACCATCGGTTGCCTCTGTTGAGGACAACCATCGGTAGCCTCTGTTGAGGAGAACCATCGGTTGCCTCTGTTGAGGACAACAGTTTGCCTCTGTTGAGGATAACCATCGGTTGCCTCTGTTGAGGACAACCATCGGTTGCCTCTGTTGAGGACAACCATCGGTACAACCATCGGTTGCCTCTGTTGAGGACAACCATCGGTTGCCTCTGTTGAAGATACCCCATCGGTAGCCTCTGTTGAGGACAACAGTTTGCCTCTGTTGAGGATAACCATCGGTTGCCTCTGTTGAGGACAACCATCGGTTGGTTGAGGACAACCATCGGTACAACCATCGGTTGCCTCTGTTGAGGACAACCATCGGTAGCCTCTGTTGAGGACAACCACCGGTTGCCTCTGTTGAGGACAACCATCGGTTGCCTCTGTTGAGTACAACCATTGGTACAACCATCGTTTGCCTCTGTTGAGGACAACCATCGGTAGCCTCTGTTGAGGACAACCATCGGTACAACCATCGGTTGCCTCTGTTGAGGACAACCATCGGTAGCCTCTGTTGAGGACAACCATCGGTTGCCTCTGTTGAGTACAACCATCGGTACAACCATCGGTTGCCTCTGTTGAGGACAACCATCGGTAACCTCTGTTGAGGACAACCATAGGTTGCCTCTGTTGAGGACAACCATCGGTTGCCTCTGTTGAGGATAACCATCGGTACAACCATCGGTTGCCTCTGTTGAGGACAACCATCGGTAGCCTCTGTTGAGGACAACCATCGGTACAACCATCGGTTGCCTCTGTTGAGGATAACCATCGGTTGCCTCTGTTGAGGACAACCATCGGTTGCCTCTGTTGAGGACAACCATCGGTTGCCTCTGTTGAGGATAACCATCGGTTGCCTCTGTTGAGGACAACCATCGGTTGCCTCTGTTGAGGATAACAATCGGTACAACCATCGGTTGCCTCTGTTGAGGACAACCATCGGTAGCCTCTGTTGAGGACAACCATCGGTACAACCATCGGTTGCCTCTCTTGAGGACAACCATCGGTAGCCTCTGTTGAGGACAACCATCGGTTGCCTCTGTTGAGTACAACCATTGGTACAACCATCGTTTGCCTCTGATGAGGATAACCATCGGTTGCCTCTGTTGAGGACAACCATCGGTAGCCTCTGTTGAGGAGAACCATCGGTTGCCTCTGTTGAGGACAACAGTTTGCCTCTGTTGAGGATAACCATCGGTTGCCTCTGTTGAGGACAACCATCGGTTGCCTCTGTTGAGGACAACCATCGGTACAACCATCGGTTGCCTCTGTTGAGGACAACCATCGGTTGCCTCTGTTGAAGATACCCATCGGTAGCCTCTGTTGAGGACAACAGTTTGCCTCTGTTGAGGATAACCATCGGTTGCCTCTGTTGAGGACAACCATCGGTTGCCTCTGTTGAGGACAACAGTTTGCCTCTCTTGAGGACAACCATCGGTAACCTCTGTTGAGGACAACCATAGGTTGCCTCTGTTGAGGACAACAGTTTGCCTCTGTTGAGGATAACCATCGGTTGCCTCTGTTGAGGACAACCATCGGTACAACCATCGGTTGCCTCTGTTGAGGACAACCATCGGTAGCCTCTGTTGAGGACAACCATCGGTTGCCTCTGTTGAGTACAACCATTGGTACAACCATCGTTTGCCTCTGATGAGGATAACCATCGGTTGCCTCTGTTGAGGACAACCATCGGTAGCCTCTGTTGAGGAGAACCATCGGTTGCCTCTGTTGAGGACAACAGTTTGCCTCTGTTGAGGATAACCATCGGTTGCCTCTGTTGAGGACAACCATCGGTTGCCTCTGTTGAGGACAACCATCGGTACAACCATCGGTTGCCTCTGTTGAGGACAACCATCGGTTGCCTCTGTTGAAGATACCCATCGGTAGCCTCTGTTGAGGACAACAGTTTGCCTCTGTTGAGGATAACCATCGGTTGCCTCTGTTGAGGACAACCATCGGTTGGTTGAGGACAACCATCGGTACAACCATCGGTTGCCTCTGTTGAGGACAACCATCGGTAGCCTCTGTTAAGGACAACCACCGGTTGCCTCTGTTGAGGACAACCATCGGTTGCCTCTGTTGAGGACAACCATTGGTACAACCATCGTTTGCCTCTGTTGAGGATAACCATCGGTTGCCTCTGTTGAGGACAACCATCGGTAGCCTCTGTTGAGGACAACCATCGGTACAACCATCGGTTGCCTCTGTTGAGGACAACCATCGGTAGCCTCTGTTGAGGACAACCATCGGTTGCCTCTGTTGAGTACAACCATTGGTACAACCATCGTTTGCCTCTGATGAGGATAACCATCGGTTGCCTCTGTTGAGGACAACCATCGGTAACCTCTGTTGAGGACAACCATAGGTTACCTCTGTTGAGGACAACAGTTTGCCTCTGTTGAGGATAACCATCGGTTGCCTCTGTTGAGGACAACCATCGGTACAACCATCGGTTGCCTCTGTTGAGGACAACCATCGGTAGCCTCTGTTGAGGACAATCATCGGTTGCCTCTGTTGAGTACAACCATTGGTACAACCATCGTTTGCCTCTGATGAGGATAACCATCGGTTGCCTCTGTTGAGGAGAACCATCGGTTGCCTCTGTTGAGGACAACAGTTTGCCTCTGTTGAGGATAACCATCGGTTGCCTCTGTTGAGGACAACCATCGGTACAACCATCGGTTGCCTCTGTTGAGGACAACCATCGGTTGCCTCTGTTGAGTACAACCATTGGTACAACCATCGTTTGCCTCTGATGAGGATAACCATCGGTTGCCTCTGTTGAGGACAACCATCGGTAGCCTCTGTTGAGGAGAACCATCGGTTGCCTCTGTTGAGGACAACAGTTTGCCTCTGTTGAGGATAACCATCGGTTGCCTCTGTTGAGGACAACCATCGGTTGCCTCTGTTGAGGACAACCATCGGTACAACCATCGGTTGCCTCTGTTGAGGACAACCATCGGTTGCCTCTGTTGAAGATACCCATCGGTAGCCTCTGTTGAGGACAACAGTTTGCCTCTGTTGAGGATAACCATCGGTTGCCTCTGTTGAGGACAACCATCGGTTGGTTGAGGACAACCATCGGTACAACCATCGGTTGCCTCTGTTGAGGACAACCATCGGTAGCCTCTGTTAAGGACAACCACCGGTTGCCTCTGTTGAGGACAACCATCGGTTGCCTCTGTTGAGGACAACCATTGGTACAACCATCGTTTGCCTCTGTTGAGGATAACCATCGGTTGCCTCTGTTGAGGACAACCATCGGTAGCCTCTGTTGAGGACAACCATCGGTACAACCATCGGTTGCCTCTGTTGAGGACAACCATCGGTAGCCTCTGTTGAGGACAACCATCGGTTGCCTCTGTTGAGTACAACCATTGGTACAACCATCGTTTGCCTCTGATGAGGATAACCATCGGTTGCCTCTGTTGAGGACAACCATCGGTAACCTCTGTTGAGGACAACCATAGGTTGCCTCTGTTGAGGACAACAGTTTGCCTCTGTTGAGGATAACCATCGGTTGCCTCTGTTGAGGACAACCATCGGTACAACCATCGGTTGCCTCTGTTGAGGACAACCATCGGTAGCCTCTGTTGAGGACAATCATCGGTTGCCTCTGTTGAGTACAACCATTGGTACAACCATCGTTTGCCTCTGATGAGGATAACCATCGGTTGCCTCTGTTGAGGAGAACCATCGGTTGCCTCTGTTGAGGACAACAGTTTGCCTCTGTTGAGGATAACCATCGGTTGCCTCTGTTGAGGACAACCATCGGTACAACCATCGGTTGCCTCTGTTGAGGACAACCATCGGTTGCCTCTGTTGAAGATACCCATCGGTAGCCTCTGTTGAGGACAACAGTTTGCCTCTGTTGAGGATAACCATCGGTTGCCTCTGTTGAGGACAACCATCGGTTGGTTGAGGACAACCATCGGTACAACCATCGGTTGCCTCTGTTGAGGACAACCATCGGTAGCCTCTGTTAAGGACAACCACCGGTTGCCTCTGTTGAGGACAACCATCGGTTGCCTCTGTTGAGGACAACCATCGGTACAACCATCGGTTGCCTCTGTTGAGGACAACCATCGGTACAACCATCGGTTGTCCTCTGTTGAGGACAACCATCGGTACAACCATCGGTTGCCTCTGTTGAGGACAAGTATCGGTAGCCTCTGTTGAGGACAACCACCGGTTGCCTCTGTTGAGTACAACCATTGGTACAACCATCGTTTGCCTCTGTTGAGGACAACCATCGGTAGCCTCTGTTGAGGACAACCATCGGTACAACCATCGGTTGCCTCTGTTGAGGACAACCATCGGTAGCCTCTGTTGAGGACAACCACCGGTTGCCTCTGTTGAGGACAACCATCGGTTGCCTCTGTTGAGTACAACCATTGGTACAACCATCGTTTGCCTCTGTTGAGGATAACCATCGGTTGCCTCTGTTGAGGACAACCATCGGTAGCCTCTGTTGAGGAGAACCATCGGTTGCCTCTGTTGAGGACAACAGTTTGCCTCTGTTGAGGATAACCATCGGTTGCCTCTGTTGAGGACAACCATCGGTTGCCTCTGTTGAGGACAACCATTGGTACAACCATCGGTTGCCTCTGTTGAGGATAACCATCGGTTGCCTCTGTTGAGGACAACCATCGGTTGCCTCTGTTGAGGATAACAATCGGTACAACCATCGGTTGCCTCTGTTGAGGACAACCATCGGTAGCCTCTGTTGAGGACAACCGTCGGTACAACCATCGGTTGCCTCTCTTGAGGACAAC
Source organism: Cylicocyclus nassatus (assembly GCA_958299035.1). Classification (NCBI taxonomy): domain Eukaryota; kingdom Metazoa; phylum Nematoda; class Chromadorea; order Rhabditida; family Strongylidae; genus Cylicocyclus; species Cylicocyclus nassatus. The sequence goes on along the minus strand of CATQJL010000112.1, from coordinate 53,029,395 downwards.
CATCGGTAGCCTCTGTTGAGGACAACCATCGGTTGCCTCTGTTGAGTACAACCATTGGTACAACCATCGTTTGCCTCTGATGAGGATAACCATCGGTTGCCTCTGTTGAGGACAACCATCGGTAACCTCTGTTGAGGACAACCATAGGTTGCCTCTGTTGAGGACAACAGTTTGCCTCTGTTGAAGATAACCATCGGTTGCCTCTGTTGAGGACAACCATCGGTACAACCATCGGTTGCCTCTGTTGAGGACAACCATCGGTAGCCTCTGTTGAGGACAACCATCGGTTGCCTCTGTTGAGTACAACCATTGGTACAACCATCGTTTGCCTCTGATGAGGATAACCATCGGTTGCCTCTGTTGAGGACAACCATCGGTAACCTCTGTTGAGGACAACCATAGGTTGCCTCTGTTGAGGACAACAGTTTGCCTCTGTTGAGGATAACCATCGGTTGCCTCTGTTGAGGACAACCATCGGTACAACCATCGGTTGCCTCTGTTGAGGACAACCATCGGTAGCCTCTGTTGAGGACAATCATCGGTTGCCTCTGTTGAGTACAACCATTGGTACAACCATCGTTTGCCTCTGATGAGGATAACCATCGGTTGCCTCTGTTGAGGAGAACCATCGGTTGCCTCTGTTGAGGACAACAGTTTGCCTCTGTTGAGGATAACCATCGGTTGCCTCTGTTGAGGACAACCATCGGTACAACCATCGGTTGCCTCTGTTGAGGACAACCATCGGTTGCCTCTGTTGAAGATACCCATCGGTAGCCTCTGTTGAGGACAACAGTTTGCCTCTGTTGAGGATAACCATCGGTTGCCTCTGTTGAGGACAACCATCGGTTGGTTGAGGACAACCATCGGTACAACCATCGGTTGCCTCTGTTGAGGACAACCATCGGTAGCCTCTGTTAAGGACAACCACCGGTTGCCTCTGTTGAGGACAACCATCGGTTGCCTCTGTTGAGGACAACCATCGGTACAACCATCGGTTGCCTCTGTTGAGGACAACCATCGGTACAACCATCGGTTGTCCTCTGTTGAGGACAACCATCGGTACAACCATCGGTTGCCTCTGTTGAGGACAAGTATCGGTAGCCTCTGTTGAGGACAACCACCGGTTGCCTCTGTTGAGTACAACCATTGGTACAACCATCGTTTGCCTCTGTTGAGGACAACCATCGGTAGCCTCTGTTGAGGACAACCATCGGTACAACCATCGGTTGCCTCTGTTGAGGACAACCATCGGTAGCCTCTGTTGAGGACAACCACCGGTTGCCTCTGTTGAGGACAACCATCGGTTGCCTCTGTTGAGTACAACCATTGGTACAACCATCGTTTGCCTCTGTTGAGGATAACCATCGGTTGCCTCTGTTGAGGACAACCATCGGTAGCCTCTGTTGAGGAGAACCATCGGTTGCCTCTGTTGAGGACAACAGTTTGCCTCTGTTGAGGATAACCATCGGTTGCCTCTGTTGAGGACAACCATCGGTTGCCTCTGTTGAGGACAACCATTGGTACAACCATCGGTTGCCTCTGTTGAGGATAACCATCGGTTGCCTCTGTTGAGGACAACCATCGGTTGCCTCTGTTGAGGATAACAATCGGTACAACCATCGGTTGCCTCTGTTGAGGACAACCATCGGTAGCCTCTGTTGAGGACAACCGTCGGTACAACCATCGGTTGCCTCTCTTGAGGACAACCATCGGTAGCCTCTGTTGAGGACAACCATCGGTTGCCTCTGTTGAGTACAACCATTGGTACAACCATCGTTTGCCTCTGATGAGGATAACCATCGGTTGCCTCTGTTGAGGACAACCATCGGTAACCTCTGTTGAGGACAACCATAGGTTGCCTCTGTTGAGGACAACAGTTTGCCTCTGTTGAGGATAACCATCGGTTGCCTCTGTTGAGGACAACCATCGGTACAACCATCGGTTGCCTCTGTTGAGGACAACCATCGGTAGCCTCTGTTGAGGACAACCATCGGTTGCCTCTGTTGAGTACAACCATTGGTACAACCATCGTTTGCCTCTGATGAGGATAACCATCGGTTGCCTCTGTTGAGGACAACCATCGGTAGCCTCTGTTGAGGAGAACCATCGGTTGCCTCTGTTGAGGACAACAGTTTGCCTCTGTTGAGGATAACCATCGGTTGCCTCTGTTGAGGACAACCATCGGTTGCCTCTGTTGAGGACAACCATCGGTACAACCATCGGTTGCCTCTGTTGAGGACAACCATCGGTTGCCTCTGTTGAAGATACCCATCGGTAGCCTCTGTTGAGGACAACAGTTTGCCTCTGTTGAGGATAACCATCGGTTGCCTCTGTTGAGGACAACCATCGGTTGGTTGAGGACAACCATCGGTACAACCATCGGTTGCCTCTGTTGAGGACAACCATCGGTAGCCTCTGTTAAGGACAACCACCGGTTGCCTCTGTTGAGGACAACCATCGGTTGCCTCTGTTGAGGACAACCATTGGTACAACCATCGTTTGCCTCTGTTGAGGATAACCATCGGTTGCCTCTGTTGAGGACAACCATCGGTAGCCTCTGTTGAGGACAACCATCGGTACAACCATCGGTTGCCTCTGTTGAGGACAACCATCGGTAGCCTCTGTTGAGGACAACCATCGGTTGCCTCTGTTGAGTACAACCATTGGTACAACCATCGTTTGCCTCTGATGAGGATAACCATCGGTTGCCTCTGTTGAGGACAACCATCGGTAACCTCTGTTGAGGACAACCATAGGTTGCCTCTGTTGAGGACAACCATCGGTACAACCATCGGTTGCCTCTGTTGAGGACAACCATCGGTAGCCTCTGTTGAGTACAACCATTGGTACAACCATCGTTTGCCTCTGATGAGGATAACCATCGGTTGCCTCTGTTGAGGAGAACCATCGGTTGCCTCTGTTGAGGACAACAGTTTGCCTCTGTTGAGGATAACCATCGGTTGCCTCTGTTGAGGACAACCATCGGTACAACCATCGGTTGCCTCTGTTGAGGACAACCATCGGTACAACCATCGGTTGCCTCTGTTGAGGACAACCATCGGTTGCCTCTGTTGAAGATACCCATCGGTAGCCTCTGTTGAGGACAACAGTTTGCCTCTGTTGAGGATAACCATCGGTTGCCTCTGTTGAGGACAACCATCGGTTGGTTGAGGACAACCATCGGTACAACCATCGGTTGCCTCTGTTGAGGACAACCATCGGTAGCCTCTGTTAAGGACAACCACCGGTTGCCTCTGTTGAGGACAACCATCGGTTGCCTCTGTTGAGGACAACCATCGGTACAACCATCGGTTGCCTCTGTTGAGGACAACCATCGGTACAACCATCGGTTGTCCTCTCTTGAGGACAACCATCGGTACAACCATCGGTTGCCTCTGTTGAGGACAACCATCGGTAGCCTCTGTTGAGGACAACCACCGGTTGCCTCTGTTGAGGACAACCATCGGTTGCCTCTGTTGAGTACAACCATTGGTACAACCATCGTTTGCCTCTGTTGAGGATAACCATCGGTTGCCTCTGTTGAGGACAACCATCGGTAGCCTCTGTTGAGGAGAACCATCGGTTGCCTCTGTTGAGGACAACAGTTTGCCTCTGTTGAGAATAACCATCGGTTGCCTCTGTTGAGGACAACCATCGGTTGCCTCTGTTGAGGACAACCATTGGTACAACCATCGGTTGCCTCTGTTGAGGATAACCATCGGTTGCCTCTGTTGAGGACAACCATCGGTTGCCTCTGTTGAGGATAACAATCGGTACAACCATCGGTTGCCTCTGTTGAGGACAACCATCGGTAGCCTCTGTTGAGGACAACCGTCGGTACAACCATCGGTTGCCTCTCTTGAGGACAACCATCGGTAGCCTCTGTTGAGGACAACCATCGGTTGCCTCTGTTGAGTACAACCATTGGTACAACCATCGTTTGCCTCTGATGAGGATAACCATCGGTTGCCTCTGTTGAGGACAACCATCGGTAACCTCTGTTGAGGACAACCATAGGTTGCCTCTGTTGAGGACAACAGTTTGCCTCTGTTGAGGATAACCATCGGTTGCCTCTGTTGAGGACAACCATCGGTACAACCATCGGTTGCCTCTGTTGAGGACAACCATCGGTACAACCATCGGTTGCCTCTGTTGAGGACAACCATCGGTAGCCTCTGTTGAGGACAACCATCGGTTGCCTCTGTTGAGTACAACCATTGGTACAACCATCGTTTGCCTCTGATGAGGATAACCATCGGTTGCCTCTGTTGAGGACAACCATCGGTAGCCTCTGTTGAGGAGAACCATCGGTTGCCTCTGTTGAGGACAACAGTTTGCCTCTGTTGAGGATAACCATCGGTTGCCTCTGTTGAGGACAACCATCGGTTGCCTCTGTTGAGGACAACCATCGGTACAACCATCGGTTGCCTCTGTTGAGGACAACCATCGGTTGCCTCTGTTGAAGATACCCATCGGTAGCCTCTGTTGAGGACAACAGTTTGCCTCTGTTGAGGATAACCATCGGTTGCCTCTGTTGAGGACAACCATCGGTTGGTTGAGGACAACCATCGGTACAACCATCGTTTGCCTCTGTTGAGGATAACCATCGGTTGCCTCTGTTGAGGACAACCATCGGTAGCCTCTGTTGAGGACAACCACCGGTTGCCTCTGTTGAGGACAACCATCGGTTGCCTCTGTTGAGGACAACCATTGGTACAACCATCGTTTGCCTCTGTTGAGGATAACCATCGGTTGCCTCTGTTGAGGACAACCATCGGTAGCCTCTGTTGAGGACAACCATCGGTACAACCATCGGTTGCCTCTGTTGAGGACAACCATCGGTAGCCTCTGTTGAGGACAACCATCGGTTGCCTCTGTTGAGTACAACCATTGGTACAACCATCGTTTGCCTCTGATGAGGATAACCATCGGTTGCCTCTGTTGAGGACAACCATCGGTAACCTCTGTTGAGGACAACCATAGGTTGCCTCTGTTGAGGACAACAGTTTGCCTCTGTTGAGGATAACCATCGGTTGCCTCTGTTGAGGACAACCATCGGTACAACCATCGGTTGCCTCTGTTGAGGACAACCATCGGTAGCCTCTGTTGAGTACAACCATTGGTACAACCATCGTTTGCCTCTGATGAGGATAACCATCGGTTGCCTCTGTTGAGGAGAACCATCGGTTGCCTCTGTTGAGGACAACAGTTTGCCTCTGTTGAGGATAACCATCGGTTGCCTCTGTTGAGGACAACCATCGGTACAACCATCGGTTGCCTCTGTTGAGGACAACCATCGGTTGCCTCTGTTGAAGATACCCATCGGTAGCCTCTGTTGAGGACAACAGTTTGCCTCTGTTGAGGATAACCATCGGTTGCCTCTGTTGAGGACAACCATCGGTTGGTTGAGAACAACCATCGGTACAACCATCGGTTGCCTCTGTTGAGGACAACCATCGGTAGCCTCTGTTAAGGACAACCACCGGTTGCCTCTGTTGAGGACAACCATCGGTTGCCTCTGTTGAGGACAACCATCGGTACAACCATCGGTTGCCTCTGTTGAGGACAACCATCGGTACAACCATCGGTTGTCCTCTCTTGAGGACAACCATCGGTACAACCATCGGTTGCCTCTGTTGAGGACAAGTATCGGTAGCCTCTGTTGAGGACAACCACCGGTTGCCTCTGTTGAGGACAACCATCGGTTGCCTCTGTTGAGTACAACCATTGGTACAACCATCGTTTGCCTCTGTTGAGGACAACCATCGGTAGCCTCTGTTGAGGACAACCATCGGTACAACCATCGGTTGCCTCTGTTGAGGACAACCATCGGTAGCCTCTGTTGAGGACAACCACCGGTTGCCTCTGTTGAGGACAACCATCGGTTGCCTCTGTCGAGTACAACCATTGGTACAACCATCGTTTGCCTCTGTTGAGGATAACCATCGGTTGCCTCTGTTGAGGACAACCATCGGTAGCCTCTGTTGAGGAGAACCATCGGTTGCCTCTGTTGAGGACAACAGTTTGCCTCTGTTGAGGATAACCATCGGTTGCCTCTGTTGAGGACAACCATCGGTTGCCTCTGTTGAGGACAACCATTGGTACAACCATCGGTTGCCTCTGTTGAGGACAACCATCGGTTGCCTCTGTTGAAGATACCCATCGGTAGCCTCTGTTGAGGACAACAGTTTGCCTCTGTTGAGGATAACCATCGGTTGCCTCTGTTGAGGACAACCATCGGTTGGTTGAGGACAACCATCGGTACAACCATCGGTTGCCTCTGTTGAGGACAACCATCGGTAGCCTCTGTTAAGGACAACCACCGGTTGCCTCTGTTGAGGACAACCATCGGTTGCCTCTGTTGAGGACAACCATCGGTACAACCATCGGTTGTCCTCTGTTGAAGACAACCATCGGTACAACCATCGGTTGCCTCTGTTGAGGACAACCATCGGTAGCCTCTGTTGAGGACAACCACCGGTTGCCTCTGTTGAGGACAACCATCGGTTGCCTCTGTTGAGTACAACCATTGGTACAACCATCGTTTGCCTCTGTTGAGGACAACCATCGGTAGCCTCTGTTGAGGACAACCATCGGTACAACCATCGGTTGCCTCTGTTGAGGACAACCATCGGTAGCCTCTGTTGAGGACAACCATCGGTTGCCTCTGTTGAGTACAACCATTGGTACAACCATCGTTTGCCTCTGATGAGGATAACCATCGGTTGCCTCTGTTGAGGACAACCATCGGTAACCTCTGTTGAGGACAACCATAGGTTGCCTCTGTTGAGGACAACCATCGGTTGCCTCTGTTGAGGATAACCATCGGTTGCCTCTGTTGAGGACAACCATCGGTTGCCTCTGTTGAGGACAACCATCGTTTGCCTCTGATGAGGATAACCATCGGTTGCCTCTGTTGAGGACAACCATCGGTAACCTCTGTTGAGGACAACCATAGGTTGCCTCTGTTGAGGACAACAGTTTGCCTCTGTTGAGGATAACCATCGGTTGCCTCTGTTGAGGACAACCATCGGTACAACCATCGGTTGCCTCTGTTGAGGACAACCATCGGTAGCCTCTGTTGAGGACAACCATCGGTTGCCTCTGTTGAGTACAACCATTGGTACAACCATCGTTTGCCTCTGATGAGGATAACCATCGGTTGCCTCTGTTGAGGACAACCATCGGTAGCCTCTGTTGAGGAGAACCATCGGTTGCCTCTGTTGAGGACAACCATCGGTTGCCTCTGTTGAGGACAACCATCGGTACAATTATCGGTTGCCTCTGTTGAGGACAACCATCGGTTGCCTCTGTTGAAGATACCCATCGGTAGCCTCTGTTGAGGACAACAGTTTGCCTCTGTTGAGGATAACCATCGGTTGCCTCTGTTGAGGACAACCATCGGTTGGTTGAGGACAACCATCGGTACAACCATCGGTTGCCTCTGTTGAGGACAACCATCGGTAGCCTCTGTTAAGGACAACCACCGGTTGCCTCTGTTGAGGACAACCATCGGTTGCCTCTGTTGAGGACAACCATTGGTACAACCATCGTTTGCCTCTGTTGAGGACAACCATCGGTAGCCTCTGTTGAGGGCAACCATCGGTACAACCATCGGTTGCCTCTGTTGAGGACAACCATCGGTAGCCTCTGTTGAGGACAACCATCGGTTGCCTCTGTTGAGTACAACCATTGGTACAACCATCGTTTGCCTCTGATGAGGATAACCATCGGTTGCCTCTGTTGAGGACAACCATCGGTAACCTCTGTTGAGGACAACCATAGGTTGCCTCTGTTGAGGACAACCATCGGTAACCTCTGTTGAGGACAACCATAGGTTGCCTCTGTTGAGGACAACCATCGGTTGCCTCTGTTGAGGACAACCATCGGTAGCCTCTGTTGAGGACAACCATCGGTACAACCATCGGTTGCCTCTGTTGAGGATAACCATCGGTTGCCTCTGTTGAGGACAACCATCGGTTGCCTCTGTTGAGGACAACCATCGGTTGCCTCTGTTGAGGATAACCATCGGTTGCCTCTGTTGAGGACAACCATCGGTTGCCTCTGTTGAGGATAACAATCGGTACAACCATCGGTTGCCTCTGTTGAGGACAACCATCGGTAGCCTCTGTTGAGGACAACCATCGGTACAACCATCGGTTGCCTCTCTTGAGGACAACCATCGGTAGCCTCTGTTGAGGACAACCATCGGTTGCCTCTGTTGAGTACAACCATTGGTACTACCATCGTTTGCCTCTGATGAGGATAACCATCGGTTGCCTCTGTTGAGGACAACCATCGGTAGCCTCTGTTGAGGACAACCATCGGTACAACCATCGGTTGCCTCTGTTGAGGACAACCATCGGTAGCCTCTGTTGAGGACAACCACCGGTTGCCTCTGTTGAGGACAACCATCGGTTGCCTCTGTTGAGTACAACCATTGGTACAACCATCGTTTGCCTCTGATGAGGATAACCATCGGTTGCCTCTGTTGAGGACAACCATCGGTAACCTCTGTTGAGGACAACCATAGGTTGCCTCTGTTGAGGACAACCATCGGTTGCCTCTGTTGAGGACAACCATTGGTACAACCATCGTTTGCCTCTGTTGAGGACAACCATCGGTAGCCTCTGTTGAGGGCAACCATCGGTACAACCATCGGTTGCCTCTGTTGAGGACAACCATCGGTAGCCTCTGTTGAGGACAACCATCGGTTGCCTCTGTTGAGTACAACCATTGGTACAACCATCGTTTGCCTCTGATGAGGATAACCATCGGTTGCCTCTGTTGAGGACAACCATCGGTAACCTCTGTTGAGGACAACCATAGGTTGCCTCTGTTGAGGACAACCATCGGTAACCTCTGTTGAGGACAACCATAGGTTGCCTCTGTTGAGGACAACCATCGGTTGCCTCTGTTGAGGACAACCATCGGTAGCCTCTGTTGAGGACAACCATCGGTACAACCATCGGTTGCCTCTGTTGAGGATAACCATCGGTTGCCTCTGTTGAGGACAACCATCGGTTGCCTCTGTTGAGGACAACCATCGGTTGCCTCTGTTGAGGATAACCATCGGTTGCCTCTGTTGAGGACAACCATCGGTTGCCTCTGTTGAGGATAACAATCGGTACAACCATCGGTTGCCTCTGTTGAGGACAACCATCGGTAGCCTCTGTTGAGGACAACCATCGGTACAACCATCGGTTGCCTCTCTTGAGGACAACCATCGGTAGCCTCTGTTGAGGACAACCATCGGTTGCCTCTGTTGAGTACAACCATTGGTACTACCATCGTTTGCCTCTGATGAGGATAACCATCGGTTGCCTCTGTTGAGGACAACCATCGGTAGCCTCTGTTGAGGACAACCATCGGTACAACCATCGGTTGCCTCTGTTGAGGACAACCATCGGTAGCCTCTGTTGAGGACAACCACCGGTTGCCTCTGTTGAGGACAACCATCGGTTGCCTCTGTTGAGTACAACCATTGGTACAACCATCGTTTGCCTCTGTTGAGGATAACCATCGGTTGCCTCTGTTGAGGACAACCATCGGTAGCCTCTGTTGAGGAGAACCATCGGTTGCCTCTGTTGAGGACAACAGTTTGCCTCTGTTGAGGATAACCATCGGTTGCCTCTGTTGAGGACAACCATCGGTTGCCTCTGTTGAGGACAACCATTGGTACAACCATCGGTTGCCTCTGTTGAGGACAACCATCGGTTGCCTCTGTTGAAGATACCCATCGGTAGCCTCTGTTGAGGACAACAGTTTGCCTCTGTTGAGGATAACCATCGGTTGCCTCTGTTGAGGACAACCATCGGTTGGTTGAGGACAACCATCGGTACAACCATCGGTTGCCTCTGTTGAGGACAACCATCGGTAGCCTCTGTTAAGGACAACCACCGGTTGCCTCTGTTGAGGACAACCATCGGTTGCCTCTGTTGAGGACAACCATCGGTACAACCATCGGTTGTCCTCTGTTGAAGACAACCATCGGTACAACCATCGGTTGCCTCTGTTGAGGACAACCATCGGTAGCCTCTGTTGAGGACAACCACCGGTTGCCTCTGTTGAGGACAACCATCGGTTGCCTCTGTTGAGTACAACCATTGGTACAACCATCGTTTGCCTCTGTTGAGGACAACCATCGGTAGCCTCTGTTGAGGACAACCATCGGTACAACCATCGGTTGCCTCTGTTGAGGACAACCATCGGTAGCCTCTGTTGAGGACAACCATCGGTTGCCTCTGTTGAGTACAACCATTGGTACAACCATCGTTTGCCTCTGATGAGGATAACCATCGGTTGCCTCTGTTGAGGACAACCATCGGTAACCTCTGTTGAGGACAACCATAGGTTGCCTCTGTTGAGGACAACCATCGGTTGCCTCTGTTGAGGATAACCATCGGTTGCCTCTGTTGAGGACAACCATCGGTTGCCTCTGTTGAGGACAACCATCGTTTGCCTCTGATGAGGATAACCATCGGTTGCCTCTGTTGAGGACAACCATCGGTAACCTCTGTTGAGGACAACCATAGGTTGCCTCTGTTGAGGACAACAGTTTGCCTCTGTTGAGGATAACCATCGGTTGCCTCTGTTGAGGACAACCATCGGTACAACCATCGGTTGCCTCTGTTGAGGACAACCATCGGTAGCCTCTGTTGAGGACAACCATCGGTTGCCTCTGTTGAGTACAACCATTGGTACAACCATCGTTTGCCTCTGATGAGGATAACCATCGGTTGCCTCTGTTGAGGACAACCATCGGTAGCCTCTGTTGAGGAGAACCATCGGTTGCCTCTGTTGAGGACAACAGTTTGCCTCTGTTGAGGATAACCATCGGTTGCCTCTGTTGAGGACAACCATCGGTTGCCTCTGTTGAGGACAACCATCGGTACAACCATCGGTTGCCTCTGTTGAGGACAACCATCGGTTGCCTCTGTTGAAGATACCCATCGGTAGCCTCTGTTGAGGACAACAGTTTGCCTCTGTTGAGGATAACCATCGGTTGCCTCTGTTGAGGACAACCATCGGTTGGTTGAGGACAACCATCGGTACAACCATCGGTTGCCTCTGTTGAGGACAACCATCGGTAGCCTCTGTTAAGGACAACCACCGGTTGCCTCTGTTGAGGACAACCATCGGTTGCCTCTGTTGAGGACAACCATTGGTACAACCATCGTTTGCCTCTGTTGAGGACAACCATCGGTAGCCTCTGTTGAGGGCAACCATCGGTACAACCATCGGTTGCCTCTGTTGAGGACAACCATCGGTAGCCTCTGTTGAGGACAACCATCGGTTGCCTCTGTTGAGTACAACCATTGGTACAACCATCGTTTGCCTCTGATGAGGATAACCATCGGTTGCCTCTGTTGAGGACAACCATCGGTAACCTCTGTTGAGGACAACCATAGGTTGCCTCTGTTGAGGACAACCATCGGTAACCTCTGTTGAGGACAACCATAGGTTGCCTCTGTTGAGGACAACCATCGGTTGCCTCTGTTGAGGACAACCATCGGTAGCCTCTGTTGAGGACAACCATCGGTACAACCATCGGTTGCCTCTGTTGAGGATAACCATCGGTTGCCTCTGTTGAGGACAACCATCGGTTGCCTCTGTTGAGGACAACCATCGGTTGCCTCTGTTGAGGATAACCATCGGTTGCCTCTGTTGAGGACAACCATCGGTTGCCTCTGTTGAGGATAACAATCGGTACAACCATCGGTTGCCTCTGTTGAGGACAACCATCGGTAGCCTCTGTTGAGGACAACCATCGGTACAACCATCGGTTGCCTCTCTTGAGGACAACCATCGGTAGCCTCTGTTGAGGACAACCATCGGTTGCCTCTGTTGAGTACAACCATTGGTACAACCATCGTTTGCCTCTGATGAGGATAACCATCGGTTGCCTCTGTTGAGGACAACCATCGGTAACCTCTGTTGAGGACAACCATAGGTTGCCTCTGTTGAGGACAACAGTTTGCCTCTGTTGAGGATAACCATCGGTTGCCTCTGTTGAGGACAACCATCGGTACAACCATCGGTTGCCTCTGTTGAGGACAACCATCGGTAGCCTCTGTTGAGGACAACCATCGGTTGCCTCTGTTGAGTACAACCATTGGTACAACCATCGTTTGCCTCTGATGAGGATAACCATCGGTTGCCTCTGTTGAGGACAACCATCGGTAACCTCTGTTGAGGACAACCATAGGTTGCCTCTGTTGAGGACAACAGTTTGCCTCTGTTGAGGACAACCATCGGTAGCCTCTGTTGAGGACAACCATCGGTACAACCATCGGTTGCCTCTGTTGAGGACAACCATCGGTAGCCTCTGTTGAGGACAACCATCGGTTGCCTCTGTTGAGTACAACCATTGGTACAACCATCGTTTGCCTCTGATGAGGATAACCATCGGTTGCCTCTGTTGAGGACAACCATCGGTAACCTCTGTTGAGGACAACCATAGGTTGCCTCTGTTGAGGACAACCATCGGTTGCCTCTGTTGAGGATAACCATCGGTTCCCTCTGTTGAGGACAACCATCGGTTGCCTCTGTTGAGGACAACCATCGTTTGCCTCTGATGAGGATAACCATCGGTTGCCTCTGTTGAGGACAACCATCGGTAACCTCTGTTGAGGACAACCATAGGTTGCCTCTGTTGAGGACAACAGTTTGCCTCTGTTGAGGATAACCATCGGTTGCCTCTGTTGAGGACAACCATCGGTACAACCATCGGTTGCCTCTGTTGAGGACAACCATCGGTAGCCTCTGTTGAGGACAACCATCGGTTGCCTCTGTTGAGTACAACCATTGGTACAACCATCGTTTGCCTCTGATGAGGATAACCATCGGTTGCCTCTGTTGAGGACAACCATCGGTAGCCTCTGTTGAGGAGAACCATCGGTTGCCTCTGTTGAGGACAACAGTTTGCCTCTGTTGAGGATAACCATCGGTTGCCTCTGTTGAGGACAACCATCGGTTGCCTCTGTTGAGGACAACCATCGGTACAACCATCGGTTGCCTCTGTTGAGGACAACCATCGGTTGCCTCTGTTGAAGATACCCATCGGTAGCCTCTGTTGAGGACAACAGTTTGCCTCTGTTGAGGATAACCATCGGTTGCCTCTGTTGAGGACAACCATCGGTTGGTTGAGGACAACCATCGGTACAACCATCGGTTGCCTCTGTTGAGGACAACCATCGGTAGCCTCTGTTAAGGACAACCACCGGTTGCCTCTGTTGAGGACAACCATCGGTTGCCTCTGTTGAGGACAACCATTGGTACAACCATCGTTTGCCTCTGTTGAGGACAACCATCGGTAGCCTCTGTTGAGGGCAACCATCGGTACAACCATCGGTTGCCTCTGTTGAGGACAACCATCGGTAGCCTCTGTTGAGGACAACCATCGGTTGCCTCTGTTGAGTACAACCATTGGTACAACCATCGTTTGCCTCTGATGAGGATAACCATCGGTTGCCTCTGTTGAGGACAACCATCGGTAACCTCTGTTGAGGACAACCATAGGTTGCCTCTGTTGAGGACAACCATCGGTAACCTCTGTTGAGGACAACCATAGGTTGCCTCTGTTGAGGACAACCATCGGTTGCCTCTGTTGAGGACAACCATCGGTAGCCTCTGTTGAGGACAACCATCGGTACAACCATCGGTTGCCTCTGTTGAGGATAACCATCGGTTGCCTCTGTTGAGGACAACCATCGGTTGCCTCTGTTGAGGACAACCATCGGTTGCCTCTGTTGAGGATAACCATCGGTTGCCTCTGTTGAGGACAACCATCGGTTGCCTCTGTTGAGGATAACAATCGGTACAACCATCGGTTGCCTCTGTTGAGGACAACCATCGGTAGCCTCTGTTGAGGACAACCATCGGTACAACCATCGGTTGCCTCTCTTGAGGACAACCATCGGTAGCCTCTGTTGAGGACAACCATCGGTTGCCTCTGTTGAGTACAACCATTGGTACAACCATCGTTTGCCTCTGATGAGGATAACCATCGGTTGCCTCTGTTGAGGACAACCATCGGTAACCTCTGTTGAGGACAACCATAGGTTGCCTCTGTTGAGGACAACAGTTTGCCTCTGTTGAGGATAACCATCGGTTGCCTCTGTTGAGGACAACCATCGGTACAACCATCGGTTGCCTCTGTTGAGGACAACCATCGGTAGCCTCTGTTGAGGACAACCATCGGTTGCCTCTGTTGAGTACAACCATTGGTACAACCATCGTTTGCCTCTGATGAGGATAACCATCGGTTGCCTCTGTTGAGGACAACCATCGGTAGCCTCTGTTGAGGAGAACCATCGGTTGCCTCTGTTGAGGACAACAGTTTGCCTCTGTTGAGGATAACCATCGGTTGCCTCTGTTGAGGACAACCATCGGTTGCCTCTGTTGAGGACAACCATCGGTACAACCATCGGTTGCCTCTGTTGAGGACAACCTTCGGTTGCCTCTGTTGAAGATACCCATCGGTAGCCTCTGTTGAGGACAACAGTTTGCCTCTGTTGAGGATAACCATCGGTTGCCTCTGTTGAGGACAACCATCGGTTGGTTGAGGACAACCATCGGTACAACCATCGGTTGCCTCTGTTGAGGACAACCATCGGTAGCCTCTGTTAAGGACAACCACCGGTTGCCTCTGTTGAGGACAACCATCGGTTGCCTCTGTTGAGGACAACCATTGGTACAACCATCGTTTGCCTCTGTTGAGGATAACCATCGGTTGCCTCTGTTGAGGACAACCATCGGTAGCCTCTGTTGAGGACAACCATCGGTACAACCATCGGTTGCCTCTGTTGAGGACAACCATCGGTAGCCTCTGTTGAGGACAACCATCGGTTGCCTCTGTTGAGTACAACCATTGGTACAACCATCGTTTGCCTCTGATGAGGATAACCATCGGTTGCCTCTGTTGAGGACAACCATCGGTAACCTCTGTTGAGGACAACCATAGGTTGCCTCTGTTGAGGACAACAGTTTGCCTCTGTTGAGGATAACCATCGGTTGCCCCTGTTGAGGACAACCATCGGTACAACCATCGGTTGCCTCTGTTGAGGACAACCATCGGTAGCCTCTGTTGAGGACAATCATCGGTTGCCTCTGTTGAGTACAACCATTGGTACAACCATCGTTTGCCTCTGATGAGGATAACCATCGGTTGCCTCTGTTGAGGACAACCATCGGTAGCCTCTGTTGAGGAGAACCATCGGTTGCCTCTGTTGAGGACAACCATCGGTTGCCTCTGTTGAGGACAACCATCGGTACAACCATCGGTTGCCTCTGTTGAGGACAACCATCGGTTGCCTCTGTTGAGGACAACCATCGGTTGCCTCTGTTGAGTACAACCATTGGTACAACCATCGTTTGCCTCTGATGAGGATAACCATCGGTTGCCTCTGTTGAGGACAACCATCGGTAGCCTCTGTTGAGGAGAACCATCGGTTGCCTCTGTTGAGGACAACAGTTCGCCTCTGTTGAGGATAACCATCGGTTGCCTCTGTTGAGGACAACCATCGGTTGCCTCTGTTGAGGACAACCATCGGTACAACCATCGGTTGCCTCTGTTGAGGACAACCATCGGTTGCCTCTGTTGAAGATACCCATCGGTAGCCTCTGTTGAGGACAACAGTTTGCCTCTGTTGAGGATAACCATCGGTTGCCTCTGTTGAGGACAACCATCGGTTGGTTGAGGACAACCATCGGTACAACCATCGGTTGCCTCTGTTGAGGACAACCACCGGTTGCCTCTGTTGAGGACAACCATAGGTTGCCTCTGTTGAGGACAACAGTTTGCCTCTGTTGAGGATAACCATCGGTTGCCTCTGTTGAGGACAACCATCGGTACAACCATCGGTTGCCTCTGTTGAGGACAACCATCGGTAGCCTCTGTTGAGGAGAACCATCGGTTGCCTCTGTTGAGGACAACAGTTTGCCTCTGTTGAGGATAACCATCGGTTGCCTCTGTTGAGGACAACCATCGGTTGCCTCTGTTGAGGACAACCATCGGTACAACCATCGGTTGCCTCTGTTGAGGACAACCATCGGTTGCCTCTGTTGAAGATACCCATCGGTAGCCTCTGTTGAGGACAACAGTTTGCCTCTGTTGAGGATAACCATCGGTTGCCTCTGTTGAGGACAACCATCGGTACAACCATCGGTTGCCTCTGTTGAGGACAACCATCGGTAGCCTCTGTTAAGGACAACCACCGGTTGCCTCTGTTGAGGACAACCATCGGTTGCCTCTGTTGAGGACAACCATTGGTACAACCATCGTTTGCCTCTGTTGAGGATAACCATCGGTTGCCTCTGTTGAGGACAACCATCGGTAGCCTCTGTTGAGGACAACCATCGGTACAACCATCGGTAGCCTCTGTTGAGGACAACCATCGATTGCCTCTGTTGAGTACAACCATTGGTACAACCATCGTTTGCCTCTGATGAGGATAACCATCGGTTGCCTCTGTTGAGGACAACCATCGGTAACCTGTGTTGAGGACAACCATAGGTTGCCTCTGTTGAGGACAACAGTTTGCCTCTGTTGAGGATAACCATCGGTTGCCCCTGTTGAGGACAACCATCGGTACAACCATCGGTTGCCTCTGTTGAGGACAACCATCGGTAGCCTCTGTTGAGGACAATCATCGGTTGCCTCTGTTGAGTACAACCATTGGTACAACCATCGTTTGCCTCTGATGAGGATAACCATCGGTTGCCTTTGTTGAGGACAACCATCGGTAGCCTCTGTTGAGGAGAACCATCGGTTGCCTCTGTTGAGGACAACCATCGGTTGCCTCTGTTGAGGACAACCATCGGTACAACCATCGGTTGCCTCTGTTGAGGACAACCATCGGTTGCCTCTGTTGAGGACAACCATCGGTTGCCTCTGTTGAGTACAACCATTGGTACAACCATCGTTTGCCTCTGATGAGGATAACCATCGGTTGCCTCTGTTGAGGACAACCATCGGTAGCCTCTGTTGAGGAGAACCATCGGTTGCCTCTGTTGAGGACAACAGTTCGCCTCTGTTGAGGATAACCATCGGTTGCCTCTGTTGAGGACAACCATCGGTTGCCTCTCTTGAGGACAACCATCGGTACAACCATCGGTTGCCTCTGTTGAGGACAACCATCGGTTGCCTCTGTTGAAGATACCCATCGGTAGCCTCTGTTGAGGACAACAGTTTGCCTCTGTTGAGGATAACCATCGGTTGCCTCTGTTGAGGACAACCATCGGTTGGTTGAGGACAACCATCGGTACAACCATCGGTTGCCTCTGTTGAGGACAACCACCGGTTGCCTCTGTTGAGGACAACCATCGGTTGCCTCTGTTGAGGACAACCATTGGTACAACCATCGTTTGCCTCTGTTGAGGATAACCATCGGTTGCCTCTGTTGAGGACAACCATCGGTAGCCTCTGTTGAGTACAACCATTGGTACAACCATCGTTTGCCTCTGATGAGGATAACCATCGGTTGCCTCTGTTGAGGACAACCATCGGTAGCCTCTGTTGAGGAGAACCATCGGTTGCCTCTGTTGAGGACAACCATCGGTTGCCTCTCTTGAGGACAACCATCGGTACAACCATCGGTTGCCTCTGTTGAGGACAACCATCGGTTGCCTCTGTTGAGGACAACCATCGGTTGCCTCTGTTGAGTACAACCATTGGTACAACCATCGTTTGCCTCTGATGAGGATAACCATCGGTTGCCTCTGTTGAGGACAACCATCGGTAGCCTCTGTTGAGGAGAACCATCGGTTGCCTCTGTTGAGGACAACAGTTTGCCTCTGTTGAGGATAACCATCGGTTGCCTCTGTTGAGGACAACCATCGGTTGCCTCTGTTGAGGACAACCATCGGTTGCCTCTGTTGAGGACAACCATCGGTACAACCATCGGTTGCCTCTGTTGAGGACAACCATCGGTTGCCTCTGTTGAAGATACCCATCGGTAGCCTCTGTTGAGGACAACAGTTTGCCTCTGTTGAGGATAACCATCGGTTGCCTCTGTTGAGGACAACCATCGGTTGGTTGAGGACAACCATCGGTACAACCATCGGTTGCCTCTGTTGAGGACAACCATCGGTAGCCTCTGTTAAGGACAACCACCGGTTGCCTCTGTTGAGGACAACCATCGGTTGCCTCTGTTGAGGACAACCATTGGTACAACCATCGTTTGCCTCTGTTGAGGATAACCATCGGTTGCCTCTGTTGAGGACAACCATCGGTAGCCTCTGTTGAGGACAACCATCGGTACAACCATCGGTTGCCTCTGTTGAGGACAACCATCGGTAGCCTCTGTTGAGGACAACCATCGGTTGCCTCTGTTGAGTACAACCATTGGTACAACCATCGTTTGCCTCTGATGAGGATAACCATCGGTTGCCTCTGTTGAGGACAACCATCGGTAACCTCTGTTGAGGACAACCATAGGTTGCCTCTGTTGAGGACAACAGTTTGCCTCTGTTGAGGATAACCATCGGTTGCCCCTGTTGAGGACAACCATCGGTACAACCATCGGTTGCCTCTGTTGAGGACAACCATCGGTAGCCTCTGTTGAGGACAATCATCGGTTGCCTCTGTTGAGTACAACCATTGGTACAACCATCGTTTGCCTCTGATGAGGATAACCATCGGTTGCCTCTGTTGAGGACAACCATCGGTAGCCTCTGTTGAGGAGAACCATCGGTTGCCTCTGTTGAGGACAACCATCGGTTGCCTCTGTTGAGGACAACCATCGGTAGCCTCTGTTGAGGAGAACCATCGGTTGCCTCTGTTGAGGACAACAGTTCGCCTCTGTTGAGGATAACCATCGGTTGCCTCTGTTGAGGACAACCATCGGTTGCCTCTGTTGAGGACAACCATCGGTACAACCATCGGTTGCCTCTGTTGAGGACAACCATCGGTTGCCTCTGTTGAAGATACCCATCGGTAGCCTCTGTTGAGGACAACAGTTTGCCTCTGTTGAGGATAACCATCGGTTGCCTCTGTTGAGGACAACCATCGGTAGCCTCTGTTGAGGACAACCATCGGTACAACCATCGGTTGCCTCTGTTGAGGACAACCATCGGTAGCCTCTGTTGAGGACAACCATCGGTTGCCTCTGTTGAGTACAACCATTGGTACAACCATCGTTTGCCTCTGATGAGGATAACCATCGGTTGCCTCTGTTGAGGACAACCATCGGTAACCTCTGTTGAGGACAACCATAGGTTGCCTCTGTTGAGGACAACAGTTTGCCTCTGTTGAGGATAACCATCGGTTGCCCCTGTTGAGGACAACCATCGGTACAACCATCGGTTGCCTCTGTTGAGGACAACCATCGGTAGCCTCTGTTGAGGACAATCATCGGTTGCCTCTGTTGAGTACAACCATTGGTACAACCATCGTTTGCCTCTGATGAGG
The DNA here is from genome assembly GCA_958299035.1 of Cylicocyclus nassatus. Classification (NCBI taxonomy): domain Eukaryota; kingdom Metazoa; phylum Nematoda; class Chromadorea; order Rhabditida; family Strongylidae; genus Cylicocyclus; species Cylicocyclus nassatus. The sequence continues at coordinate 53,009,984 of CATQJL010000112.1, read as the reverse complement.
ATAACCATCGGTTGCCTCTGTTGAGGACAACCATCGGTAGCCTCTGTTGAGGAGAACCATCGGTTGCCTCTGTTGAGGACAACCATCGGTTGCCTCTGTTGAGGACAACCATCGGTACAACCATCGGTTGCCTCTGTTGAGGACAACCATCGGTTGCCTCTGTTGAGGACAACCATCGGTTGCCTCTGTTGAGTACAACCATTGGTACAACCATCGTTTGCCTCTGATGAGGATAACCATCGGTTGCCTCTGTTGAGGACAACCATCGGTAGCCTCTGTTGAGGAGAACCATCGGTTGCCTCTGTTGAGGACAACAGTTCGCCTCTGTTGAGGATAACCATCGGTTGCCTCTGTTGAGGACAACCATCGGTTGCCTCTGTTGAGGACAACCATCGGTACAACCATCGGTTGCCTCTGTTGAGGACAACCATCGGTTGCCTCTGTTGAAGATACCCATCGGTAGCCTCTGTTGAGGACAACAGTTTGCCTCTGTTGAGGATAACCATCGGTTGCCTCTGTTGAGGACAACCATCGGTTGGTTGAGGACAACCATCGGTACAACCATCGGTTGCCTCTGTTGAGGACAACCACCGGTTGCCTCTGTTGAGGACAACCATAGGTTGCCTCTGTTGAGGACAACAGTTTGCCTCTGTTGAGGATAACCATCGGTTGCCTCTGTTGAGGACAACCATCGGTACAACCATCGGTTGCCTCTGTTGAGGACAACCATCGGTAGCCTCTGTTGAGGACAACCATCGGTTGCCTCTGTTGAGTACAACCATTGGTACAACCATCGTTTGCCTCTGATGAGGATAACCATCGGTTGCCTCTGTTGAGGACAACCATCGGTAGCCTCTGTTGAGGAGAACCATCGGTTGCCTCTGTTGAGGACAACAGTTTGCCTCTGTTGAGGATAACCATCGGTTGCCTCTGTTGAGGACAACCATCGGTTGCCTCTGTTGAGGACAACCATCGGTACAACCATCGGTTGCCTCTGTTGAGGACAACCATCGGTTGCCTCTGTTGAAGATACCCATCGGTAGCCTCTGTTGAGGACAACAGTTTGCCTCTGTTGAGGATAACCATCGGTTGCCTCTGTTGAGGACAACCATCGGTACAACCATCGGTTGCCTCTGTTGAGGACAACCATCGGTAGCCTCTGTTAAGGACAACCACCGGTTGCCTCTGTTGAGGACAACCATCGGTTGCCTCTGTTGAGGACAACCATTGGTACAACCATCGTTTGCCTCTGTTGAGGATAACCATCGGTTGCCTCTGTTGAGGACAACCATCGGTAGCCTCTGTTGAGGAGAACCATCGGTTGCCTCTGTTGAGGACAACAGTTCGCCTCTGTTGAGGATAACCATCGGTTGCCTCTGTTGAGGACAACCATCGGTTGCCTCTGTTGAGGACAACCATCGGTACAACCATCGGTTGCCTCTGTTGAGGACAACCATCGGTTGCCTCTGTTGAGGACAACCATCGGTTGCCTCTGTTGAGTACAACCATTGGTACAACCATCGTTTGCCTCTGATGAGGATAACCATCGGTTGCCTCTGTTGAGGACAACCATCGGTAGCCTCTGTTGAGGAGAACCATCGGTTGCCTCTGTTGAGGACAACAGTTCGCCTCTGTTGAGGATAACCATCGGTTGCCTCTGTTGAGGACAACCATCGGTTGCCTCTGTTGAGGACAACCATCGGTACAACCATCGGTTGCCTCTGTTGAGGACAACCATCGGTTGCCTCTGTTGAAGATACCCATCGGTAGCCTCTGTTGAGGACAACAGTTTGCCTCTGTTGAGGATAACCATCGGTTGCCTCTGTTGAGGACAACCATCGGTTGGTTGAGGACAACCATCGGTACAACCATCGGTTGCCTCTGTTGAGGACAACCACCGGTTGCCTCTGTTGAGGACAACCATAGGTTGCCTCTGTTGAGGACAACAGTTTGCCTCTGTTGAGGATAACCATCGGTTGCCTCTGTTGAGGACAACCATCGGTACAACCATCGGTTGCCTCTGTTGAGGACAACCATCGGTAGCCTCTGTTGAGGACAACCATCGGTTGCCTCTGTTGAGTACAACCATTGGTACAACCATCGTTTGCCTCTGATGAGGATAACCATCGGTTGCCTCTGTTGAGGACAACCATCGGTAGCCTCTGTTGAGGAGAACCATCGGTTGCCTCTGTTGAGGACAACAGTTTGCCTCTGTTGAGGATAACCATCGGTTGCCTCTGTTGAGGACAACCATCGGTTGCCTCTGTTGAGGACAACCATCGGTACAACCATCGGTTGCCTCTGTTGAGGACAACCATCGGTTGCCTCTGTTGAAGATACCCATCGGTAGCCTCTGTTGAGGACAACAGTTTGCCTCTGTTGAGGATAACCATCGGTTGCCTCTGTTGAGGACAACCATCGGTACAACCATCGGTTGCCTCTGTTGAGGACAACCATCGGTAGCCTCTGTTAAGGACAACCACCGGTTGCCTCTGTTGAGGACAACCATCGGTTGCCTCTGTTGAGGACAACCATTGGTACAACCATCGTTTGCCTCTGTTGAGGATAACCATCGGTTGCCTCTGTTGAGGACAACCATCGGTAGCCTCTGTTGAGGACAACCATCGGTACAACCATCGGTTGCCTCTGTTGAGGACAACCATCGGTAGCCTCTGTTGAGGACAACCATCGATTGCCTCTGTTGAGTACAACCATTGGTACAACCATCGTTTGCCTCTGATGAGGATAACCATCGGTTGCCTCTGTTGAGGACAACCATCGGTAACCTCTGTTGAGGACAACCATAGGTTGCCTCTGTTGAGGACAACAGTTTGCCTCTGTTGAGGATAACCATCGGTTGCCCCTGTTGAGGACAACCATCGGTACAACCATCGGTTGCCTCTGTTGAGGACAACCATCGGTAGCCTCTGTTGAGGACAATCATCGGTTGCCTCTGTTGAGTACAACCATTGGTACAACCATCGTTTGCCTCTGATGAGGATAGCCATCGGTTGCCTCTGTTGAGGACAACCATCGGTAGCCTCTGTTGAGGAGAACCATCGGTTGCCTCTGTTGAGGACAACCATCGGTTGCCTCTGTTGAGGACAACCATCGGTACAACCATCGGTTGCCTCTGTTGAGGACAACCATCGGTTGCCTCTGTTGAGGACAACCATCGGTTGCCTCTGTTGAGTACAACCATTGGTACAACCATCGTTTGCCTCTGATGAGGATAACCATCGGTTGCCTCTGTTGAGGACAACCATCGGTAGCCTCTGTTGAGGATAACCATCGGTTGCCTCTGTTGAGGACAACCATCGGTTGCCTCTGTTGAGGACAACCATCGGTACAACCATCGGTTGCCTCTGTTGAGGACAACCATCGGTTGCCTCTGTTGAAGATACCCATCGGTAGCCTCTGTTGAGGACAACAGTTTGCCTCTGTTGAGGATAACCATCGGTTGCCTCTGTTGAGGACAACCATCGGTTGGTTGAGGACAACCATCGGTACAACCATCGGTTGCCTCTGTTGAGGACAACCACCGGTTGCCTCTGTTGAGGACAACCATCGGTTGCCTCTGTTGAGGACAACCATTGGTACAACCATCGTTTGCCTCTGTTGAGGATAACCATCGGTTGCCTCTGTTGAGGACAACCATCGGTAGCCTCTGTTGAGTACAACCATTGGTACAACCATCGTTTGCCTCTGATGAGGATAACCATCGGTTGCCTCTGTTGAGGACAACCATCGGTAGCCTCTGTTGAGGAGAACCATCGGTTGCCTCTGTTGAGGACAACCATCGGTTGCCTCTCTTGAGGACAACCATCGGTACAACCATCGGTTGCCTCTGTTGAGGACAACCATCGGTTGCCTCTGTTGAGGACAACCATCGGTTGCCTCTGTTGAGTACAACCATTGGTACAACCATCGTTTGCCTCTGATGAGGATAACCATCGGTTGCCTCTGTTGAGGACAACCATCGGTAGCCTCTGTTGAGGAGAACCATCGGTTGCCTCTGTTGAGGACAACAGTTTGCCTCTGTTGAGGATAACCATCGGTTGCCTCTGTTGAGGACAACCATCGGTTGCCTCTGTTGAGGACAACCATCGGTACAACCATCGGTTGCCTCTGTTGAGGACAACCATCGGTTGCCTCTGTTGAAGATACCCATCGGTAGCCTCTGTTGAGGACAACAGTTTGCCTCTGTTGAGGATAACCATCGGTTGCCTCTGTTGAGGACAACCATCGGTACAACCATCGGTTGCCTCTGTTGAGGACAACCATCGGTAGCCTCTGTTAAGGACAACCACCGGTTGCCTCTGTTGAGGACAACCATCGGTTGCCTCTGTTGAGGACAACCATTGGTACAACCATCGTTTGCCTCTGTTGAGGATAACCATCGGTTGCCTCTGTTGAGGACAACCATCGGTAGCCTCTGTTGAGGACAACCATCGGTACAACCATCGGTTGCCTCTGTTGAGGACAACCATCGGTAGCCTCTGTTGAGGACAACCATCGATTGCCTCTGTTGAGTACAACCATTGGTACAACCATCGTTTGCCTCTGATGAGGATAACCATCGGTTGCCTCTGTTGAGGACAACCATCGGTAACCTCTGTTGAGGACAACCATAGGTTGCCTCTGTTGAGGACAACAGTTTGCCTCTGTTGAGGATAACCATCGGTTGCCCCTGTTGAGGACAACCATCGGTACAACCATCGGTTGCCTCTGTTGAGGACAACCATCGGTAGCCTCTGTTGAGGACAATCATCGGTTGCCTCTGTTGAGTACAACCATTGGTACAACCATCGTTTGCCTCTGATGAGGATAACCATCGGTTGCCTCTGTTGAGGACAACCATCGGTAGCCTCTGTTGAGGAGAACCATCGGTTGCCTCTGTTGAGGACAACCATCGGTTGCCTCTGTTGAGGACAACCATCGGTACAACCATCGGTTGCCTCTGTTGAGGACAACCATCGGTTGCCTCTGTTGAGGACAACCATCGGTTGCCTCTGTTGAGTACAACCATTGGTACAACCATCGTTTGCCTCTGATGAGGATAACCATCGGTTGCCTCTGTTGAGGACAACCATCGGTAGCCTCTGTTGAGGAGAACCATCGGTTGCCTCTGTTGAGGACAACAGTTCGCCTCTGTTGAGGATAACCATCGGTTGCCTCTGTTGAGGACAACCATCGGTTGCCTCTGTTGAGGACAACCATCGGTACAACCATCGGTTGCCTCTGTTGAGGACAACCATCGGTTGCCTCTGTTGAAGATACCCATCGGTAGCCTCTGTTGAGGACAACAGTTTGCCTCTGTTGAGGATAACCATCGGTTGCCTCTGTTGAGGACAACCATCGGTTGGTTGAGGACAACCATCGGTACAACCATCGGTTGCCTCTGTTGAGGACAACCACCGGTTGCCTCTGTTGAGGACAACCATCGGTTGCCTCTGTTGAGGACAACCATTGGTACAACCATCGTTTGCCTCTGTTGAGGATAACCATCGGTTGCCTCTGTTGAGGACAACCATCGGTAGCCTCTGTTGAGTACAACCATTGGTACAACCATCGTTTGCCTCTGATGAGGATAACCATCGGTTGCCTCTGTTGAGGACAACCATCGGTAGCCTCTGTTGAGGAGAACCATCGGTTGCCTCTGTTGAGGACAACCATCGGTTGCCTCTCTTGAGGACAACCATCGGTACAACCATCGGTTGCCTCTGTTGAGGACAACCATCGGTTGCCTCTGTTGAGGACAACCATCGGTTGCCTCTGTTGAGTACAACCATTGGTACAACCATCGTTTGCCTCTGATGAGGATAACCATCGGTTGCCTCTGTTGAGGACAACCATCGGTAGCCTCTGTTGAGGAGAACCATCGGTTGCCTCTGTTGAGGACAACAGTTTGCCTCTGTTGAGGATAACCATCGGTTGCCTCTGTTGAGGACAACCATCGGTTGCCTCTGTTGAGGACAACCATCGGTTGCCTCTGTTGAGGACAACCATCGGTACAACCATCGGTTGCCTCTGTTGAGGACAACCATCGGTTGCCTCTGTTGAAGATACCCATCGGTAGCCTCTGTTGAGGACAACAGTTTGCCTCTGTTGAGGATAACCATCGGTTGCCTCTGTTGAGGACAACCATCGGTTGGTTGAGGACAACCATCGGTACAACCATCGGTTGCCTCTGTTGAGGACAACCATCGGTAGCCTCTGTTAAGGACAACCACCGGTTGCCTCTGTTGAGGACAACCATCGGTTGCCTCTGTTGAGGACAACCATTGGTACAACCATCGTTTGCCTCTGTTGAGGATAACCATCGGTTGCCTCTGTTGAGGACAACCATCGGTAGCCTCTGTTGAGGACAACCATCGGTACAACCATCGGTTGCCTCTGTTGAGGACAACCATCGGTAGCCTCTGTTGAGGACAACCATCGGTTGCCTCTGTTGAGTACAACCATTGGTACAACCATCGTTTGCCTCTGATGAGGATAACCATCGGTTGCCTCTGTTGAGGACAACCATCGGTAACCTCTGTTGAGGACAACCATAGGTTGCCTCTGTTGAGGACAACAGTTTGCCTCTGTTGAGGATAACCATCGGTTGCCCCTGTTGAGGACAACCATCGGTACAACCATCGGTTGCCTCTGTTGAGGACAACCATCGGTAGCCTCTGTTGAGGACAATCATCGGTTGCCTCTGTTGAGTACAACCATTGGTACAACCATCGTTTGCCTCTGATGAGGATAACCATCGGTTGCCTCTGTTGAGGACAACCATCGGTAGCCTCTGTTGAGGACAACCATCGGTACAACCATCGGTTGCCTCTGTTGAGGACAACCATCGGTTGCCTCTGTTGAGGACAACCATCGGTTGCCTCTGTTGAGTACAACCATTGGTACAACCATCGTTTGCCTCTGATGAGGATAACCATCGGTTGCCTCTGTTGAGGACAACCATCGGTAGCCTCTGTTGAGGAGAACCATCGGTTGCCTCTGTTGAGGACAACAGTTCGCCTCTGTTGAGGATAACCATCGGTTGCCTCTGTTGAGGACAACCATCGGTTGCCTCTGTTGAGGACAACCATCGGTACAACCATCGGTTGCCTCTGTTGAGGACAACCATCGGTTGCCTCTGTTGAAGATACCCATCGGTAGCCTCTGTTGAGGACAACAGTTTGCCTCTGTTGAGGATAACCATCGGTTGCCTCTGTTGAGGACAACCATCGGTTGGTTGATGACAACCATCGGTACAACCATCGGTTGCCTCTGTTGAGGACAACCACCGGTTGCCTCTGTTGAGGACAACCATCGGTTGCCTCTGTTGAGGACAACCATTGGTACAACCATCGTTTGCCTCTGTTGAGGATAACCATCGGTTGCCTCTGTTGAGGACAACCATCGGTAGCCTCTGTTGAGTACAACCATTGGTACAACCATCGTTTGCCTCTGATGAGGATAACCATCGGTTGCCTCTGTTGAGGACAACCATCGGTAGCCTCTGTTGAGGAGAACCATCGGTTGCCTCTGTTGAGGACAACCATCGGTTGCCTCTGTTGAGGACAACCATCGGTACAACCATCGGTTGCCTCTGTTGAGGACAGCCATCGGTTGCCTCTGTTGAGGACAACCATCGGTTGCCTCTGTTGAGGATAACAATCGGTACAACCATCGGTTGCCTCTGTTGAGGACAACCATCGGTAGCCTCTGTTGAGGACAACCATCGGTACAACCATCGGTTGCCTCTCTTGAGGACAACCATCGGTAGCCTCTGTTGAGGACAACCATCGGTTGCCTCTGTTGAGTACAACCATTGGTACAACCATCGTTTGCCTCTGATGAGGATAACCATCGGTTGCCTCTGTTGAGGACAACCATCGGTTACCTCTGTTGAGGACAACCATAGGTTGCCTCTGTTGAGGACAACAGTTTGCCTCTGTTGAGGATAACCATCGGTTGCCTCTGTTGAGGACAACCATCGGTACAACCATCGGTTGCCTCTGTTGAGGACAACCATCGGTAGCCTCTGTTGAGGACAACCATCGGTTGCCTCTGTTGAGTACAACCATTGGTACAACCATCGTTTGCCTCTGATGAGGATAACCATCGGTTGCCTCTGTTGAGGACAACCATCGGTAGCCTCTGTTGAGGAGAACCATCGGTTGCCTCTGTTGAGGACAACAGTTTGCCTCTGTTGAGGATAACCATCGGTTGCCTCTGTTGAGGACAACCATCGGTTGCCTCTGTTGAGGACAACCATCGGTACAACCATCGGTTGCCTCTGTTGAGGACAACCATCGGTTGCCTCTGTTGAAGATACCCATCGGTAGCCTCTGTTGAGGACAACAGTTTGCCTCTGTTGAGGATAACCATCGGTTGCCTCTGTTGAGGACAACCATCGGTTGGTTGAGGACAACCATCGGTACAACCATCGGTTGCCTCTGTTGAGGACAACCATCGGTAGCCTCTGTTAAGGACAACCACCGGTTGCCTCTGTTGAGGACAACCATCGGTTGCCTCTGTTGAGGACAACCATTGGTACAACCATCGTTTGCCTCTGTTGAGGATAACCATCGGTTGCCTCTGTTGAGGACAACCATCGGTAGCCTCTGTTGAGGACAACCATCGGTACAACCATCGGTTGCCTCTGTTGAGGACAACCATCGGTAGCCTCTGTTGAGGACAACCATCGGTTGCCTCTGTTGAGTACAACCATTGGTACAACCATCGTTTGCCTCTGATGAGGATAACCATCGGTTGCCTCTGTTGAGGACAACCATCGGTAACCTCTGTTGAGGACAACCATAGGTTGCCTCTGTTGAGGACAACAGTTTGCCTCTGTTGAGGATAACCATCGGTTGCCCCTGTTGAGGACAACCATCGGTACAACCATCGGTTGCCTCTGTTGAGGACAACCATCGGTAGCCTCTGTTGAGGACAATCATCGGTTGCCTCTGTTGAGTACAACCATTGGTACAACCATCGTTTGCCTCTGATGAGGATAACCATCGGTTGCCTCTGTTGAGGACAACCATCGGTAGCCTCTGTTGAGGAGAACCATCGGTTGCCTCTGTTGAGGACAACCATCGGTTGCCTCTGTTGAGGACAACCATCGGTACAACCATCGGTTGCCTCTGTTGAGGACAACCATCGGTTGCCTCTGTTGAAGATACCCATCGGTAGCCTCTGTTGAGGACAACAGTTTGCCTCTGTTGAGGATAACCATCGGTTGCCTCTGTTGAGGACAACCATCGGTTGGTTGAGGACAACCATCGGTACAACCATCGGTTGCCTCTGTTGAGGACAACCATCGGTAGCCTCTGTTAAGGACAACCACCGGTTTCCTCTGTTGAGGACAACCATCGGTTGCCTCTGTTGAGGACAACCATCGGTACAACCATCGGTTGCCTCTGTTGAGGACAACCATCGGTACAACCATCGGTTGTCTCTGTTGAGGACAACCATCGGTACAACCATCGGTTGCCTCTGTTGAGGACAAGTATCGGTAGCCTCTGTTGAGGACAACCACCGGTTGCCTCTGTTGAGAACAACCATCGGTTGCCTCTGTTGAGTACAACCATTGGTACAACCATCGTTTGCCTCTGTTGAGGACAACCATCGGTAGCCTCTGTTGAGGACAACCATCGGTACAACCATCGGTTGCCTCTGTTGAGGACAACCATCGGTAGCCTCTGTTGAGGACAACCACCGGTTGCCTCTGTTGAGGACAACCATCGGTTGCCTCTGTTGAGTACAACCATTGGTACAACCATCGTTTGCCTCTGTTGAGGATAACCATCGGTTGCCTCTGTTGAGGACAACCATTGGTACAACCATCGTTTGCCTCTGATGAGGATAACCATCGGTTGCCTCTGTTGAGGACAACCATCGGTAGCCTCTGTTGAGGAGAACCATCGGTTGCCTCTGTTGAGGACAACAGTTTGCCTCTGTTGAGGATAACCATCGGTTGCCTCTGTTGAGGACAACCATCGGTTGCCTCTGTTGAGGACAACCATCGGTACAACCATCGGTTGCCTCTGTTGAGGACAACCATCGGTTGCCTCTGTTGAAGATACCCATCGGTAGCCTCTGTTGAGGACAACAGTTTGCCTCTGTTGAGGATAACCATCGGTTGCCTCTGTTGAGGACAACCATCGGTACAACCATCGGTTGCCTCTGTTGAGTACAACCATTGGTACAACCATCGTTTGCCTCTGATGAGGATAACCATCGGTTGCCTCTGTTGAGGACAACCATCGGTAGCCTCTGTTGAGGAGAACCATCGGTTGCCTCTGTTGAGGACAACAGTTTGCCTCTGTTGAGGATAACCATCGGTTGCCTCTGTTGAGGACAACCATCGGTTGCCTCTGTTGAGGACAACCATCGGTACAACCATCGGTTGCCTCTGTTGAGGACAACCATCGGTTGCCTCTGTTGAAGATACCCATCGGTAGCCTCTGTTGAGGACAACAGTTTGCCTCTGTTGAGGATAACCATCGGTTGCCTCTGTTGAGGACAACCATCGGTACAACCATCGGTTGCCTCTGTTGAGGACAACCATCGGTAGCCTCTGTTAAGGACAACCACCGGTTGCCTCTGTTGAGGACAACCATCGGTTGCCTCTGTTGAGGACAACCATTGGTACAACCATCGTTTGCCTCTGTTGAGGATAACCATCGGTTGCCTCTGTTGAGGACAACCATCGGTAGCCTCTGTTGAGGACAACCATCGGTACAACCATCGGTTGCCTCTGTTGAGGACAACCATCGGTAGCCTCTGTTGAGGACAACCATCGATTGCCTCTGTTGAGTACAACCATTGGTACAACCATCGTTTGCCTCTGATGAGGATAACCATCGGTTGCCTCTGTTGAGGACAACCATCGGTAACCTCTGTTGAGGACAACCATAGGTTGCCTCTGTTGAGGACAACAGTTTGCCTCTGTTGAGGATAACCATCGGTTGCCCCTGTTGAGGACAACCATCGGTACAACCATCGGTTGCCTCTGTTGAGGACAACCATCGGTAGCCTCTGTTGAGGACAATCATCGGTTGCCTCTGTTGAGTACAACCATTGGTACAACCATCGTTTGCCTCTGATGAGGATAACCATCGGTTGCCTCTGTTGAGGACAACCATCGGTAGCCTCTGTTGAGGAGAACCATCGGTTGCCTCTGTTGAGGACAACCATCGGTTGCCTCTGTTGAGGACAACCATCGGTACAACCATCGGTTGCCTCTGTTGAGGACAACCATCGGTTGCCTCTGTTGAGGACAACCATCGGTTGCCTCTGTTGAGTACAACCATTGGTACAACCATCGTTTGCCTCTGATGAGGATAACCATCGGTTGCCTCTGTTGAGGACAACCATCGGTAGCCTCTGTTGAGGAGAACCATCGGTTGCCTCTGTTGAGGACAACAGTTCGCCTCTGTTGAGGATAACCATCGGTTGCCTCTGTTGAGGACAACCATCGGTTGCCTCTGTTGAGGACAACCATCGGTACAACCATCGGTTGCCTCTGTTGAGGACAACCATCGGTTGCCTCTGTTGAAGATACCCATCGGTAGCCTCTGTTGAGGACAACAGTTTGCCTCTGTTGAGGATAACCATCGGTTGCCTCTGTTGAGGACAACCATCGGTTGGTTGAGGACAACCATCGGTACAACCATCGGTTGCCTCTGTTGAGGACAACCACCGGTTGCCTCTGTTGAGGACAACCATCGGTTGCCTCTGTTGAGGACAACCATTGGTACAACCATCGTTTGCCTCTGTTGAGGATAACCATCGGTTGCCTCTGTTGAGGACAACCATCGGTAGCCTCTGTTGAGTACAACCATTGGTACAACCATCGTTTGCCTCTGATGAGGATAACCATCGGTTGCCTCTGTTGAGGACAACCATCGGTAGCCTCTGTTGAGGAGAACCATCGGTTGCCTCTGTTGAGGACAACCATCGGTTGCCTCTCTTGAGGACAACCATCGGTACAACCATCGGTTGCCTCTGTTGAGGACAACCATCGGTTGCCTCTGTTGAGGACAACCATCGGTTGCCTCTGTTGAGTACAACCATTGGTACAACCATCGTTTGCCTCTGATGAGGATAACCATCGGTTGCCTCTGTTGAGGACAACCATCGGTAGCCTCTGTTGAGGAGAACCATCGGTTGCCTCTGTTGAGGACAACAGTTTGCCTCTGTTGAGGATAACCATCGGTTGCCTCTGTTGAGGACAACCATCGGTTGCCTCTGTTGAGGACAACCATCGGTTGCCTCTGTTGAGGACAACCATCGGTACAACCATCGGTTGCCTCTGTTGAGGACAACCATCGGTTGCCTCTGTTGAAGATACCCATCGGTAGCCTCTGTTGAGGACAACAGTTTGCCTCTGTTGAGGATAACCATCGGTTGCCTCTGTTGAGGACAACCATCGGTTGGTTGAGGACAACCATCGGTACAACCATCGGTTGCCTCTGTTGAGGACAACCATCGGTAGCCTCTGTTAAGGACAACCACCGGTTGCCTCTGTTGAGGACAACCATCGGTTGCCTCTGTTGAGGACAACCATTGGTACAACCATCGTTTGCCTCTGTTGAGGATAACCATCGGTTGCCTCTGTTGAGGACAACCATCGGTAGCCTCTGTTGAGGACAACCATCGGTACAACCATCGGTTGCCTCTGTTGAGGACAACCATCGGTAGCCTCTGTTGAGGACAACCATCGGTTGCCTCTGTTGAGTACAACCATTGGTACAACCATCGTTTGCCTCTGATGAGGATAACCATCGGTTGCCTCTGTTGAGGACAACCATCGGTAACCTCTGTTGAGGACAACCATAGGTTGCCTCTGTTGAGGACAACAGTTTGCCTCTGTTGAGGATAACCATCGGTTGCCCCTGTTGAGGACAACCATCGGTACAACCATCGGTTGCCTCTGTTGAGGACAACCATCGGTAGCCTCTGTTGAGGACAATCATCGGTTGCCTCTGTTGAGTACAACCATTGGTACAACCATCGTTTGCCTCTGATGAGGATAACCATCGGTTGCCTCTGTTGAGGACAACCATCGGTAGCCTCTGTTGAGGAGAACCATCGGTTGCCTCTGTTGAGGACAACCATCGGTTGCCTCTGTTGAGGACAACCATCGGTACAACCATCGGTTGCCTCTGTTGAGGACAACCATCGGTTGCCTCTGTTGAGGACAACCATCGGTTGCCTCTGTTGAGTACAACCATTGGTACAACCATCGTTTGCCTCTGATGAGGATAACCATCGGTTGCCTCTGTTGAGGACAACCATCGGTAGCCTCTGTTGAGGAGAACCATCGGTTGCCTCTGTTGAGGACAACAGTTCGCCTCTGTTGAGGATAACCATCGGTTGCCTCTGTTGAGGACAACCATCGGTTGCCTCTGTTGAGGACAACCATCGGTACAACCATCGGTTGCCTCTGTTGAGGACAACCATCGGTTGCCTCTGTTGAAGATACCCATCGGTAGCCTCTGTTGAGGACAACAGTTTGCCTCTGTTGAGGATAACCATCGGTTGCCTCTGTTGAGGACAACCATCGGTTGGTTGAGGACAACCATCGGTACAACCATCGGTTGCCTCTGTTGAGGACAACCACCGGTTGCCTCTGTTGAGGACAACCATCGGTTGCCTCTGTTGAGGACAACCATTGGTACAACCATCGTTTGCCTCTGTTGAGGATAACCATCGGTTGCCTCTGTTGAGGACAACCATCGGTAGCCTCTGTTGAGTACAACCATTGGTACAACCATCGTTTGCCTCTGATGAGGATAACCATCGGTTGCCTCTGTTGAGGACAACCATCGGTAGCCTCTGTTGAGGAGAACCATCGGTTGCCTCTGTTGAGGACAACCATCGGTTGCCTCTGTTGAGGACAACCATCGGTACAACCATCGGTTGCCTCTGTTGAGGACAACCATCGGTTGCCTCTGTTGAGGACAACCATCGGTTGCCTCTGTTGAGGATAACAATCGGTACAACCATCGGTTGCCTCTGTTGAGGACAACCATCGGTAGCCTCTGTTGAGGACAACCATCGGTACAACCATCGGTTGCCTCTCTTGAGGACAACCATCGGTAGCCTCTGTTGAGGACAACCATCGGTTGCCTCTGTTGAGTACAACCATTGGTACAACCATCGTTTGCCTCTGATGAGGATAACCATCGGTTGCCTCTGTTGAGGACAACCATCGGTTACCTCTGTTGAGGACAACCATAGGTTGCCTCTGTTGAGGACAACAGTTTGCCTCTGTTGAGGATAACCATCGGTTGCCTCTGTTGAGGACAACCATCGGTACAACCATCGGTTGCCTCTGTTGAGGACAACCATCGGTAGCCTCTGTTGAGGACAACCATCGGTTGCCTCTGTTGAGTACAACCATTGGTACAACCATCGTTTGCCTCTGATGAGGATAACCATCGGTTGCCTCTGTTGAGGACAACCATCGGTAGCCTCTGTTGAGGAGAACCATCGGTTGCCTCTGTTGAGGACAACAGTTTGCCTCTGTTGAGGATAACCATCGGTTGCCTCTGTTGAGGACAACCATCGGTTGCCTCTGTTGAGGACAACCATCGGTACAACCATCGGTTGCCTCTGTTGAGGACAACCATCGGTTGCCTCTGTTGAAGATACCCATCGGTAGCCTCTGTTGAGGACAACAGTTTGCCTCTGTTGAGGATAACCATCGGTTGCCTCTGTTGAGGACAACCATCGGTTGGTTGAGGACAACCATCGGTACAACCATCGGTTGCCTCTGTTGAGGACAACCATCGGTAGCCTCTGTTAAGGACAACCACCGGTTGCCTCTGTTGAGGACAACCATCGGTTGCCTCTGTTGAGGACAACCATTGGTACAACCATCGTTTGCCTCTGTTGAGGATAACCATCGGTTGCCTCTGTTGAGGACAACCATCGGTAGCCTCTGTTGAGGACAACCATCGGTACAACCATCGGTTGCCTCTGTTGAGGACAACCATCGGTAGCCTCTGTTGAGGACAACCATCGGTTGCCTCTGTTGAGTACAACCATTGGTACAACCATCGTTTGCCTCTGATGAGGATAACCATCGGTTGCCTCTGTTGAGGACAACCATCGGTAACCTCTGTTGAGGACAACCATAGGTTGCCTCTGTTGAGGACAACAGTTTGCCTCTGTTGAGGATAACCATCGGTTGCCCCTGTTGAGGACAACCATCGGTACAACCATCGGTTGCCTCTGTTGAGGACAACCATCGGTAGCCTCTGTTGAGGACAATCATCGGTTGCCTCTGTTGAGTACAACCATTGGTACAACCATCGTTTGCCTCTGATGAGGATAACCATCGGTTGCCTCTGTTGAGGACAACCATCGGTAGCCTCTGTTGAGGAGAACCATCGGTTGCCTCTGTTGAGGACAACCATCGGTTGCCTCTGTTGAGGACAACCATCGGTACAACCATCGGTTGCCTCTGTTGAGGACAACCATCGGTTGCCTCTGTTGAAGATACCCATCGGTAGCCTCTGTTGAGGACAACAGTTTGCCTCTGTTGAGGATAACCATCGGTTGCCTCTGTTGAGGACAACCATCGGTTGGTTGAGGACAACCATCGGTACAACCATCGGTTGCCTCTGTTGAGGACAACCATCGGTAGCCTCTGTTAAGGACAACCACCGGTTTCCTCTGTTGAGGACAACCATCGGTTGCCTCTGTTGAGGACAACCATCGGTACAACCATCGGTTGCCTCTGTTGAGGACAACCATCGGTACAACCATCGGTTGTCTCTGTTGAGGACAACCATCGGTACAACCATCGGTTGCCTCTGTTGAGGACAAGTATCGGTAGCCTCTGTTGAGGACAACCACCGGTTGCCTCTGTTGAGGACAACCATCGGTTGCCTCTGTTGAGTACAACCATTGGTACAACCATCGTTTGCCTCTGTTGAGGACAACCATCGGTAGCCTCTGTTGAGGACAACCATCGGTACAACCATCGGTTGCCTCTGTTGAGGACAACCATCGGTAGCCTCTGTTGAGGACAACCACCGGTTGCCTCTGTTGAGGACAACCATCGGTTGCCTCTGTTGAGTACAACCATTGGTACAACCATCGTTTGCCTCTGTTGAGGATAACCATCGGTTGCCTCTGTTGAGGACAACCATCGGTAGCCTCTGTTGAGGAGAACCATCGGTTGCCTCTGTTGAGGACAACAGTTTGCCTCTGTTGAGGATAACCATCGGTTGCCTCTGTTGAGGACAACCATCGGTTGCCTCTGTTGAGGACAACCATCGGTTGCCTCTGTCGAAGATACCCATCGGTAGCCTCTGTTGAGGACAACAGTTTGCCTCTGTTGAGGATAACCATCGGTTGCCTCTGTTGAGGACAACCATCGGTTGGTTGAGGACAACCATCGGTACAACCATCGGTTGCCTCTGTTGAGGACAACCATCGGTAGCCTCTGTTAAGGACAACCACCGGTTGCCTCTGTTGAGGACAACCATCGGTTGCCTCTGTTGAGGACAACCATCGGTACAACCATCGGTTGCCTCTGTTGAGGACAACCATCGGTACAACCATCGGTTGTCCTCTGTTGAGGACAACCATCGGTACAACCATCGGTTGCCTCTGTTGAGGACAACCATCGGTAGCCTCTGTTGAGGACAACCATCGGTTGCCTCTGTTGAGTACAACCATTGGTACAACCATCGTTTGCCTCTGTTGAGGACAACCATCGGTAGCCTCTGTTGAGGACAACCATCGGTACAACCATCGGTTGCCTCTGTTGAGGACAACCATCGGTAGCCTCTGTTGAGGACAACCATCGGTTGCCTCTGTTGAGGACAACCATCGGTTGCCTCTGTTGAGGACAACCATCGGTACAACCATCGGTTGCCTCTGTTGAGGACAACCATCGGTTGCCTCTGTTGAGGACAACCATCGGTACAACCATCGGTTGCCTCTGTTGAGGACAACCATCGGTTGCCTCTGTTGAAGATACCCATCGGTAGCCTCTGTTGAGGACAACAGTTTGCCTCTGTTGAGGATAACCATCGGTTGCCTCTGTTGAGGACAACCATCGGTTGGTTGAGGACAACCATCGGTACAACCATCGGTTGCCTCTGTTGAGGACAACCACCGGTTGCCTCTGTTGAGGACAACCATCGGTTGCCTCTGTTGAGGACAACCATTGGTACAACCATCGTTTGCCTCTGTTGAGGATAACCATCGGTTGCCTCTGTTGAGGACAACCATCGGTAGCCTCTGTTGAGTACAACCATTGGTACAACCATCGTTTGCCTCTGATGAGGATAACCATCGGTTGCCTCTGTTGAGGACAACCATCGGTAGCCTCTGTTGAGGAGAACCATCGGTTGCCTCTGTTGAGGACAACCATCGGTTGCCTCTGTTGAGGACAACCATCGGTACAACCATCGGTTGCCTCTGTTGAGGACAACCATCGGTTGCCTCTGTTGAGGACAACCATCGGTTGCCTCTGTTGAGGATAACAATCGGTACAACCATCGGTTGCCTCTGTTGAGGACAACCATCGGTAGCCTCTGTTGAGGACAACCATCGGTACAACCATCGGTTGCCTCTCTTGAGGACAACCATCGGTAGCCTCTGTTGAGGACAACCATCGGTTGCCTCTGTTGAGTACAACCATTGGTACAACCATCGTTTGCCTCTGATGAGGATAACCATCGGTTGCCTCTGTTGAGGACAACCATCGGTTACCTCTGTTGAGGACAACCATAGGTTGCCTCTGTTGAGGACAACCATAGGTTGCCTCTGTTGAGGACAACAGTTTGCCTCTGTTGAGGATAACCATCGGTTGCCTCTGTTGAGGACAACCATCGGTACAACCATCGGTTGCCTCTGTTGAGGACAACCATCGGTAGCCTCTGTTGAGGACAACCATCGGTTGCCTCTGTTGAGTACAACCATTGGTACAACCATCGTTTGCCTCTGATGAGGATAACCATCGGTTGCCTCTGTTGAGGACAACCATCGGTAGCCTCTGTTGAGGAGAACCATCGGTTGCCTCTGTTGAGGACAACAGTTTGCCTCTGTTGAGGACAACCATCGGTACAACCATCGGTTGCCTCTGTTGAGGACAACCATCGGTAGCCTCTGTTGAGGACAACCACCGGTTGCCTCTGTTGAGGACAACCATCGGTTGCCTCTGTTGAGTACAACCATTGGTACAACCATCGTTTGCCTCTGTTGAGGAGAACCATCGGTTGCCTCTGTTGAGGACAACAGTTTGCCTCTGTTGAGGATAACCATCGGTTGCCTCTGTTGAGGACAACCATCGGTTGCCTCTGTTGAGGACAACCATCGGTTGCCTCTGTTGAAGATACCCATCGGTAGCCTCTGTTGAGGACAACAGTTTGCCTCTGTTGAGGATAACCATCGGTTGCCTCTGTTGAGGACAACCATCGGTTGGTTGAGGACAACCATCGGTACAACCATCGGTTGCCTCTGTTGAGGACAACCATCGGTAGCCTCTGTTAAGGACAACCACCGGTTGCCTCTGTTGAGGACAACCATCGGTTGCCTCTGTTGAGGACAACCATCGGTACAACCATCGGTTGCCTCTGTTGAGGACAACCATCGGTACAACCATCGGTTGTCCTCTGTTGAGGACAACCATCGGTACAACCATCGGTTGCCTCTGTTGAGGACAACCATCGGTAGCCTCTGTTGAGGACAACCATCGGTTGCCTCTGTTGAGTACAACCATTGGTACAACCATCGTTTGCCTCTGTTGAGGACAACCATCGGTAGCCTCTGTTGAGGACAACCATCGGTACAACCATCGGTTGCCTCTGTTGAGGACAACCATCGGTAGCCTCTGTTGAGGACAACCATCGGTTGCCTCTGTTGAGTACAACCATTGGTACAACCATCGTTTGCCTCTGATGAGGATAACCATCGGTTGCCTCTGTTGAGGACAACCATCGGTAACCTCTGTTGAGGACAACCATAGGTTGCCTCTGTTGAGGACAACCATCGGTTGCCTCTGTTGAGGATAACCATCGGTTGCCTCTGTTGAGGACAACCATCGGTTGCCTCTGTTGAGGACAACCATCGGTTGCCTCTGTTGAGGATAACCATCGGTTGCCTCTGTTGAGGACAACCATCGGTTGCCTCTGTTGAGGATAACCATCGGTACAACCATCGGTTGCCTCTGTTGAGGACAACCATCGGTAGCCTCTGTTGAGGACAACCATCGGTACAACCATCGGTTGCCTCTGTTGAGGACAACCATCGGTTGGTTGAGGACAACCATCGGTACAACCATCGGTTGCCTCTGTTGAGGACAACCATCGGTAGCCTCTGTTAAGGACAACCACCGGTTGCCTCTGTTGAGGACAACCATCGGTTGCCTCTGTTGAGGACAACCATCGGTACAACCATCGGTTGCCTCTGTTGAGGACAACCATCGGTACAACCATCGGTTGTCCTCTGTTGAGGACAACCATCGGTACAACCATCGGTTGCCTCTGTTGAGGACAACCATCGGTAGCCTCTGTTGAGGACAACCACCGGTTGCCTCTGTTGAGGACAACCATCGGTTGCCTCTGTTGAGTACAACCATTGGTACAACCATCGTTTGCCTCTGTTGAGGATAACCATCGGTTGCCTCTGTTGAGGACAACCATCGGTAGCCTCTGTTGAGGACAACCATCGGTACAACCATCGGTTGCCTCTGTTAAGGACAACCATCGGTAGCCTCTGTTGAGGACAACCATCGGTAGCCTCTGTTGAGGACAACCACCGGTTGCCTCTGTTGAGTACAACCATTGATACAACCATCGTTTGCCTCTGATGAGGATAACCATCGGTTGCCTCTGTTGAGGACAACCATCGGTAACCTCTGTTGAGGACAACCATAGGTTGCCTCTGTTGAGGACAACAGTTTGCCTCTATTGAGGATAACCATCGGTTGCCTCTATTGAGGACAACCATCGGTACAACCATCGGTTGCCTCTGTTGAGGACAACCATCGGTTGGTTGAGGACAACCATCGGTACAACCATCGGTTGCCTCTGTTGAGGACAACCATCGGTAGCCTCTGTTAAGGACAACCACCGGTTGCCTCTGTTGAGGACAACCATCGGTTGCCTCTGTTGAGGACAACCATCGGTACAACCATCGGTTGCCTCTGTTGAGGACAACCATCGGTACAACCATCGGTTGTCCTCTGTTGAGGACAACCATCGGTACAACCATCGGTTGCCTCTGTTGAGGACAACCATCGGTAGCCTCTGTTGAGGACAACCATCGGTTGCCTCTGTTGAGTACAACCATTGGTACAACCATCGTTTGCCTCTGTTGAGGACAACCATCGGTAGCCTCTGTTGAGGACAACCATCGGTACAACCATCGGTTGCCTCTGTTGAGGACAACCATCGGTAGCTTCTGTTGAGGACAACCATCGGTTGCCTCTGTTGAGTACAACCATTGGTACAACCATCGTTTGCCTCTGATGAGGATAACCATCGGTTGCCTCTGTTGAGGACAACCATCGGTAACCTCTGTTGAGGACAACCATAGGTTGCCTCTGTTGAGGACAACCATCGGTTGCCTCTGTTGAGGATAACCATCGGTTGCCTCTGTTAAGGACAACCACCGGTTGCCTCTGTTGAGGACAACCATCGGTTGCCTCTGTTGAGGACAACCATCGGTACAACCATCGGTTGCCTCTGTTGAGGACAACCATCGGTACAACCATCGGTTGTCTCTGTTGAGGACAACCATCGGTACAACCATCGGTTGCCTCTGTTGAGGACAAGTATCGGTAGCCTCTGTTGAGGACAACCACCGGTTGCCTCTGTTGAGGACAACCATCGGTTGCCTCTGTTGAGTACAACCATCGGTACAACCATCGGTTGCCTCTGTTGAGGACAACCATCGGTAGCCTCTGTTGAGGACAACCACCGGTTGCCTCTGTTGAGGACAACCATCGGTTGCCTCTGTTGAGTACAACCATTGGTACAACCATCGTTTGCCTCTGTTGAGGATAACCATCGGTTGCCTCTGTTGAGGACAACCATCGGTAGCCTCTGTTGAGGAGAACCATCGGTTGCCTCTGTTGAGGACAACAGTTTGCCTCTGTTGAGGATAACCATCGGTTGCCTCTGTTGAGGACAACCATCGGTTGCCTCTGTTGAGGACAACCATCGGTTGCCTCTGTTGAAGATACCCATCGGTAGCCTCTGTTGAGGACAACAGTTTGCCTCTGTTGAGGATAACCATCGGTTGCCTCTGTTGAGGACAACCATCGGTTGGTTGAGGACAACCATCGGTACAACCATCGGTTGCCTCTGTTGAGGACAACCATCGGTAGCCTCTGTTAAGGACAACCACCGGTTGCCTCTGTTGAGGACAACCATCGGTTGCCTCTGTTGAGGACAACCATCGGTACAACCATCGGTTGCCTCTGTTGAGGACAACCATCGGTACAACCATCGGTTGTCCTCTGTTGAGGACAACCATCGGTACAACCATCGGTTGCCTCTGTTGAGGACAACCATCGGTAGCCTCTGTTGAGGACAACCATCGGTTGCCTCTGTTGAGTACAACCATTGGTACAACCATCGTTTGCCTCTGTTGAGGACAACCACCGGTTGCCTCTGTTGAGGACAACCATCGGTTGCCTCTGTTGAGTACAACCATTGGTACAACCATCGTTTGCCTCTGTTGAGGATAACCATCGGTTGCCTCTGTTGAGGACAACCATCGGTAGCCTCTGTTGAGGAGAACCATCGGTTGCCTCTGTTGAGGACAACAGTTTGCCTCTGTTGAGGATAACCATCGGTTGCCTCTGTTGAGGACAACCATCGGTTGCCTCTGTTGAGGACAACCATCGGTTGCCTCTGTTGAAGATACCCATCGGTAGCCTCTGTTGAGGACAACAGTTTGCCTCTGTTGAGGATAACCATCGGTTGCCTCTGTTGAGGACAACCATCGGTTGGTTGAGGACAACCATCGGTACAACCATCGGTTGCCTCTGTTGAGGACAACCATCGGTAGCCTCTGTTAAGGACAACCACCGGTTGCCTCTGTTGAGGACAACCATCGGTTGCCTCTGTTGAGGACAACCATCGGTACAACCATCGGTTGCCTCTGTTGAGGACAACCATCGGTACAACCATCGGTTGTCCTCTGTTGAGGACAACCATCGGTACAACCATCGGTTGCCTCTGTTGAGGACAACCATCGGTAGCCTCTGTTGAGGACAACCATCGGTTGCCTCTGTTGAGTACAACCATTGGTACAACCATCGTTTGCCTCTGTTGAGGACAACCATCGGTAGCCTCTGTTGAGGACAACCATCGGTACAACCATCGGTTGCCTCTGTTGAGGACAACCATCGGTAGCCTCTGTTGAGGACAACCATCGGTTGCCTCTGTTGAGTACAACCATTGGTACAACCATCGTTTGCCTCTGATGAGGATAACCATCGGTTGCCTCTGTTGAGGACAACCATCGGTAACCTCTGTTGAGGACAACCATAGGTTGCCTCTGTTGAGGACAACCATCGGTTGCCTCTGTTGAGGATAACCATCGGTTGCCTCTGTTGAGGACAACCATCGGTTGCCTCTGTTGAGGACAACCATCGGTTGCCTCTGTTGAGGATAACCATCGGTTGCCTCTGTTGAGGACAACCATCGGTTGCCTCTGTTGAGGATAACCATCGGTACAACCATCGGTTGCCTCTGTTGAGGACAACCATCGGTAGCCTCTGTTGAGGACAACCATCGGTACAACCATCGGTTGCCTCTGTTGAGGACAACCATCGGTTGGTTGAGGACAACCATCGGTACAACCATCGGTTGCCTCTGTTGAGGACAACCATCGGTAGCCTCTGTTAAGGACAACCACCGGTTGCCTCTGTTGAGGACAACCATCGGTTGCCGCTGTTGAGGACAACCATCGGTACAACCATCGGTTGCCTCTGTTGAGGACAACCATCGGTACAACCATCGGTTGTCCTCTGTTGAGGACAACCATCGGTACAACCATCGGTTGCCTCTGTTGAGGACAACCATCGGTAGCCTCTGTTGAGGACAACCACCGGTTGCCTCTGTTGAGGACAACCATCGGTTGCCTCTGTTGAGTACAACCATTGGTACAACCATCGTTTGCCTCTGTTGAGGATAACCATCGGTTGCCTCTGTTGAGGACAACCATCGGTAGCCTCTGTTGAGGACAACCATCGGTACAACCATCGGTTGCCTCTGTTAAGGACAACCATCGGTAGCCTCTGTTGAGGACAACCATCGGTAGCCTCTGTTGAGGACAACCACCGGTTGCCTCTGTTGAGTACAACCATTGATACAACCATCGTTTGCCTCTGATGAGGATAACCATCGGTTGCCTCTGTTGAGGACAACCATCGGTAACCTCTGTTGAGGACAACCATAGGTTGCCTCTGTTGAGGACAACAGTTTGCCTCTATTGAGGATAACCATCGGTTGCCTCTATTGAGGACAACCATCGGTACAACCATCGGTTGCCTCTGTTGAGGACAACCATCGGTTGCCTCTGTTGAGGACAACCATCGGTACAACCATCGGTTGCCTCTGTTGAGGACAACCATCGGTTGCCTCTGTTGAGGACAACCATCGGTTGCCTCTGTTGAAGATACCCATCGGTAGCCTCTGTTGAGGACAACAGTTTGCCTCTGTTGAGGATAACCATCGGTTGCCTCTGTTGAGGACAACCATCGGTTGGTTGAGGACAACCATCGGTACAACCATCGGTTGCCTCTGTTGAGGACAACCATCGGTAGCCTCTGTTAAGGACAACCACCGGTTGCCTCTGTTGAGGACAACCATCGGTTGCCTCTGTTGAGGACAACCATCGGTACAACCATCGGTTGCCTCTGTTGAGGACAACCATCGGTACAACCATCGGTTGTCTCTGTTGGGGACAACCATCGGTACAACCATCGGTTGCCTCTGTTGAGGACAAGTATCGGTAGCCTCTGTTGAGGACAACCACCGGTTGCCTCTGTTGAGGACAACCATCGGTTGCCTCTGTTGAGTACAACCATTGGTACAACCATCGTTTGCCTCTGTTGAGGACAACCATCGGTAGCCTCTGTTGAGGACAACCATCGGTACAACCATCGGTTGCCTCTGTTGAGGACAACCATCGGTAGCCTCTGTTGAGGACAACCACCGGTTGCCTCTGTTGAGGACAACCATCGGTTGCCTCTGTTGAGTACAACCATTGGTACAACCATCGTTTGCCTCTGTTGAGGATAACCATCGGTTGCCTCTGTTGAGGACAACCATCGGTAGCCTCTGTTGAGGAGAACCATCGGTTGCCTCTGTTGAGGACAACAGTTTGCCTCTGTTGAGGATAACCATCGGTTGCCTCTGTTGAGGACAACCATCGGTTGCCTCTGTTGAGGACAACCATCGGTTGCCTCTGTTGAAGATACCCATCGGTAGCCTCTGTTGAGGACAACAGTTTGCCTCTGTTGAGGATAACCATCGGTTGCCTCTGTTGAGGACAACCATCGGTTGGTTGAGGACAACCATCGGTACAACCATCGGTTGCCTCTGTTGAGGACAACCATCGGTAGCCTCTGTTAAGGACAACCACCGGTTGCCTCTGTTGAGGACAACCATCGGTTGCCTCTGTTGAGGACAACCATCGGTACAACCATCGGTTGCCTCTGTTGAGGACAACCATCGGTACAACCATCGGTTGTCCTCTGTTGAGGACAACCATCGGTACAACCATCGGTTGCCTCTGTTGAGGACAACCATCGGTAGCCTCTGTTGAGGACAACCATCGGTTGCCTCTGTTGAGTACAACCATTGGTACAACCATCGTTTGCCTCTGTTGAGGACAACCATCGGTAGCCTCTGTTGAGGACAACCATCGGTACAACCATCGGTTGCCTCTGTTGAGGACAACCATCGGTAGCCTCTGTTGAGGACAACCATCGGTTGCCTCTGTTGAGTACAACCATTGGTACAACCATCGTTTGCCTCTGATGAGGATAACCATCGGTTGCCTCTGTTGAGGACAACCATCGGTAACCTCTGTTGAGGACAACCATAGGTTGCCTCTGTTGAGGACAACCATCGGTTGCCTCTGTTGAGGATAACCATCGGTTGCCTCTGTTAAGGACAACCACCGGTTGCCTCTGTTGAGGACAACCATCGGTTGCCTCTGTTGAGGACAACCATCGGTACAACCATCGGTTGCCTCTGTTGAGGACAACCATCGGTACAACCATCGGTTGTCTCTGTTGAGGACAACCATCGGTACAACCATCGGTTGCCTCTGTTGAGGACAACCATCGGTAGCCTCTGTTGAGGACAACCATCGGTTGCCTCTGTTGAGTACAACCATTGGTACAACCATCGTTTGCCTCTGATGAGGATAACCATCGGTTGCCTCTGTTGAGGACAACCATCGGTAACCTCTGTTGAGGACAACCATAGGTTGCCTCTGTTGAGGACAACCATCGGTTGCCTCTGTTGAGGATAACCATCGGTTGCCTCTGTTAAGGACAACCACCGGTTGCCTCTGTTGAGGACAACCATCGGTTGCCTCTGTTGAGGACAACCATCGGTACAACCATCGGTTGCCTCTGTTGAGGACAACCATCGGTACAACCATCGGTTGTCTCTGTTGAGGACAACCATCGGTACAACCATCGGTTGCCTCTGTTGAGGACAACCATCGGTAGCCTCTGTTGAGGACAACCATCGGTACAACCATCGGTTGCCTCTGTTGAGGACAACCATCGGTAGCCTCTGTTGAGGACAACCATCGGTTGCCTCTGTTGAGGACAACCACCGGTTGCCTCTGTTGAGGACAACCATCGGTTGCCTCTGCTGAGTACAACCATTGGTACAACCATCGTTTGCCTCTGTTGAGGACAACCATCGGTAGCCTCTGTTGAGGACAACCATCGGTACAACCATCGGTTGCCTCTGTTGAGGTCAACCATCGGTAGCCTCTGTTGAGGACAACCATCGGTTGCCTCTGTTGAGTACAACCATTGGTACAACCATCGTTTGCCTCTGTTGAGGATAACCATCGGTTGCCTCTGTTGAGGACAACCATCGGTAGCCTCTGTTGAGGAGAACCATCGGTTGCCTCTGTTGAGGACAACAGTTTGCCTCTGTTGAGGATAACCATCGGTTGCCTCTGTTGAGGACAACCATCGGTTGCCTCTATTGAGGACAACCATCGGTTGCCTCTGTTGAAGATACCCATCGGTAGCCTCTGTTGAGGACAACAGTTTGCCTCTGTTGAGGATAACCATCGGTTGCCTCTGTTGAGGACAACCATCGGTTGGTTGAGGACAACCATCGGTTGCCTCTATTGAGGACAACCATCGGTTGCCTCTGTTGAAGATACCCATCGGTAGCCTCTGTTGAGGACAACAGTTTGCCTCTATTGAGGATAACCATCGGTTGCCTCTATTGAGGACAACCATCGGTACAACCATCGGTTGCCTCTGTTGAGGACAACCATCGGTTGCCTCTGTTGAGGACAACCATCGGTACAACCATCGGTTGCCTCTGTTGAGGACAACCATCGGTTGCCTCTGTTGAGGACAACCATCGGTTGCCTCTGTTGAAGATACCCATCGGTAGCCTCTGTTGAGGACAACAGTTTGCCTCTGTTGAGGATAACCATCGGTTGCCTCTGTTGAGGACAACCATCGGTTGGTTGAGGACAACCATCGGTACAACCATCGGTTGCCTCTGTTGAGGACAACCATCGGTAGCCTCTGTTAAGGACAACCACCGGTTGCCTCTGTTGAGGACAACCATCGGTTGCCTCTGTTGAGGACAACCATCGGTACAACCATCGGTTGCCTCTGTTGAGGACAACCATCGGTACAACCATCGGTTGTCTCTGTTGAGGACAACCATCGGTACAACCATCGGTTGCCTCTGTTGAGGACAAGTATCGGTAGCCTCTGTTGAGGACAACCACCGGTTGCCTCTGTTGAGGACAACCATCGGTTGCCTCTGTTGAGTACAACCATTGGTACAACCATCGTTTGCCTCTGTTGAGGACAACCATCGGTAGCCTCTGTTGAGGACAACCATCGGTACAACCATCGGTTGCCTCTGTTGAGGACAACCATCGGTAGCCTCTGTTGAGGACAACCACCGGTTGCCTCTGTTGAGGACAACCATCGGTTGCCTCTGTTGAGTACAACCATTGGTACAACCATCGTTTGCCTCTGTTGAGGATAACCATCGGTTGCCTCTGTTGAGGACAACCATCGGTAGCCTCTGTTGAGGAGAACCATCGGTTGCCTCTGTTGAGGACAACAGTTTGCCTCTGTTGAGGATAACCATCGGTTGCCTCTGTTGAGGACAACCATCGGTTGCCTCTGTTGAGGACAACCATCGGTTGCCTCTGTTGAAGATACCCATCGGTAGCCTCTGTTGAGGACAACAGTTTGCCTCTGTTGAGGATAACCATCGGTTGCCTCTGTTGAGGACAACCATCGGTTGGTTGAGGACAACCATCGGTACAACCATCGGTTGCCTCTGTTGAGGACAACCATCGGTAGCCTCTGTTAAGGACAACCACCGGTTGCCTCTGTTGAGGACAACCATCGGTTGCCTCTGTTGAGGACAACCATCGGTACAACCATCGGTTGCCTCTGTTGAGGACAACCATCGGTACAACCATCGGTTGTCCTCTGTTGAGGACAACCATCGGTACAACCATCGGTTGCCTCTGTTGAGGACAACCATCGGTAGCCTCTGTTGAGGACAACCATCGGTTGCCTCTGTTGAGTACAACCATTGGTACAACCATCGTTTGCCTCTGTTGAGGACAACCATCGGTAGCCTCTGTTGAGGACAACCATCGGTACAACCATCGGTTGCCTCTGTTGAGGACAACCATCGGTAGCCTCTGTTGAGGACAACCATCGGTTGCCTCTGTTGAGTACAACCATTGGTACAACCATCGTTTGCCTCTGATGAGGATAACCATCGGTTGCCTCTGTTGAGGACAACCATCGGTAACCTCTGTTGAGGACAACCATAGGTTGCCTCTGTTGAGGACAACCATCGGTTGCCTCTGTTGAGGATAACCATCGGTTGCCTCTGTTGAGGATAACCATCGGTTGCCTCTGTTAAGGACAACCACCGGTTGCCTCTGTTGAGGACAACCATCGGTTGCCTCTGTTGAGGACAACCATCGGTACAACCATCGGTTGCCTCTGTTGAGGACAACCATCGGTACAACCATCGGTTGTCTCTGTTGAGGACAACCATCGGTACAACCATCGGTTGCCTCTGTTGAGGACAACCATCGGTAGCCTCTGTTGAGGACAACCATCGGTTGCCTCTGTTGAGTACAACCATTGGTACAACCATCGTTTGCCTCTGATGAGGATAACCATCGGTTGCCTCTGTTGAGGACAACCATCGGTAACCTCTGTTGAGGACAACCATAGGTTGCCTCTGTTGAGGACAACCATCGGTTGCCTCTGTTGAGGATAACCATCGGTTGCCTCTGTTAAGGACAACCACCGGTTGCCTCTGTTGAGGACAACCATCGGTTGCCTCTGTTGAGGACAACCATCGGTACAACCATCGGTTGCCTCTGTTGAGGACAACCATCGGTACAACCATCGGTTGTCTCTGTTGAGGACAACCATCGGTACAACCATCGGTTGCCTCTGTTGAGGACAACCATCGGTAGCCTCTGTTGAGGACAACCATCGGTACAACCATCGGTTGCCTCTGTTGAGGACAACCATCGGTAGCCTCTGTTGAGGACAACCATCGGTTGCCTCTGTTGAGGACAACCACCGGTTGCCTCTGTTGAGGACAACCATCGGTTGCCTCTGTTGAGTACAACCATTGGTACAACCATCGTTTGCCTCTGTTGAGGACAACCATCGGTAGCCTCTGTTGAGGACAACCATCGGTACAACCATCGGTTGCCTCTGTTGAGGTCAACCATCGGTAGCCTCTGTTGAGGACAACCATCGGTTGCCTCTGTTGAGTACAACCATTGGTACAACCATCGTTTGCTTCTGTTGAGGATAACCATCG
Organism: Cylicocyclus nassatus; assembly: GCA_958299035.1. Lineage (NCBI taxonomy): Eukaryota > Metazoa > Nematoda > Chromadorea > Rhabditida > Strongylidae > Cylicocyclus > Cylicocyclus nassatus. The sequence continues at coordinate 52,980,912 of CATQJL010000112.1, read as the reverse complement.
GTTGCCTCTGTTGAGGACAACCATCGGTAGCCTCTGTTGAGGAGAACCATCGGTTGCCTCTGTTGAGGACAACAGTTTGCCTCTGTTGAGCATAACCATCGGTTGCCTCTGTTGAGGACAACCATCGGTTGCCTCTATTGAGGACAACCATCGGTTGCCTCTGTTGAAGATACCCATCGGTAGCCTCTGTTGAGGACAACAGTTTGCCTCTGTTGAGGATAACCATCGGTTGCCTCTGTTGAGGACAACCATCGGTTGGTTGAGGACAACCATCGGTACAACCATCGGTTGCCTCTGTTGAGGACAACCATCGGTAGCCTCTGTTAAGGACAACCACCGGTTGCCTCTGTTGAGGACAACCATCGGTTGCCTCTGTTGAGGACAACCATCGGTACAACCATCGGTTGCCTCTGTTGAGGACAACCATCGGTACAACCATCGGTTGTCCTCTGTTGAGGACAACCATCGGTACAACCATCGGTTGCCTCTGTTGAGGACAACCATCGGTAGCCTCTGTTGAGGACAACCATCGGTTGCCTCTGTTGAGTACAACCATTGGTACAACCATCGTTTGCCTCTGTTGAGGACAACCATCGGTAGCCTCTGTTGAGGACAACCATCGGTACAACCATCGGTTGCCTCTGTTGAGGACAACCATCGGTAGCCTCTGTTGAGGACAACCATCGGTTGCCTCTGTTGAGTACAACCATTGGTACAACCATCGTTTGCCTCTGATGAGGATAACCATCGGTTGCCTCTGTTGAGGACAACCATCGGTAACCTCTGTTGAGGACAACCATAGGTTGCCTCTGTTGAGGACAACCATCGGTTGCCTCTGTTGAAGATAACCATCGGTTGCCTCTGTTAAGGACAACCACCGGTTGCCTCTGTTGAGGACAACCATCGGTTGCCTCTGTTGAGGACAACCATCGGTACAACCATCGGTTGCCTCTGTTGAGGACAACCATCGGTACAACCATCGGTTGTCTCTGTTGAGGACAACCATCGGTACAACCATCGGTTGCCTCTGTTGAGGACAAGTATCGGTAGCCTCTGTTGAGGACAACCACCGGTTGCCTCTGTTGAGGACAACCATCGGTTGCCTCTGTTGAGTACAACCATTGGTACAACCATCGTTTGCCTCTGTTGAGGACAACCATCGGTAGCCTCTGTTGAGGACAACCATCGGTACAACCATCGGTTGCCTCTGTTGAGGACAACCATCGGTAGCCTCTGTTGAGGACAACCACCGGTTGCCTCTGTTGAGGACAACCATCGGTTGCCTCTGTTGAGTACAACCATTGGTACAACCATCGTTTGCCTCTGTTGAGGATAACCATCGGTTGCCTCTGTTGAGGACAACCATCGGTAGCCTCTGTTGAGGAGAACCATCGGTTGCCTCTGTTGAGGACAACAGTTTGCCTCTGTTGAGGATAACCATCGGTTGCCTCTGTTGAGGACAACCATCGGTTGCCTCTGTTGAGGACAACCACCGGTTGCCTCTGTTGAGGACAACCATCGGTTGCCTCTGTTGAGGACAACCATCGGTACAACCATCGGTTGCCTCTGTTGAGGACAACCATCGGTACAACCATCGGTTGTCTCTGTTGAGGACAACCATCGATACAACCATCGGTTGCCTCTGTTGAGGACAAGTATCGGTAGCCTCTGTTGAGGACAACCACCGGTTGCCTCTGTTGAGGACAACCATCGGTTGCCTCTGTTGAGTACAACCATTGGTACAACCATCGTTTGCCTCTGTTGAGGACAACCATCGGTAGCCTCTGTTGAGGACAACCATCGGTACAACCATCGGTTGCCTCTGTTGAGGACAACCATCGGTAGCCTCTGTTGAGGACAACCACCGGTTGCCTCTGTTGAGGACAACCATCGGTTGCCTCTGTTGAGTACAACCATTGGTACAACCATCGTTTGCCTCTGTTGAGGATAACCATCGGTTGCCTCTGTTGAGGACAACCATCGGTAGCCTCTGTTGAGGAGAACCATCGGTTGCCTCTGTTGAGGACAAGTATCGGTAGCCTCTGTTGAGGACAACCACCGGTTGCCTCTGTTGAGGACAACCATCGGTTGCCTCTGTTGAGTACAACCATTGGTACAACCATCGTTTGCCTCTGTTGAGGACAACCATCGGTAGCCTCTGTTGAGGACAACCATCGGTACAACCATCGGTTGCCTCTGTTGAGGACAACCATCGGTAGCCTCTGTTGAGGACAACCACCGGTTGCCTCTGTTGAGGACAACCATCGGTTGCCTCTGTTGAGTACAACCATTGGTACAACCATCGTTTGCCTCTGTTGAGGATAACCATCGGTTGCCTCTGTTGAGGACAACCATCGGTAGCCTCTGTTGAGGAGAACCATCGGTTGCCTCTGTTGAGGACAACAGTTTGCCTCTGTTGAGGATAACCATCGGTTGCCTCTGTTGAGGACAACCATCGGTTGCCTCTGTTGAGGACAACCACCGGTTGCCTCTGTTGAGGACAACCATCGGTTGCCTCTGTTGAGGACAACCATCGGTACAACCATCGGTTGCCTCTGTTGAGGACAACCATCGGTACAACCATCGGTTGTCTCTGTTGAGGACAACCATCGGTACAACCATCGGTTGCCTCTGTTGAGGACAAGTATCGGTAGCCTCTGTTGAGGACAACCACCGGTTGCCTCTGTTGAGGACAACCATCGGTTGCCTCTGTTGAGTACAACCATTGGTACAACCATCGTTTGCCTCTGTTGAGGACAACCATCGGTAGCCTCTGTTGAGGACAACCATCGGTACAACCATCGGTTGCCTCTGTTGAGGACAACCATCGGTAGCCTCTGTTGAGGACAACCACCGGTTGCCTCTGTTGAGGACAACCATCGGTTGCCTCTGTTGAGTACAACCATTGGTACAACCATCGTTTGCCTCTGTTGAGGATAACCATCGGTTGCCTCTGTTGAGGACAACCATCGGTAGCCTCTGTTGAGGAGAACCATCGGTTGCCTCTGTTGAGGACAACAGTTTGCCTCTGTTGAGGATAACCATCGGTTGCCTCTGTTGAGGACAACCATCGGTTGCCTCTGTTGAGGACAACCATCGGTTGCCTCTGTTGAAGATACCCATCGGTAGCCTCTGTTGAGGACAACAGTTTGCCTCTGTTGAGGATAACCATCGGTTGCCTCTGTTGAGGACAACCATCGGTTGGTTGAGGACAACCATCGGTACAACCATCGGTTGCCTCTGTTGAGGACAACCATCGGTAGCCTCTGTTAAGGACAACCACCGGTTGCCTCTGTTGAGGACAACCATCGGTTGCCTCTGTTGAGGACAACCATCGGTACAACCATCGGTTGCCTCTGTTGAGGACAACCATCGGTATAACCATCGGTACAACCATCGGTTGCCTCTGTTGAGGACAACCATCGGTAGCCTCTGTTGAGGACAACCATCGGTTGCCTCTGTTGAGTACAACCATTGGTACAACCATCGTTTGCCTCTGTTGAGGACAACCATCGGTAGCCTCTGTTGAGGACAACCATCGGTACAACCATCGGTTGCCTCTGTTGAGGACAACCATCGGTAGCCTCTGTTGAGGACAACCATCGGTTGCCTCTGTTGAGTACAACCATTGGTACAACCATCGTTTGCCTCTGATGAGGATAACCATCGGTTGCCTCTGTTGAGGACAACCATCGGTAACCTCTGTTGAGGACAACCATAGGTTGCCTCTGTTGAGGACAACCATCGGTTGCCTCTGTTGAGGATAACCATCGGTTGCCCCTGTTGAGGACAACCATCGGTTGCCTCTGTTGAGGACAACCATCGGTTGCCTCTGTTGAGGATAACCATCGGTTGCCTCTGTTGAGGACAACCATCGGTTGCCTCTGTTGAGGATAACCATCGGTACAACCATCGGTTGCCTCTGTTGAGGACAACCATCGGTAGCCTCTGTTGAGGACAACCATCGGTACAACCATCGGTTGCCTCTGTTGAGGACAACCATCGGTTGGTTGAGGACAACCATCGGTACAACCATCGGTTGCCTCTGTTGAGGACAACCATCGGTAGCCTCTGTTAAGGACAACCACCGGTTGCCTCTGTTGAGGACAACCATCGGTTGCCTCTGTTGAGGACAACCATCGGTTGCCTCTGTTGAGGACAACCATCGGTACAACCATCGGTTGCCTCTGTTGAGGACAACCGATGGTATAACCATCGGTTGTCCTCTGTTGAGGACAACCATCGGTACAACCATCGGTTGCCTCTGTTGAGGACAACCATCGGTAGCCTCTGTTGAGGACAACCATCGGTTGCCTCTGTTGAGGACAACCATCGGTACAACCATCGGTTGCCTCTGTTGAGGACAACCATCGGTATAACCATCGGTTGTCCTCTGTTGAGGACAACCATCGGTACAACCATCGGTTGCCTCTGTTGAGGACAACCATCGGTAGCCTCTGTTGAGGACAACCATCGGTTGCCTCTGTTGAGTACAACCATTGGTACAACCATCGTTTGCCTCTGTTGAGGACAACCATCGGTAGCCTCTGTTGAGGACAACCATCGGTACAACCATCGGTTGCCTCTGTTGAGGACAACCATCGGTAGCCTCTGTTGAGGACAACCATCGGTTGCCTCTGTTGAGTACAACCATTGGTACAACCATCGTTTGCCTCTGATGAGGATAACCATCGGTTGCCTCTGTTGAGGACAACCATCGGTAACCTCTGTTGAGGACAACCATAGGTTGCCTCTGTTGAGGACAACCATCGGTTGCCTCTGTTGAGGATAACCATCGGTTGCCCCTGTTGAGGACAACCATCGGTTGCCTCTGTTGAGGACAACCATCGGTTGCCTCTGTTGAGGATAACCATCGGTTGCCTCTGTTGAGGACAACCATCGGTTGCCTCTGTTGAGGATAACCATCGGTACAACCATCGGTTGCCTCTGTTGAGGACAACCATCGGTAGCCTCTGTTGAGGACAACCATCGGTACAACCATCGGTTGCCTCTGTTGAGGACAACCATCGGTTGGTTGAGGACAACCATCGGTACAACCATCGGTTGCCTCTGTTGAGGACAACCATCGGTAGCCTCTGTTAAGGACAACCACCGGTTGCCTCTGTTGAGGACAACCATCGGTTGCCTCTGTTGAGGACAACCATCGGTACAACCATCGGTTGCCTCTGTTGAGGACAACCATCGGTACAACCATCGGTTGTCCTCTGTTGAGGACAACCATCGGTACAACCATCGGTTGCCTCTGTTGAGGACAACCATCGGTAGCCTCTGTTGAGGACAACCACCGGTTGCCTCTGTTGAGGACAACCATCGGTTGCCTCTGTTGAGTACAACCATTGGTACAACCATCGTTTGCCTCTGTTGAGGATAACCATCGGTTGCCTCTGTTGAGGACAACCATCGGTAGCCTCTGTTGAGGACAACCATCGGTACAACCATCGGTTGCCTCTGTTGAGGACAACCATCGGTAGCCTCTGTTGAGGACAACCATCGGTAGCCTCTGTTGAGGACAACCACCGGTTGCCTCTGTTGAGTACAACCATTGATACAACCATCGTTTGCCTCTGATGAGGATAACCATCGGTTGCCTCTGTTGAGGACAACCATCGGTAACCTCTGTTGAGGACAACCATAGGTTGCCTCTGTTGAGGACAACAGTTTGCCTCTATTGAGGATAACCATCGGTTGCCTCTATTGAGGACAACCATCGGTACAACCATCGGTTGCCTCTGTTGAGGACAACCATCGGTAGCCTCTGTTGAGGACAACCATCGGTTGCCTCTGTTGAGTACAACCATTGGTACAACCATCGTTTGCCTCTGATGAGGATAACCATCGGTTGCCTCTGTTGAGGACAACCATCGGTAGCCTCTGTTGAGGACAACCATCGGTACAACCATCGGTTGCCTCTGTTGAGGACAACCATCGGTAGCCTCTGTTGAGGACAACCATCGGTTGCCTCTGTTGAGTACAACCATTGGTACAACCATCGTTTGCCTCTGATGAGGATAACCATCGGTTGCCTCTGTTGAGGACAACCATCGGTAACCTCTGTTGAGGACAACCATAGGTTGCCTCTGTTGAGGACAACCATCGGTTGCCTCTGTTGAGGATAACCATCGGTTGCCTCTGTTGAGGACAACCATCGGTTGCCTCTGTTGAGGACAACCATCGGTTGCCTCTGTTGAGGATAACCATCGGTTGCCTCTGTTGAGGACAACCATCGGTTGCCTCTGTTGAGGATAACCATCGGTACAACCATCGGTTGCCTCTGTTGAGGACAACCATCGGTAGCCTCTGTTGAGGACAACCATCGGTACAACCATCGGTTGCCTCTGTTGAGGACAACCATCGGTTGGTTGAGGACAACCATCGGTACAACCATCGGTTGCCTCTGTTGAGGACAACCATCGGTAGCCTCTGTTAAGGACAACCACCGGTTGCCTCTGTTGAGGACAACCATCGGTTGCCTCTGTTGAGGACAACCATCGGTACAACCATCGGTTGCCTCTGTTGAGGACAACCATCGGTACAACCATCGGTTGTCCTCTGTTGAGGACAACCATCGGTACAACCATCGGTTGCCTCTGTTGAGGACAACCATCGGTAGCCTCTGTTGAGGACAACCACCGGTTGCCTCTGTTGAGGACAACCATCGGTTGCCTCTGTTGAGTACAACCATTGGTACAACCATCGTTTGCCTCTGTTGAGGATAACCATCGGTTGCCTCTGTTGAGGACAACCATCGGTAGCCTCTGTTGAGGACAACCATCGGTACAACCATCGGTTGCCTCTGTTGAGGACAACCATCGGTAGCCTCTGTTGAGGACAACCATCGGTAGCCTCTGTTGAGGACAACCACCGGTTGCCTCTGTTGAGTACAACCATTGATACAACCATCGTTTGCCTCTGATGAGGATAACCATCGGTTGCCTCTGTTGAGGACAACCATCGGTAACCTCTGTTGAGGACAACCATAGGTTGCCTCTGTTGAGGACAACCATCGGTTGCCTCTGTTGAGGATAACCATCGGTTGCCTCTGTTGAGGACAACCATCGGTTGCCTCTGTTGAGGACAACCATCGGTTGCCTCTGTTGAGGATAACCATCGGTTGCCTCTGTTGAGGACAACCATCGGTTGCCTCTGTTGAGGATAACCATCGGTACAACCATCGGTTGCCTCTGTTGAGGACAACCATCGGTAGCCTCTGTTGAGGACAACCATCGGTACAACCATCGGTTGCCTCTGTTGAGGACAACCATCGGTTGGTTGAGGACAACCATCGGTACAACCATCGGTTGCCTCTGTTGAGGACAACCATCGGTAGCCTCTGTTAAGGACAACCACCGGTTGCCTCTGTTGAGGACAACCATCGGTTGCCTCTGTTGAGGACAACCATCGGTACAACCATCGGTTGCCTCTGTTGAGGACAACCATCGGTACAACCATCGGTTGTCCTCTGTTGAGGACAACCATCGGTACAACCATCGGTTGCCTCTGTTGAGGACAACCATCGGTAGCCTCTGTTGAGGACAACCACCGGTTGCCTCTGTTGAGGACAACCATCGGTTGCCTCTGTTGAGTACAACCATTGGTACAACCATCGTTTGCCTCTGTTGAGGATAACCATCGGTTGCCTCTGTTGAGGACAACCATCGGTAGCCTCTGTTGAGGACAACCATCGGTACAACCATCGGTTGCCTCTGTTGAGGACAACCATCGGTAGCCTCTGTTGAGGACAACCATCGGTAGCCTCTGTTGAGGACAACCACCGGTTGCCTCTGTTGAGTACAACCATTGATACAACCATCGTTTGCCTCTGATGAGGATAACCATCGGTTGCCTCTGTTGAGGACAACCATCGGTAACCTCTGTTGAGGACAACCATAGGTTGCCTCTGTTGAGGACAACAGTTTGCCTCTATTGAGGATAACCATCGGTTGCCTCTATTGAGGACAACCATCGGTACAACCATCGGTTGCCTCTGTTGAGGACAACCATCGGTAGCCTCTGTTGAGGACAACCATCGGTTGCCTCTGTTGAGTACAACCATTGGTACAACCATCGTTTGCCTCTGATGAGGATAACCATCGGTTGCCTCTGTTGAGGACAACCATCGGTAGCCTCTGTTGAGGAGAACCATCGGTTGCCTCTGTTGAGGACAACAGTTTGCCTCTGTTGAGGATAACCATCGGTTGCCTCTGTTGAGGACAACCATCGGTTGCCTCTGTTGAGGACAACCATCGGTACAACCATCGGTTGCCTCTGTTGAGGACAACCATCGGTTGCCTCTGTTGAAGATACCCATCGGTAGCCTCTGTTGAGGACAACAGTTTGCCTCTGTTGAGGATAACCATCGGTTGCCTCTGTTGAGGACAACCATCGGTTGGTTGAGGACAACCATCGGTACAACCATCGGTTGTCCTCTGTTGAGGACAACCATCGGTACAACCATCGGTTGCCTCTGTTGAGGACAACCATCGGTACAACCATCGGTTGCCTCTGTTGAGGACAACCATCGGTACAACCATCGGTTGTCCTCTGTTGAGGACAACCATCGGTACAACCATCGTTTGCCTCTGTTGAGGATAACCATCGGTTGCCTCTGTTGAGGACAACCATCGGTTGCCTCTGTTGAGGACAACCATCGGTAGCCTCTTGAGGACAACCATCGGTTGCCTCTGTTGAGTACAACCATTGGTACAACCATCGTTTGCCTCTGATGAGGATAACCATCGGTTGCCTCTGTTGAGGACAACCATCGGTAACCTCTGTTGAGGACAACCATAGGTTGCCTCTGTTGAGGACAACCATCCGTTGCCTCTGTTGAGGATAACCATCGGTTGCCTCTGTTGAGGACAACCATCGGTACAACCATCGGTTGCCTCTGTTGAGGACAACCATCGGTTGCCAGTACAACCATTGGTACAACCATCGTTTGCCTCTGTTGAGGACAACCATCGGTAGCCTCTGTTGAGGACAACCATCGGTACAACCATCGGTTGCCTCTGTTGAGGACAACCATCGGTAGCCTCTGTTGAGGACAACCATCGGTTGCCTCTGTTGAGTACAACCATTGGTACAACCATCGTTTGCCTCTGATGAGGATAACCATCGGTTGCCTCTGTTGAGGACAACCATCGGTAACCTCTGTTGAGGACAACCATAGGTTGCCTCTGTTGAGGACAACCATCGGTTGCCTCTGTTGAGGATAACCATCGGTTGCCTCTGTTGAGGACAACCATCGGTTGCCTCTGTTGAGGATAACCATCGGTTGCCTCTGTTGAGGACAACCATCGGTTGCCTCTGTTGAGGATAACCATCGGTACAACCATCGGTTGCCTCTGTTGAGGACAACCATCGGTTGCCTCTGTTGAAGATACCGTCGGTAGCCTCTGTTGAGGACAACAGTTTGCCTCTGTTGAGGATAACCATCGGTTGCCTCGTTGAGGACAACCATCGGTTGGTTGAGGACAACCATCGGTACAACCATCGGTTGCCTCTGTTGAGGACAACCATCGGTAGCCTCTGTTAAGGACAACCACCGGTTGCCTCTGTTGAGGACAACCATCGGTTGCCTCTGTTGAGGACAGCCATCGGTACAACCATCGGTTGCCTCTGTTGAGGACAACCATCGGTACAACCATCGGTTGTCCTCTGTTGAGGACAACCATCGGTACAACCATTGGTTGCCTCTGTTGAGGACAACCATCGGTAGCCTCTGTTGAGGACAACCACCGGTTGCCTCTGTTGAGGACAACCATCGGTTGCCTCTGTTGAGTACAACCATTGGTACAACCATCGTTTGCCTCTGTTGAGGATAACCTTCGGTTGCCTCTGTTGAGGACAACCATCGGTAGCCTCTGTTGAGGACAACCATCGGTTGCCTCTGTTGAGTACAACCATTGGTACAACCATCGTTTGCCTCTGATGAGGATAACCATCGGTTGCCTCTGTTGAGGACAACCATCGGTAACCTCTGTTGAGGACAACCATAGGTTGCCTCTGTTGAGGACAACAGTTTGCCTCTGTTGAGGATAACCATCGGTTGCCTCTGTTGAGGACAACCATCGGTACAACCATCGGTTGCCTCTGTTGAGGACAACCATCGGTAGCCTCTGTTGAGGACAACCATCGGTTGCCTCTGTTGAGTACAACCATTGGTACAACCATCGTTTGCCTCTGATGAGGATAACCATCGGTTGCCTCTGTTGAGGACAACCATCGGTAGCTTCTGTTGAGGAGAACCATCGGTTGCCTCTGTTGAGGACAACAGTTTGCTTCTGTTGAGGATAACCATCGGTTGCCTCTGTTGAGGACAACCATCGGTACAACCATCGGTTGCCTCTGTTGAGGACAACCATCGGTACAACCATCGGTTGCCTCTGTTGAGGACAACCATCGGTTGCCTCTGTTGAAGATACCCATCGGTAGCCTCTGTTGAGGACAACAGTTTGCCTCTGTTGAGGATAACCATCGGTTGCCTCTGTTGAGGACAACCATCGGTACAACCATCGGTTGCCTCTGTTGAGGACAACCATCGGTAGCCTCTGTTGAGGACAACCATCGGTTGCCTCTGTTGAGGACAACCATCGGTACAACCATCGGTTGCCTCTGATGAGGATAACCATCGGTTGCCTCTGTTGAGGACAACCATCGGTAGCCTCTGTTGAGGAGAACCATCGGTTGCCTCTGTTGAGGACAACAGTTTGCTTCTGTTGAGGATAACCATCGGTTGCCTCTGTTGAGGACAACCATCGGTTGCCTCTGTTGAGGACAACCATCGGTACAACCATCGGTTGCCTCTGTTGAGGACAACCATCGGTACAACCATCGGTTGCCTCTGTTGAGGACAACCATCGGTTGCCTCTGTTGAAGATACCCATCGGTAGCCTCTGTTGAGGACAACAGTTTGCCTCTGTTGAGGATAACCATCGGTTGCCTCTGTTGAGGACAACCATCGGTACAACCATCGGTTGCCTCTGTTGAGGACAACCATCGGTACAACCATCGGTTGCCTCTGTTGAGGACAACCATCGGTACAACCATCGGTTGTCCTCTGTTGAGGACAACCATCGGTACAACCATCGTTTGCCTCTGTTGAGGATAACCATCGGTTGCCTCTGTTGAGGACAACCATCGGTAGCCTCTGTTGAGGACAACCATCGGTACAACCATCGGTTGCCTCTGTTGAGGACAACCATCGGTAGCCTCTGTTGAGGACAACCATCGGTTGCCTCTGTTGAGTACAACCATTGGTACAACCATCGTTTGCCTCTGATGAGGATAACCATCGGTTGCCTCTGTTGAGGACAACCATCGGTAACCTCTGTTGAGGACAACCATAGGTTGCCTCTGTTGAGGACAACCATCGGTTGCCTCTGTTGAGGATAACCATCGGTTGCCTCTGTTGAGGACAACCATCGGTTGCCTCTGTTGAGGATAACCATCGGTTGCCTCTGTTGAGGACAACCATCGGTTGCCTCTGTTGAGGATAACCATCGGTTGCCTCTGTTGAGGACAACCATCGGTTGCCTCTGTTGAGGACAACCATCGGTTGCCTCTGTTGAGGATAACCATCGGTTGCCTCTGTTGAGGACAACCATCGTTGCCTCTGTTGAGGATAACCATCGGTTGCCTCTGTTGAGGACAACCATCGTTGCCTCTGTTGAGGATAACCATCGGTACAACCATCGGTTGCCTCTGTTGAGGACAACCATCGGTAGCCTCTGTTGAGGACAACCATCGGTTGCTTCTGTTGAGGACAACCATCGGTTGCCCCTGTTGAGGACAACCACAATTAAAGAGCCAAAATTGTTTTCTCTTCTTGAGGAATATAACTTCGTTTTTTTACCGAAGTGTATGTGATGCCGGGCGGAGCCGGGTATGCCAGCTAGTTACCATTTAAGAGCGGAAGCGACTCCCAGAGAATCCCTTCTTCGATATTGTCTTCGTGCATAAGGGGGTTCGCGTGGGAAGGGGAGGGGAGCCTCAGCGGGAATCATTTCAATGGTACAACGTACATCCCCTCCTTGAGGGGATGTACGTGCATACGGGCCTTAGATGGACCCTAGGTGATTTTTTATAGAGCTTGTTCCACTCTATCGAATGGTACCGTAAGTTCAGAGCCTCACGTTTAGAATCAGCACTATATAGCTTAGTAGAGAGTTCCGCTTGTTTTTTTCGTTTTTTGAGGCAAAATATGTCATTTTATGGCTTAAAACTCTTTTCAAAGTTTCTACTGTAATCTTTCAGTAACGGAGGGCAACCAGTAATTCGTTTCATACAGTGAATTAAGTTGAGGCCAGCTTCACAAAATGATACCCAAAGCTTTCTGAAAGACTTTATCACAAGAGAGTTATAAATAACCAAACAGTAGGCACATATCTGGGGCATCCTGTATATAGTAAGAACGAAGAAATACTTGTACGCTGCTCCACTGGGTTCCTGTGGAGCCTGTTTCATGCGAACAGACTTTGATAGTTTACCTCGAAATACTTGGGCAGATAATTCTGTGGTGAGAATATGCTTGCAGCAATTGAGAAAAGCAATTTATCTTTCAGTATCATTAGTATCTTCGCCTCAGAATGAAATGCGATGGTTGAACGGTGTTGATTGATTATGTACTGCTATTTGTGGAAGGCGAGTATGATACCCTATTACTGTCTATGGAAGGCGACTGTTGCAATCATAACTATATATGTACACATATATAGGTACAAAGGTCTTTCAAAGCCGGGCCATGGATACTGTTAGATGTTAGTGTGAAAAGATATATACAGGCTTAATGTATTTCATGCTGTTCGGCTTGTCTGTAGCGTCTAGGCGTTCAGAAATCTCTGCAGACCTATATTAGGTCATCAAGAAAATAACTTCGCTTTTTTCAAAGGAGCATCACATCTGAAGGAACGAAGTTTTCTGAGAGATCTTGGCAGCATTTGATGCAGATTTTTATCCTCTTTCTAAATTTATAGAAACGTTGCAGCACAATCAATGAGCTCTTGGAAAACTACCAAAATCTGCGACCCATGCTTTTTGAGATGCTCAAGTTTCACAAATTTTCTGAAATTTTATATCAACCTTCCGAAAGAGACCAAGTAACTCTTTGGTAGAGAAAACCTCAGAGGATACGCCGCAGCTTTTTTCTCGTTCCCATGTCTCGCCAGAAATTTCTAAAAGATTTTTTTACTAAAACTATCGGATTTTGGAAGGCCTATGTCAGCCACATTCGCATAAAACACCAATAAATCTTCAGAATCTGAAACATCCAAGACAGTGCTATGACTTAATTCTAATTTTACAAAGCGAATCAGGGTTTACAGAATCGAAATATGTAATTTTGAATTTTCCGGGTACAGCCCGGTACGCGTTCGAAAATGTATATTATGATGATTTTGTCTCCGAAAAGTCCATAAAGCAGAAGCAGAAAACACATTTTAGGAAGAGGGGAAAAAGCCGCATCGAATGATAACCGAGCTGCTCACCGTTTGATGTTCTACGAAGTTTGTGTTGACCATGTATGGAAACTGGTAGCATCAATCAAAACTCTATTCAAAAAATACGACGAGTTATGGATAGGAGGAAAAATTTGTTTTGTATTCTGTAGGGTTCGCGCCACCCAACCGATGCTTGAGCTTCATGGGAGAATTGATATAAAAATTTTGAAAAATAGCTAAACTTGACCATGGCAAAAAGTATTGGTCGTAGATTTTGGTAATTTTCCTAGAGCTCATTGACTGTGCTACAACAGTTTTACAACGATTGGAAAGAGGATGAAATTCTGTATCGAATGCTACCGGAATCTCCTTCGTTCCATCAGATGTGAAGCCCCTTTGAAGAAAGCGAAATTACTTTCGGAATGACCTAATATATTAAGTGTTCCTATTAGGTTGGAATATGCGCCTTGCGTCAAAAAGGAAAAATTCGAACAGCATTATAACCCAGTTAGATTGTAATCATCAGATAAAGTAAAGTAGGCTTTTCAAGATACTATTCAAATGCCTATATTAGCTTTGACACGAAATTCAAAACCAAAAACTTACAAATTCATGCGCCGAAAGCCATAAACAAAAATCAAAACAAAATCGTGTCTTCGCTCAAGACAATCTAACGAAAATTCTTACCTACGCACATATACATTGCGTATCAGACAATTATGCATATACATATACCAGCTAGATCACCCGGCTCCGTCCGGTCCTGTCAAAACACTATGATAAAGGTCCCACCCGTTTCCTGTTGCCCACTTCTTCATGCCAATTTCCGTTGAGTTACAGTGCTGGCCATAGCTATAAAGCCACCCTAAAAAATCATTGCAATTTGCCTGTCTCACAAGGAAAGGATACTTGGTGACCTTGTCCTTTTGAAAAGATACCGTCAAATGCATTTTGAAGCGATTCCAAATCTGTTTTTACTATCCGCTGTGCGCTCTTCCAAAAGAAGTTATAAACACTTCTTGTCACCAAAACTTTCATTGTTTTTGATGCATGATTCACCAATATCGTCCGATTGTTCGCTTACGCACTACAAAAGAGCGTTCAAATAAGGTAAAGCTTCACGTTAAGTTCAGGGAAACTGTAATCAATACATCATCAGTATCTAAAAAGCCTGGATACTGACGATTTGACTGCCTATATCTCGCAAAATCAATATGGAAAATAGTTCATAACTTTGTTTAGGGAATCGCACAGCAGATAATGAACATAGATTTAGAATTAACGTTCCAAGACCCACTTACTGGTGTACATCTCATTGCAAAAAGCCACGGTCACTAAGTATCCTTTCTTTGTTAGTTAAAAATGTCTGAAAAATCACCGTTTTGCGTGTAAACCAACGCCATATCATTATCCAGAAAACGGCTCGCAATTTTATTAGTTTTGCTCGGAGAAAAATTTAAAAAATTTGAAAGCCGCGTTCTGAAGGCTGATCACAGCTATAAGGCCACCTCCTGTTCCAAAGCAATACGCTAATCTTTGAACCTAAAATTTTCTGTACAGTTATAGCATCAGAATATGAAATGCCTCTCAAAAGAAAAGTTCAAAACTCGATAGTTGACGAGCGAAAACTTCTGGACAAAAGTTGAACACTTTGTTTGCATGACGACGTACTTATGCAGATGTTGTCAGAATTTTTGCAAAGACGCAGTCGCAACCTTGAAGTCAAAATGCTTCATCTGCAGTTCAGTTGTACGCAGGGATGATACGACTCCAAATTTTTGCTTACTCTAATTCTTCAACAAACTAATTCTTACGGAACTGTTAGAATCACTAAAATTTCAAAGTTTTGGGCGGTTTTCCGTTTAAACGAATGGTTCAGAGTGAGTCTTATTTACGCAGTAGGCCTTACCTATTTTTGCTGGAACAGCGCTCATGGCGAACCTTAATTCTAGAAGTTACTATGGTGTTGTTGCAATCAGCACACTTTTGGCGTTGAACAGAAGACGTAATGTGCACACGACCAAGTTTTTTGAGCGTCAAAATTAGAGTTCTGTGGTTCTAACAAGACTCGTAAGACTCGTCTATCTGAAGGTGACGCTAGGGCTGTTTCATCGACATCAGCGATTACGCAATGTTGAATCAAGCACTCTTCACCGACTTCATTGAAAAGGCTCAGCAAATTCTAACACCCTTATCGGATTTGGATAAGGGCTTGAAAACTCAGTAAACCAGCAGTTTTTTGAAATATGACTTTTTATGCCTTTGAAGCAAAAAAAAACAGAATAAATTTTATTTTAAAAGGCAAGACCTCCCAGGTGTAACAAACGTTTCATGTTCTAGTGCTATAAGTGTACAAAAAATTCTAGGTTTAAAGATTATCGTATTGCTTGAAAACAGGAGGTGGCCTTGTAGCTGTGATCAGTCTTTAGAACGTTTTTTTTCAATTCTTTTCAAATTTTTCTCCGAGCAAAAACTATGAAATTGAGAGCCGTTCTGGATAATGATATGGCGTTGATGATCTAATCTTGTGTTCGTAATCAGCATGCTTGATTACCTCCTGTGCCAACTCCCAGCCCCACAGGTCAGACTTTTGAAAATTGATAAAATCGATATCGATTGATAACGAGAAATAGCCTACGTCTTACGACATCGTCCCGCCCGAAGTGTAGGTGTGCCAATTGGTCCGGATCGGTCCGGAAACAAAAATTTCTATTTGGAACATACGTACAGACATACATACAGACAACAGACAGTCAGTTTTATATATAAAAAGATACAGTGCGGTGTTTTTTCTGGTTTCTAGAAATCGAAAAAACGAAGTTCTTCGCGTTTTTCAGATCAATGTTGAGCTGCTCTTACCCTAGCAGTTGTAACTTACAAGCCCTTAGAACTACAATAGCAAGTTCTTGCCCTTAAAAAAGCAAGCCGCGAAAATAATTAAATTTTGCGCTCTTCGGACTTTTCATGCCCACTTGATAACAATTTTGATATTTCTCGCAAATCACTTCTGGGAATGGACGAGAATACGCCAAGGCTTGTACATAGTGTACAAATGCTGGTTGTAAGAGCAGCTCCGCATAGAATTGCGAAAAGCGTGCAAATCTGCGTTTGTTCGATACTTGGCAAAGAAAAACCGCAACTGCATGTATAAATGTCTGATATGGAATGAATATGTGTGAGCAAGTAAGAGTTTTCTTAAAATTTCCTGGACGCGGAATTGCGATTTTGTTTCGAATTTTTATGGTTTCCGGGAACCGATTTTTCAGTTTCGCTTCCAGACTTCGCATGGATCGAAGTTGGCGTACGCGTCCGAGCACTTTCTATAGCTTTGCTATCATGTGATATATCACAACCCATCTAAGATGAATTTTCAAAAAATGAATTATTGCGTTTCATACTTTATGTGCGACTTATGTCTCAACCCAAACATCGAACATTTACACGTGAAATTACTGAAGATACTCTATCTCTACAAATCAAGGAGCGAGACCTGGCAATTCTTTGTAAGTGTAATGTTGCTATAAACGTAGTTAGTACAAGAAGCTTTCGACTTTTGCCTGCAGTTTCAGGAAACATGAAGTCTGACATCAATTATTTCTCGAATTTTTGGCCTAATTCTATTTATAAGTTTTGGCCATGGAACAAATCGCGTTGTCATTAATGGCTCGCTCAGTATTTGCCCTTTTTGGGACTAGCACACGAAGTAGATGAAATGGCAATAGACAAAGACAATAGTTCATTTGATTGTTCAGATACTCGGATAAATCATTCAAAAACAGTGGCCGCGAAAAAGTTGCGGACAAACCGCGCTCCTTTGCTTGTCGTTCACTTTCAAACGTAAAATGGTAAAAGAAAAAATGATTTGACTATGGCATTATGCAGCTCTGCAAGAGCTACAACCGCACATTGCGCTTTTTAGAAAACATGGATAAACAATTTGAAATTTTTTTTACCAAAACATGTCAAAAATGGCGGCTTCAGAATGTCGTGGACAACAGCTCTTTGAACCGAGAAATTTTCGTTGGAATACTTCTTGAATCGAAAACACAAGACATTCAAAGCATGAGCTTACATAAAAAGCTCATTAAGGGCTATAATCTGTTTATAGTTAATCAAATAAAATTGCCAACTTTTTATTTTGCGTTTTATAGAATTAACCCCTAATTCCATCTTCCAAAAAATTTGTTGTAATAGGAACTGTATCAGTACATTTCAACGAAGCTATTACATGTACTGATGAGTATCTTCGCCAGAAATAATTCTGGGTAATGATGCACACACATAACCTCTGCATCTCATCACCTTGCACCGTTTGCAGGCTTGCAGCTCGGTCACTTCCGCTCTATGAGCCGTATGTAGGCTCATTCGAAAGAGCGATTTCCCTGATCAAAGCCAAACCGAATTGAAACTTTGAAATTGAAATTAAATAATTATTAGAATATTGTTAATTCCGAACTCCCAGTAGAACTTCTAGCGAAAGGAGCTTGGCTTAACCTATCTGGAAGATCTTAAGCCTTTCAATGAGGCTGAGCTTCTACAAATCCATTTTTAAATTTTCCAGGATCTCTTAAACATCTTACCTCTTTTTTTGTGTCAAAAAAGTCTCGCTCTTCTGAATAAGCCTATTCATAGATTTCATGAGAACTTCCCGAGGGTTTCATCTAGTGAGAAGTGAGAAGCGCAAGAATGAATAATTTGCGAGAACTATAACGGATGGCACGCAGCTGGAACTTCCCGTGGATCTCCGCGAAAACTTTAAAGTGCAACAATTTCTGAGGAGTTTATCACGATACACTTCCCGATGGTTCCTTATCGATACGCTACGTCAATTCATACGTAAGTGCTATATGCGATTACAGAAATCTAATCTTTATATATAATGCTCACCTCAAAATCTCTATCGCAAATGAGATGAAAACTCGTTGGACTTTTAATTATCTCCATCTTTTACATCGTTTTCATAGTTATATGCTGTAAATTTCTCTCGCGGTGAATCATCCGCAGTACTTGTTTTTTCATGTTTCTTATCGCACCGGCATCTGGAGATGTTCATTTTGTGGAATGATTCCTTCTTAGGAGAAGCTGCTATTGAGTGTAAAATCCGCTCAAAATCTATGATGTATGAAAGATGCTATATAAAGTGTATGTACACATTGTTGTCACATACACGTAAGAAAATTCTGTCTCCTCGTAGTGTTTGTAAGGAATTAGTGGATAAACCCTTCCCGAATGAGTAGTATGGATGAATAATTAGTAAATTCCTAGGAAGGAAAAACTGTTTAGCCAATTTGCGGCGCAGCTAAAGTGTCTTCACAAGATATACAAGCCACAATTCTAGGTTTGATTTTTCAGCCAAAAAAGTCACTTGTATTCTTAAGCTGTCCCTGCTATAATTTTTTTCATCGCTCAACATTTGTATGTTCATAGCAATTGCTCTTTTCCCGCTTTATCTGAATTCTAATTCCTAACCATACCTTCGATACATAGAACCATGTATTCTGGTAACCTTCACTTTGAGCGTCATGATAGAACACAACCTCCACTTGGAAGAAGCACAGAAGTCATCCGGGGCGAAGCCCTGGATATTATAACATAACTAATGACATTACCATATAAGGATGAATGGGTATGAGGCAAATATCGGAGTGACATCCAAAAGAAGCTCAAAAAACCAAACGATTGCGTTTTTATGGCCTTTTTTGCTGAAAAAAAGGTTTTTAATCGGAAATCAAAAACTAAGACAAAATTTCTCAACTAACCTTTCTCTAGACTGCAATTTAGCGTTGGAAGTTCATGAAAGCCGCTGGAGTTCAGTAAAATGAGAAACTGCGCTCAAATCTTGCGCAAAGGGTCGCAATAAGTGCTGGTCCATCTTGTTGTGGAGTGATTTTCAAGACCCGCGACGTTGTCATTGCTCCTGGCCGTCTCATGAGGATCACAACGATATAGAATGTTATAGGGTTTCGTTGTGAGCTCGCGGAGATCAATGACCACTCACTCAGATAACGCCGGGGGCAGGCGGTCCGCAAATGAGAAACTGCGCTCAAATCTTGCGCAGAGGGTCGCAATAAGTGCTGGTCCCCAAAATTGCCACGCCCCAAAATTCTGCTGACCGCTTTTCTGCAAGCGGTCAGCAGAATTTTGGGGCGTGGCCAAATCTTCAGCGAGCGGTACTTTCTTTACTGTCTAATGTTCTGCCAGCGGGCAGCAATACAGCATTCTCTGCAAGCGCTCGGCAAACAATTTCTTTCACCGAGCGCTGGCCAAACTTTCAGCAAGCGCTCGGACTCTTTTTAAACAGTTTCGGGCATACGCCGAGCACAGGTAGGACTCCGTGTGGCAGAGGTATCACCGTCGGTTTAATTACTCAAGTTTGAGGTACTTTCTCTCAGCGGAAAGCACCTGGGGGCTGCGCGGTCCTCCACAAAAGACCGTGCGGCCCCCGAAAATTTTGCATAAAAGCCCGCGAGAATGCGGCCACTGCGTGCAGCTAATCTGTAAGGAAACCGCGATTGTTTTTCAAGTATTCGTCTAAAATTTCGCTAAAATTCTTCCAAATATCTGCAAGCGGGCCGCAAGAAATCAGCAAACTATTTTTCCGGTGCCCGACCGCCCATAAATCGCATGGCCGCCTGCCCCCGGCGATTATCTGAGCAGCAAATGCCCGCCGGCTCTGGTCTTCTCCCCTGCTCGTCTGCGTCTCCGCGCGTTGCGCGCTACCTCGCTACCTCAAATGCGGGGCGCGGGGCTTTCGGCTCTGGTACCCTTTCCTCGTTGTTCGGAGCCCATTTTCTACAATCTATATATCATCTTGAAGCTCTTGTTCTCTATTTTCATGCTGACAACGTCGCAAGACTGCTTCTTATGATTTGAACGAGAAATCTGGGAAAAAACCGCCTTTTCGAAAATCTCTTGTTTTTTCTTCAATTCAGCTCTTTTCACCCGGTTTTTTTTTGTGCATTCGATAGGATTGTTTCTGTATGTGATGTAAACAACGTCGCCGAGCTTACTTCTTTGCTTACGCCGGCTTTTTTTGCGAAGATTACTAAAAATGCGTTTTTTTACCTTGTTCTCTTTTGATGCTTTCGCGAACGAATTTTCTCACTTGAACGACACTCGCTCAGAATGATGAGCAGAAGAATCCAGACAACATCACTGGATACCAAACGGCTATGCGGGGTGAAAATTCAAAGGACAAATCAAAAATCAGATTGGCGTCGATGTGCAAAATATTTTCAGACGTGTTCAACATGTTTAATTCAGTCGTTGAAAAGTTTTCCTTCTTTCGGTCTCCCAACCACCGTCACAGCTAAGCAGCGCTTTTTTTTCAATTGGAAAAGAACTTTCCAATTTAACCGGCATTCCTAAAGAGAAAACTGTGCCTAGGAAACCACCAAGTCTGTGCCTAGGAAACCACCAAGTTTAGGCTTCAAATTTGGTGATGTGTTAACCTCTGCTTTATATGAATTTTTCAAGTTTCTAGTTTGATTCATATCTCTAAATTTCCATCTATTTTTCTGAAACAACCTTCACTTTTCAAAGGAGGAAGGAACTCAAACAACTATCACTTTCTAGCCTCCGTCTCTTGACTATCGAGGGTATGCTCCTAACTCTTAATGAGATATTTATGCTAATCTTCCCCATCTATTAGTATCATTTTTTCATGAATATCTACTGTTTTCTGTGAGAATCAATTTTTAAATCAATTTTCTATTCACCTTAAGTATTTTTGTAATTTGCCATCGAAATTTCCATGAACTTCTTAAGTAACCACTGGTCCTTTCGATAATTCTTCTAATAAAAGTTGTGGCTTTGTCTTCACACTCTCAGAAAAATCAAACTACTCAACTTCAAATGTCAAACTCAAGTGTAGCACTTCTCTCTTTTCCCCACAAAGTTTTTTTCAATATCAAAAGTTGTCCTTCTATTCTTGCAAAATTTTTCCAGCTCGAGGTGCCTGCCTTGGCTTGTTTTACTTCCTGAAGCATCTTCCATAGCGCCTCAAAACATTCTACTTTTTGAGCTTGATTAGCGGGCTGCAATCTCTAAGTTTTACTGAAATTTCTTTAACTGTTCTTTTTCAGCAGCGCACACAAAATTTGATTCGAGAACTGATTTGCAAAGTATCAAAAGGTTTGACACAATCGTTTTACATTGCAGTGACCATCTCTTTTACATTATTTTTAGTCTCAGCATATTTGTTGCGTTTGCAAAAGAGTACATTCTACATCGAATAACAAATGCAGAAGATTATTGAAGAATCATGTAGCAAGGAAAGTACTACCGTACTTTTCTAGGTTGCTCAGATTCGCTCACTTTTTGAAAGGTATTGGTGGAGCTGTCGTATTCCAATTTATGTAAAGCTAAAGATAAAGAGAAGGTAGCGGAGATGGAATCAACTAATTCAGTTAGCTTGGCTTGATCATGATAAACCTTACACGCAAAACAAAAAAACCAAGTTAGCGCATTCCTTGAGCGCCATAGACTGTCTCTAGTTTGAGGAAAGGAAATGGGAGGGAAAGAGGAAGTCAAGATACTGAATAGTTCGGAAACATAATGTCCAGAAATGAAGAAAGAGGTCTGAACAATTATACACCGAACGTTAACATTGGATGGAAGCCCCCTGTGCTATATCAAAAAGCAATAATACTATATTGGTTCAAATGTGTAACAAGTGAATGAATGATGCAGCTTCGAAGAAAAAGAGCAGATTCTTTAATACGCTTCTTACAGCTACACAGAGCTTATCTAAAGTCCTCAAGAAGTTTTGTAAATATTTTCTCAGGTAGTTCTCATCTTGCGAACTTCCGGACAGCTTATTTGCAGAACTTTCAGAGGGCTTTACGGAACTTTCCCGTAAACTCTAGGAACTCGGTTCATTTTCGGCACTTTTAAAGGATTATGACTCAATTTTGTTTACGGCTTAGCGTTTTTCTCCCTGCAAAAAATGGTGTCGCAGACGGTGATCAAACCTGCTGGCCTTGAGTGTGACTAAAAAATTCGAAAAAAAAACTTTGAAATGCTCAAATACTGCTGTAGGCATGTATTAGGTTGGAAACTAAGTTTTGCAACTGGTCTCATAACTTCCCTCTCACTCAGCATGGCGCACTCAAATTGTGCCACTGCGTTGGATATTACGTAAGCTACAAGCGCAGCTGCTGCCCTACCAAATTCTGACGTCGCAGTGAGGGTTACGGTAGGTGCATGGTATGAAGGGAAAAAATTCAAAGTTTGACGGATTTGGCTGAAACTTGGCATAGGGGTGTTATCCGACATGCTGATCACGAAAACGATAGTGAAATTGCGTGATAAGGGCCTTTTGTAGGATTACTGTAGGTGTACGATATGGGGTCTCACCCTAAACAAGGAAAAAGGCGTTGAATCAACAAGTGATTGTGATAATCGCGTTTGGCAGGTCAAATAACCTTACTATGTAAAGTCTCGGCGGAATTTGAGCTTCGGACTCTTTAGTCATTGACAGTCGTCCCCTTAGCTCTTGCGTACATCGACTCGTTCGACTTTATGAGGACGCCAAATCTCAGCATGCCCCTAAATTTTGTTTCTTTCTTACTAGGCCAAAGGAGCCAACCTCCAGCAATAATTTATACACGAATCCTTATTATCGTGCATGGTCTAGGCTGCCAAAGGCTTCATTTTAGCTTGAAACCCCAAAAATTCTCAAACTTCACTAGTTTTCGAAAAACGCCTGAAACTTTTCTGTTTTGTGTTCAAAATTTAGACAATTTGTGCTCAGTTGTAGCTCACATTGCCTTCTACATAATGCCAAACTTTGAATGCGCCATATCCAAAAAGAGTGAAGTTATGAAACCAGTTGCAAAACTTAGTTTCCAGCCTAATATTTGTGATGAAAATGTTGAATATACCGATTGGTGTAAAAGTACTGCTTTCATAGCCTCACGAAGTCTCACATCCTCGACTAAAGCGCAGAACTGTATCAGCAATCAATGACCATTGATAACCAAATCTTTTGCAAAGTTTTCCACAAGCACATACATTTAGCTGCTTGGAGGTGCTCTGTTACATTTGTGCAGAATCTGGTCATATTTCGTAAGTTGTGAATTTTCATATAATTTTATGAAAGGAACAAAAAATGGAAAAAAAAGAGGGAGGAGGTCGTATCTGGGTTGCATCCAAATTTTTTCGGAAATAGTTAGGGCATTACATTCGCCTAAATTGCCAAAACGCACACATGAGAAAGGAAGTGCGTATCATTCATTAGCGTTATTTTGATTGGGAAGAAAAAAGAGTCTTCGATTTTTGCTAGATTTGATCTGTTCACAGCAGGGTGCTGCCCTCGTGTAGCAACTGTTTGAGGTTGGTTGGTTCAAAATTAGAAATTAGAAATGAAAGCAAAGGGGCATTAGAAATGAAAGCGTTCATATATAACTGTGTACTTTTACCGCGATGCTAAAATCAAAGTGCTTACATTTTCGTCCAGCTGACATTGCGTTGCAAATGCCTGTTTGTATTAGGTACATGGTACATAGTTCTATAAGTGTTCTCCGCGTCAACCTACATTCACCAATTTGCAGCTTGAAAATGAAAGAAGGTTGGCATTTTACAACTGTCACGGATAGTGTCGGGGAACAAGCTGTCAAGAACGCATCAAAATTGGCTTTGAATTCGGTTCAGAGAATTGGGAACGTCGAATTTTCTGACTGCACTGATAATTTTAATTTTGAATTTGTGCTACGTAATGCTAAAATCTTCCTTAGAAAACGCTGTAATAAGTTTTTCCAAGATTTTGAATAGAAACTTGAAGAGCAATTCTCGATATTCACAAACTAATTCCGTAGCTGGAGGTAACAAAATTATTCAAAAATCAATGCCCAGAATACAAAGGAGGCTTTACGCTACTAATCAGTTTCGGATTCTGCCATAAGTTATTTAAATGTAATTAAGCGGAAAACAATAAAAGCGCAGCAAACACAGCATTGTTAATGAGAGTCTCCCTCAATTTGATCTATGAAGTATATTGCGCAAGTACCTCGAAGTTACTTTGAATATTTTATTCGCCCAACCGAATCCAGATTTCCAGTATTCGGCGTACACATGCATGCAATTGAATTCTGATAGTTTTGTTTTTGAAGGTCTCTCAAATAATACTTACTTTTCTCCCTCATTTAATGTACTTTTGCTGCACTGCTAAGATCAGACAAGCCTCCAATCTCGATAAATGTGATCGACATTGCGTCACGAAAGCCTCATTGTAAAAGTATACAAAGCTGATAAGAGTGCTGTTTTCAAACAAAGCTGGCGCTTCCATTATTGCAATGAACAAAAGGTATACACAGTGGCACGAATTAGTAAAGTGAAAATTAATTGAAAATGTGTCGCATCAAAAGTTCGTGGACATCGTTAGCTCTTACCAGGGCTCAGCACGAGCTGGCACCAGGAAAATTTCGAATCCTTTGATCTTGGAATTGTGTACGATGTCCCCTTTGACCCTAAACCCTGCACGTAAAAAACCTCAAAGGCAGTGGATCGGCAAAATCCAACAACTCGGGATTTCAATGCGATAGGTTCCTTGTCGCCCAACTATGAAAACAGTGCAATCCCGGTTGCACAGCATGCTTTCCCTGCCGTGAAAATCGGTCTCAAACTTACACGCGCAGGCCAATCTTACACGCATCTGGACGAGTTGGAAATTTCCTTCTCACCATTGGAGGCTGCCCGCCGCAACGCTATAACCATTGGGTCCTGCCACGATTTAGCGTCATCGGCCTTGCTCCACTCGTCCAATATCAAAAGGAAGGGCATTCAAAAACGCTCGTTTTCGCCGTTTTCAGGCTTTCAAAAGTGGATTTTTGGGATCAGCGTATTCAAAAACCCCAGGTAAGCGCAAATTTGACTAGGTTGAGATTTGCAGAGCCACTGCTTTTAAAAAACGAAACGTCGACTAGAAATAACATCGCAGTTTCTGTGTCTTTGTGGCCACACAAACGATATACCTTCGCTTTTTGTCCCAAAAACGATATCCAGCTTGACCCGGTGCTAGCTGTGTCGAGCCCTGGCTCTTACATCTGCCTCTAGCATATCAAAAAACTTTTTACTTTTTCTCGTTGCCATCAGTAATGATAGATGATGTGTTGCGCTGAGTCTGAAGAAGTAAGTGGAGCAGAGGTAAGGCGCAAGCGATGCAGTTCCTATTTTATTGGTCCACACACCATAGCGCTAGTTAGACTTACCTACTTCCTCCGTTTCCATCAAGTGGGAAATTGCTATGAAACTATGGTGCAAATTCACTGAACTGAGGGTGTTTTTAGCTGCAGCTGTCTATCCCGCACCGTTTTGGAGATAAATGATTCTACAGGAAGTGCTTGGCACTCAGTTATAACTCAGTCTGCAATTCTCCTTAGAAGCTAAGCAAAAAGCCTTATAGAACTTTTTGGGTGAAAAGTGGATAAGATTTCCGAGTTCAGTGTTGAGCTTTTTAGCTCAAAAAAAAAAAACTTGAAGACTAGGACTCCTCTAATGAGGATTGTAACAGAATCTATCATGCTCGCTTTCAAACATTTTCGGCTAAAATTGTTATTTCCCACCACTGACGTACGCGCAGCAATCACTCTTTTATATAATCTTGTATTTTACTACAAATGTACGGATAGAGTCGATGGGGACTATGTTGAATTCACTTTTGGATTACCAAAAAAATTTTCTTGTTCTTATCAGGAACTTTTGCACACGTGTATCCTTTGATTCTACTGGACTGGCGGCTGGAAGGCGACCGTCCGCCCCGCACGCAGCTGAGTCTTTCTCGTAAGCGTGCTCGCTGATCATACCGAGCCTTGATTAGGGTTCAAAGCCCCGCCTCCAGCTTCCAATCCCGTATAATCGAAGGGTACATGTACGCGCGTGTCGCGTGAAGTGGAGTATATGGAAAATGCATGGTAACTACAGATGGTTTGAATCTGAGTATGAAGTCTGTTTTCGATTTTGGTCAAATTTTTATGTGATTGTCCCTTGAAGATTTAAAGAGATTGCTTTTATCTAATACAGTTTGTACTGTGTGTGCAGTCAATCCCACGCTGAAATCTTGCCAAAAGCTTTTGCGCCAATTTGATACCTCAAGCTCGCTGATAATGTACGGCTCCACAATGCCCCTGATTCTGTCCCATTCATTTGCCATTTTCGTCCTAGAGTTTACTGTGCAGGAAACTGCTGCATAGTTCTTATTGTTAGACGAAAAAGCAAAGACGCTTCCAAGACGCTTTACTGAAGCATTTTTGATAGAATTTATTAAAATGAGTAATTAGTTCTGGTAGTGAAACAAATGAAATTTCTGAAAAGTGAAAGCTTGTTACAATTTTTGAGGAAATATGAAAAAATATAGCCTTGATGTTCTCGACAGGCAGGTGGGTTCATGCGTTCACTTCTTATGATTTACAGAAAAAGTGGAAAACCTCATTGTCACATTTGTTGTATCGATCACTTCAAGTGATGCGGCCTTTTTTGAGAAAGTCCCATTTGCAGCTTCTTGTGATTTCAAATCGAAATGCTCGGTGCAGCTGAGACACTCTAGCTATTTTTTGTTTTTTCATCTTGAAAATAGACGTCAGAAGCTCGTTGCGTTTGCAATATATCAAGCAACTATGCATGTGGAACGGTGTATTTTGTGCTTTAAAGGCAGTGGCACGGAAAAATCGCGAAGGCGAATTTCCACAGCTACATGGTCTTCTGGACCAGCTGAGTAAGGTATGTATGTAGTGTGCTTGAAAAGTCAAAAAAGTGCCTTTTTTGGCGTTTCCCGTCCCTGGAGATTGCTGGAGAGGCGGGGCGAGGGACTACCGTTAACTGTATCGTATTGATTGCCTGGGCTGATCAGCCAATTGCCGCCAAAATAGGTGAAGTTACAGTATCCTGAGTCACTAGCTGGTTATGGCGGAATTTTCCCGAGCTACTGCCTTCAACCTGCGAAAAAATTGGGCCATGTGAACTTGCACGAGCCGCATTTTGATAAGATGCCCTTAATGCTTCCATATCGTATCGTGCCTAATGAAGAATGCGGAGACATTTTAGAAAAAATCTGTAGCAGTTAGGGGCTATAAGCTCCTGCAAGACGAAGGCGGTTGGTCGAGGTGCGACGTGGCTGTGACGCGGC
Source organism: Cylicocyclus nassatus (assembly GCA_958299035.1). Lineage (NCBI taxonomy): Eukaryota > Metazoa > Nematoda > Chromadorea > Rhabditida > Strongylidae > Cylicocyclus > Cylicocyclus nassatus. Next base: position 52,953,333 of record CATQJL010000112.1, on the reverse strand, counting down.
TGTGACGCTGCTGTGACGCAGCCATGTCGCAGCCGCGTTGCACATCGAACCGACCGCTTTCGTCTTGCAGGAGCTTATATATCAAGGAAGCAGTGGAGTACCGAGGGGGAGGGGGTGAAAGTTACATGAGTTATAAATTGTGCAAGTGACTTGTTTATACTTGTAAATATTTGAACTAAATTTTGATATTTTTTGAAAACTCATAGTCCTATAAAAAATTTTTTCGGGGGCGCGCCATCAGCGTCTTTTTCTGATATTTTGGGGTTATTGATCCGCGCAAATTTTGAAAATCAAGCCAAATTTTCTGGATCGCGTAACGCCATGCACCTTCATCAAAAAAAATTTCTCTGTCCCTACCTCCCCCTCCCCCTCCCCCCCCCCCCCCCCCACTCTCCGAGCACAAATCCTAGTTACGCCACTGCAAGGAAAATCTCAAAGACCATTGCCCAGACAGGCTACTGCATTTGGCATATGCCGTTTCTGTAAATTCCATCAGAAGCCTTGAGGCATGTATTTGTAAGCCATCTTTCAACTAGTCTCGACGAAACTATGTAGCTCTTTTATCTTATTAGATGGTCATTTGAGATGCAGTGTTCTCAAACGCTAAACAGGAAGCTGTGAGAACAAAAACTTCATCTTAAAAGGTCTTGATAGCCCAGTAAATTTTGCCGCGTTCAAATAAGGCAATATCAAATGTGAAAACACTCGTTGTTCAGTTCCATATACTATCCGATGTGTTCACGTTTTCTCTCCCCCAATTGAACAGAATCATCGCATTAGTAAAATTGTTCTGAATGGTTGCGATATTTTTTGTCCCATGGGTGGATGCATATGAAAGCATATCTATGGTTAGCACATACTGCATCCATCAGTGCATCGTATCAAAACCAGTTTTAGTGGAATTTCCTACCAAATGAAATTGTTGGATTCTATATACTGTGACCCCTGAGAGGTAAAAGCGGCAGTATTTTTTACAGTGAGCGTCAATAAGAGTTTTTGAGTACTTATAAAAACCTACACTGAACAGCCGAGGTATCAAAATTCAGTCTCAGCAGAAAATGCGCATGATAAAAATCGCAAAGCACAAAACTTTTGTTGTTGCGGCTTTCAAGGCTTGAAAAAAAAAATTTCCAGTGTTGATTGTCCTATGAGATTCTTACATGGAATAGTGCAATGCCTTTATACCGAGTAAAGATAGAACATAATTATTTATCGTTTGTTGTAAAACAGTATGTCGATGAATGGAGTCGTCCACTGGTTACCATGGCGGAACGTTCACACTGACATTTTACCTGCCATGCCGTATTCTTCAATACCGCATTCGTTTTCCCCGCGAAGGATTTTGAAGAGTCCTATAAATGTATACATAAACGGCGCTCCGCTGTATTAAACTTACCATTCTCTCCCCAGTCCGAGTTCCAAGAGTTTGAAACAAGCCAGTATTTTAGTCCATTTTCTACACCCCATCCAATTACCTTTACGGCATGGCCGCCCGCTTCCGATCCGTATTTGTGCTAGAAACAATGATGAACAACAACGATGTATTCTACAAATACAGCAATTTGTTCCAAATACTGGCAACCCGCGTAACGGATACGGTAGGTGTACGGTAGAAAAAGAGATTTTGCGTTCTTATTATTGACGGATATTAGCGTCAACTTTTCCTTCAGCTACGTTAGCCAACTTTTCGAGGGCGCCAAATTTCGAAATATTCTCCAATTACATAACTTTATTATAGTGATCAAAGAGCCATTCTCTGGCAATAATTTTGCAGAAGTTCAAACCCGATATGATTAGTTCAGGCTGCGAACTGCTTCATCTTTGCTTGTCGGTGGATTTTCCAATCTCAGTAGTTTTGTATTACTATTAAAAATCAAACAGTTTGTGCCAACTTGTAGCACACAATGCATTCTACATAATATCGAAGTTTAAGCGCGCCATATTTTGAGAGTGTAAAGTTATGAAGAGAGTTGCAAAATTTACTCAACAGCCTGATATTTTCGCCCACATTTGCTTTCATATTAGATCATATTAGATCGTTTCATAAATTTGTAGCGTTTCATAAACTTAGAGAATGACAGGTTTTTGTCAAATATGTTCAATAATGCATGTTCCACTGTTGCGCTCAACCTTTTGCCATCTTGCAATGACACCTAATTTCAGTTAGTTTCTGCAACTCGTCTGGTTTCAAAAAAGGTCGTTTAACCAACGCCTGAAATTGCCAAAATCAAAGTAAAGGATCGTCGACCTAATGTACTTGTCCAGACGAATTTTTTTGAGCAGGACTTCGTGCTTTTCCCTCGAAAACTCTTGCTCATTGAAATTTTTATTTGACTCTAGTCTTCTGAGGCAAAACAGTTTTATTATATCTTTTATTGACATGCAAACGCCATTTTTGCAAAAAATCTGTGCAAAAACCCCTGTTTCTACAACAAGAAGTGTGCAAGCGTCGAATGATCCTTTCTGCAAATCGAAACTTCATATATAAAAGCTAAGGGATCGAAGAATCCAGCAATAAGTTCAACTGCAGATCTTGCTCATTCCTTCTCAATAATATACGCACCTTGCTGCAAATCGACCGCTTCTCGAAGAAATGTGACCAAGAATGAAAAGGTTACGAACTAACGACCTAATTTTGCCTTTTGCAATGAGTAACATAAACTCAAAGATGCTTTTCATGCCTCGAAAGCTTGTGTGCATATCTTTGTTGCATTATACAAAAAAACCGTTTTCCCGAAATGACTGGTAAATAACTTACAAAGTATACTCCACTCTTGTAATATCGGAAGTCATCATACACCGTAAAACCAACTTGAAATGGTCCTCTCTCCATTAACTCCTCTTGCATCCGAATTGGCACGCTAAGGCCATACACGTAATACGCCAACGATACTCAATACCATACATATGAGGATTTAATACGAAACGGCAACAGAAGATTTAGAACAAGTTTTTTTACCTTTAATTTTGTCTTTTGCGTAGGCTTGCTTATACTGGAATTGGCATCGAGCACGGCATGTCGGAGTATTCTCATTTTGTTTCTCACATTCGGCATAGTAGGGCTGGCCTTTGTGTTGGCCGCAGGGGTGGAAAGCATATGGTTTACAACAATCCTGAAGAGTCATGATGAGAAAATTGCGACAATCATACTTACTTTTGCCAAATATGGACCACCAGAACATGTCCCGTTGTTCACTCCATATGTCCAGGCTTTTTGCATATATCCTCCATTACATCTGAGTTAATATCCATGAGGATATTGTTTTGACAGTTTGATAAATAGAGGCTCTTTTACAAACATTTTTTCCAAAGTTATTAGTGCCCCGACTAATAAATAGGAGCCATTGTCTTTTGCAATGTTTGCGAAGTGCAACATCACCTCCACTGCCACCTACTTTATCATCAAGCATTTTCCATTAGAGTGAGATGTTGTGCATTCATTAGCGTTACGGCGAAAGTATCACGCTGGCACATAAGTTTTCTAACTTCTTTTACTTTTCTCCTTTTGACGCCCTCAGTTTTTGGCAGTCAAATTGCGATGTGAGCTACACTGCGCAAACCGCTTGTTTCTGGAAAAAGCAAGCCTCAAAATTTGCCAAGGCTTCACACAATGGGACAAATCGACAAGCTTAACACCAACGTACAAGGCTTGTCAACTGCGGTGTCGGGTTCATCAGCATTTCCTCCCACGCGGGACTCTCCTCTGACGCATCTGTTTCGAGAACATGCTCTCTAATCACTTGCAATCGATTGAGGCTCCGCCTTTCCCACGCTCGCGGTGATCAGAGAAAGTGATCGAAGAACATGATTGCAAAAAAGGTGCAGAATCCAGACGAAGGCCGCGCGGAAGCGGAGAGCTGGTGCACCCGGCACTGCAATTGATAAGCCCTGTAGACCTGATTGTTGCTAAAGAAAATCATGCCTTCATGTTACGAAAGAAGGCGCTTTTTCTACGTAATGGGTATCATTTTTGTAGCATGGATACACTTTAGGCAGTTTCCATAAATTCTGAAGCAATCTAAAAATTTCTCAAAGCACTATTACCGTTAAGTCGGGCGAATTTGGCAAAAATGGCTGCGTTGGTAGCTTACATCATAATCTTCATCCAAAAATAAAAAGCTGCATAACTTGTGTGCAAAGAAATACGTTCTTTTTCAGTAAGAAGGCGAAGTGTACTTCTTGGTTTCTCTTTTAAACCGCATCCTTTAGGCACAAAAAGTCTTTTCAAACGGTTTCCTTTTGTGTTATGTATGTGTCATCAAAATAGCCTAATCCGAATCAATACTGATGCATCCATTGCGCACGAAGCCCTTTGAGTATATTGCATTATTAACTCATTTTCATAATCTGATACATATAACACTCCGAAGCTAGCGCAGCTGTATATAGTCAAATGGATTACAGTGTCTATGTCTACATTCACAGCAAAAAATCGCACGCTTAACGAGTAAAATTTTTGCCACATCGTAAGATGACAGCAGTCAACGGTTGAGTATGTGGCTTTGACACGAATGGATTGATTTCAATAAAAAGGCTTCTCCTTGTTCCAAAATCAGCATTTATGACTGAAATGTTTTTAGGACCGCGTGCATAATCGTCGCTAAGAATAAGAAGTGCAGCTTGAAGGCTTCAGGGCTTCATATCCCAAAATTTAGAATTTTCCACCCTATCTGTTTATCCTTGAGTGTTTCTACAAAACCTCAGTATGAACATATTGAAAGTTGCATGTTATTCTAGCTTTTCCAGCTTTTTGTGGGTATGCCATGTTTCCTCAGCGGCCGACAGTCTTTTCACCAGAATCCTTTTTCTTACTAATGACAACATCTCAAAGTACTAAATTGTCTACACAGAAGTGCTAAGCATGTCTCTGATAACGACAAGTGATTTATTACAGAACGGAGTTTTTCTGATAAACCCTAAGTCTCGAACTGTGATTATCGTTATTTTCTTTACTTCAGAATAGTCCTATCAGTGACATGTTTATCATTATCAGTGATGATTACTGCGGTTTCGTAACGTTTTTACTAACTTTGAAAAAAGCAATTAGCTCTGAGAAGCGGTTTATCAGGGGACCGTACAAAAAGACAACCATACGGATAAGACCCGGCATAATGATAATGGTATAGTTCATTATGTTTATATCGTCGAGTCATTTGTAACTTAATATGCATAGTGCACACTATACACTCTGACCGACGAACTGCGAAACAAGAACATGCTCATTTCCTGTAATTTCTCTGTCTTTCCTCATTTTTTTGTTTTTGTTGGTTGCATGTTAGTCAGTAGAACACATCTCTACACTTTGTTAAACTAGAAAATTTTTTAAAGGAAAGTTACTAGTATGGGTGCCGTCGCTAATAGGATTTAGTGTGCAGCCTCACACATTAAGTTACAAATGACTCAAGATTGGTTTTGATAGCATAAGGATTAAAACATAGAAGTACAGCGAAAAGTCCATATCTCGGGCTTTAGAAAATGACGTTTTTTTAGTGCTGCAACTTCATGCATGCGGCTCTTAGTTACAGTAGCCATTTGATATAAATGTGCTGCCGAAGAGCAAGGCCAAATGTGTATAAAACTATCAGTAGATGAATTGGGTACTGTTACATGTAAAAAGATTTTCAACTTGCTAAATATATTTCATTGTGACTTATCCAACTTCGACTACATATCCATCCTTGCATCATTTGTAACTTAATATGCATATGCGCACCACCACCGCTGCTTGACGGCTTTTAAGATTAAGAACCTGCTCATTTGCAGCAATTTTTCCTGTATCTTTTAGTTCGATTAGATATGTATTGGTAAGTGGTACACACCTCCGCTGTTTAATAGACATTCGCTAGAAAAAGTTATACTAAGCAGTAAGGAGTAAGAGTACCGCAAAATATCGCGCGTACTGGGTAAACTTACATACAAATTTTTGTGAGTAGCGCTTCGAAGCTTGTCGTACTTAGCGCAGAGTCTGGATTTGGCTTCAGATCGGATAGAAGCACAAATCGATCTCGAGCCATTCTCAATCCTCCTCCAAGTCCGAGCAGGTACGAGACGTCGGCACGCATCTTCTTTACGAGTGCATTTCAACAAGTACGAGTACAATGCATGGTGTTTTTCTTTGATAATGACTGTCAGGATCGTACGATATATCTTCTTCATCTTCAAGTCATTTTCCTCGAGGCTGCATAGTGCTCCTAACTTCTTGTTTGAAATGAATTTCGGCACCGTATCAGACGTCCTGCACCGCTGGAGATATTTGATCGACTGGCGGAGGGTTACCACTTTTTGTCGAAGCGAAAGAGCTTCTTTGACTAGAGGAAACAGTCGTGGCGGTATATCAGTTAGTAGCTTCCAAGTTTCCTCTTTCGTAAACCTCGGCATTGTTAGTATATGTGTGAGTAAGTTAGTAAGCCGACCGAGGTTAGTAGATGTTTCTAGGCCCTTCTTTTTCCATCGCTCAAAAAGTTGACGGGTCTGTTTTTCGGAAAGTTGTCGGTGGCTTACACAGACTCCGAGACCAGCTGAGAATAAGGACTAGACTTAGCGAGAACGACCGAAATCTACAGAATGTTAAACGAACAATTCCTCCCATTCCTTTTCCAAGTTTGCTTTATAAAGAACCTCAGCCAGTGGCTGAAGCTGACGTCAAGTTTAAAATTTTATCTGCTGGTGTGCTGAATGCTTATACTTATCAAGCTAAGCACCCGCAACCGATCAACTTGACTCATTCGCAAAGGCTTGGCTACAAGGAAATACGTGATTTAGTCTCTAGTGAAGCTGTACGTATCTCAGTAAGCGACAAAGGGGGAGAATTTGTGATTCTTCCACGAATCTTGGACCGGAAAATCACAGAACTTCACCTTAGCGATACGACCATCTATCGCCGCGTGACTGAGAAAGATTTTCAAGCACAATACAAGCGACTAAATCATGTTTGGGTGGATGTAGGAAGAGCAGCTGGCTTTCCCGAGAGCTTTCTCAGCAGACTGAAGCTAGAAACACCAGAGTGCCCGGTCTTTTATAGTCTTGTTAAAACCCATAAACTGACCGCTGCTGATGACGCGCGCATTTTAACGGCGGAACAGTTGAAAATAAGACCGATCATAAGTTGCGTAGGGGGACCTACCGACCGAATATCCTGGTTCTTGAACAAGATTGTTAACCAGCTACTGGACAAAGTCCCGTCTCATTTGACCAATACGAATCATTTCTTGGAACGCCTCCATAACACCACTTTGCAAGCGCAATGTGTGGCAGAGTCTTTTGATGTCGTGTCCTTGTACACGAATGTTCAAAACGACGATGCTCTGCAGGCAGTTTCGGAAATGTTGGACAACTTTGGTGAAAAGATCCAGACTTTCGGGCTGAGTAAAAGATCGGTTATGCTCCTGATCAAAGAATGTCTCTCTTGTAACATCTTTAGATGGTCAGGAACATACTATACTCAGCTAAGAGGTCTTGCAATGGGACAAAGACTAGCTCCAGTTCTGGCGGTTTGCTTCATGAGTAGAATAGAAGAACCAGTGCTGTCACGAATGCCTCTTATGTACTGCCGTTACATTGATGACTGTTGCATCATAACATCAACACAATCCGAAATGGATGAGTGTTTTCGATTACTTAATTAACAGTCACAATACATAAAGTTCACGCGTCAGCAACCGAGAAGTGGTTGGCTCCCCTACTTAAACGTACAGATCAAACTGTTCAACGGCGCTGCGAGTGTAAAATGGTATCGTAAGGAGACTTCCAAGAACATCTTGATTAATGCTCGTTCTGCACATCCGATCGCTGTTAAAAGAGCTGTTATTCATAACATGCTCAAAACAGCAACGAACGTATGCACAGGAGAAGAAGAACGGAAGGAATCTCAAAGATGGGCGCTGGACATTGCTCGAATGAATGGTTACGCGCACCAAAAAGGACGCGGTGGACCATCCATTTCTATTCAAAGCAACCAGCACCAACAGAAAATACCTCTTTGCCTTCCTTTCGTTTCTGACGCAACTAGTGCTGCAGTGCGACGATGCATTAACCGTGCAAACTTGAAAGACGATATCATTTTAGTTGATATTCCAAGTGACAACATCAGGAAGCGGCTAGTGCGTAACAGACTATATGACAACTACTGCAGAATCCAAGACTGTGTAGTTTGTCCATCCGGTAAAGTTGGCGATTGTGGTAAGACCGGTGTAATCTATGAGATTACATGCATCGAATGCAAAGCCACTTATATCGGAGAGACTGGAAGGCCTCTATGGGTAAGGATGAAAGAACATCTTGCCAGCAAAAGACGGGGAAGTCTTACCACACCACTCGGTAAACACAGAGTTGAATTTCATCGTGGTAAGGACTTCGAAATCAAATGTACTATACTGGCATGCGAGTACGATACTGCTAGCAGAAAAGCTCTCGAGGCATTCTGGATTTTCGCGAGAAACCCATGCATGAACAGCCGAAATGAGTGTCCATCAATCACGAATGACTTCATGCCCTTTATGGCATTATGTGAGTTGAAGAGTCCCACTAGTAAATAATGTCAATATAGTTTACACTGTATTCATTATTACTACTAGTGGCACGAAGGACGGCCGCATTTAACATCTGGGCGGCAGCGGCGGAGGAGGTTGGTTCGTCTTTCACGTACTTGCGTATTTTTGCTTGTAACACTTTGGGGGGTAGAGTCGAGGCTGGTCGGATTTGGAGGAGGTTTGTGGTGGGGTAGGACATAAAATCAAATCCCTTACCACTTTAGGCCTCTGAAGAAGACGGACACGTCGAAACGTCAGGCCGCCACTAACAATAAACATCTACTAACCTCGGTCGGCTTACTAACTTACTCACACATATACTAACAATGCCGAGGTTTACGAAAGAGGAAACCTGGAAGCTACTAACTGATATACCGCCACGACTGTTTCCTCTAGTCAAAGAAGCTCTTTCGCTTCGACAAAAAGTGGTAACCCTCCGCCAGTCGATCAAATATCTCCAGCGGTGCAGGACGTCTGATACGGTGCCGAAATTCATTTCAAACAAGAAGTTAGGAGCACTATGCAGCCTCGAGGAAAATGACTTGAAGATGAAGAAGATATATCGTACGATCCTGACAGTCATTATCAAAGAAAAACACCATGCATTGTACTCGTACTTGTTGAAATGCACTCGTAAAGAAGATGCGTGCCGACGTCTCGTACCTGCTCGGACTTGGAGGAGGATTGAGAATGGCTCGAGATCGATTTGTGCTTCTATCCGATCTGAAGCCAAATCCAGACTCTGCGCTAAGTACGACAAGCTTCGAAGCGCTACTCACAAAAATCCAGGTAACGTTGAAAGCAGCTTACCTTTGATCCACCGCTCTATCGATTCTTCAACTCAAAATAAGAGTTCCGCCGAATTGGCTAAAGTCACAGTGATTGGCGATACTCATATCTCTGAAAACGCGCTTGGGTTCCTCAGTCTAGGCCCTTCTTTTTCCATCGCTCAAAAAGTTGACGGGTCTGTTTTTCGGAAAGTTGTCGGTGGCTTACACAGACTCCGAGACCAGCTGAGAATAAGGACTAGACTTAGCGAGAACGACCGAAATCTACAGAATGTTAAACGAACAATTCCTCCCATTCCTTTTCCAAGTTTGCTTTATAAAGAACCTCAGCCAGTGGCTGAAGCTGACGTCAAGTTTAAAATTTTATCTGCTGGTGTGCTGAATGCTTATACTTATCAAGCTAAGCACCCGCAACCGATCAACTTGACTCATTCGCAAAGGCTTGGCTACAAGGAAATACGTGATTTAGTCTCTAGTGAAGCTGTACGTATCTCAGTAAGCGACAAAGGGGGAGAATTTGTGATTCTTCCACGAATCTTGGACCGGAAAATCACAGAACTTCACCTTAGCGATACGACCATCTATCGCCGCGTGACTGAGAAAGATTTTCAAGCACAATACAAGCGACCAAATCATGTTTGGGTGGATGTAGGAAGAGCAGCTGGCTTTCCCGAGAGCTTTCTCAGCAGACTGAAGCTAGAAACACCAGAGTGCCCGGTCTTTTATAGTCTTGTTAAAACCCATAAACTGACCGCTGCTGATGACGCGCGCATTTTAACGGCGGAACAGTTGAAAATAAGACCGATCATAAGTTGCGTAGGGGGACCTACCGACCGAATATCCTGGTTCTTGAACAAGATTGTTAACCAGCTACTGGACAAAGTCCCGTCTCATTTGACCAATACGAATCATTTCTTGGAACGCCTCCATAACACCACTTTGCAAGCGCAATGTGTGGCAGAGTCTTTTGATGTCGTGTCCTTGTACACGAATGTTCAAAACGACGATGCTCTGCAGGCAGTTTCGGAAATGTTGGACAACTTTGGTGAAAAGATCCAGACTTTCGGGCTGAGTAAAAGATCGGTTATGCTCCTGATCAAAGAATGTCTCTCTTGTAACATCTTTAGATGGTCAGGAACATACTATACTCAGCTAAGAGGTCTTGCAATGGGACAAAGACTAGCTCCAGTTCTGGCGGTTTGCTTCATGAGTAGAATAGAAGAACCAGTGCTGTCACGAATGCCTCTTATGTACTGCCGTTACATTGATGACTGTTGCATCATAACATCAACACAATCCGAAATGGATGAGTGTTTTCGATTACTTAATTAACAGTCACAATACATAAAGTTCACGCGTCAGCAACCGAGAAGTGGTTGGCTCCCCTACTTAAACGTACAGATCAAACTGTTCAACGGCGCTGCGAGTGTAAAATGGTATCGTAAGGAGACTTCCAAGAACATCTTGATTAATGCTCGTTCTGCACATCCGATCGCTGTTAAAAGAGCTGTTATTCATAACATGCTCAAAACAGCAACGAACGTATGCACAGGAGAAGAAGAACGGAAGGAATCTCAAAGATGGGCGCTGGACATTGCTCGAATGAATGGTTACGCGCACCAAAAAGGACGCGGTGGACCATCCATTTCTATTCAAAGCAACCAGCACCAACAGAAAATACCTCTTTGCCTTCCTTTCGTTTCTGACGCAACTAGTGCTGCAGTGCGACGATGCATTAACCGTGCAAACTTGAAAGACGATATCATTTTAGTTGATATTCCAAGTGACAACATCAGGAAGCGGCTAGTGCGTAACAGACTATATGACAACTACTGCAGAATCCAAGACTGTGTAGTTTGTCCATCCGGTAAAGTTGGCGATTGTGGTAAGACCGGTGTAATCTATGAGATTACATGCATCGAATGCAAAGCCACTTATATCGGAGAGACTGGAAGGCCTCTATGGGTAAGGATGAAAGAACATCTTGCCAGCAAAAGACGGGGAAGTCTTACCACACCACTCGGTAAACACAGAGTTGAATTTCATCGTGGTAAGGACTTCGAAATCAAATGTACTATACTGGCATGCGAGTACGATACTGCTAGCAGAAAAGCTCTCGAGGCATTCTGGATTTTCGCGAGAAACCCATGCATGAACAGCCGAAATGAGTGTCCATCAATCACGAATGACTTCATGCCCTTTATGGCATTATGTGAGTTGAAGAGTCCCACTAGTAAATAATGTCAATATAGTTTACACTGTATTCATTATTACTACTAGTGGCACGAAGGACGGCCGCATTTAACATCTGGGCGGCAGCGGCGGAGGAGGTTGGTTCGTCTTTCACGTACTTGCGTATTTTTGCTTGTAACACTTTGGGGGGTAGAGTCGAGGCTGGTCGGATTTGGAGGAGGTTTGTGGTGGGGTAGGACATAAAATCAAATCCCTTACCACTTTAGGCCTCTGAAGAAGACGGACACGTCGAAACGTCAGGCCGCCACTAACAATAAACATCTACTAACCTCGGTCGGCTTACTAACTTACTCACACATATACTAACAATGCCGAGGTTTACGAAAGAGGAAACCTGGAAGCTACTAACTGATATACCGCCACGACTGTTTCCTCTAGTCAAAGAAGCTCTTTCGCTTCGACAAAAAGTGGTAACCCTCCGCCAGTCGATCAAATATCTCCAGCGGTGCAGGACGTCTGATACGGTGCCGAAATTCATTTCAAACAAGAAGTTAGGAGCACTATGCAGCCTCGAGGAAAATGACTTGAAGATGAAGAAGATATATCGTACGATCCTGACAGTCATTATCAAAGAAAAACACCATGCATTGTACTCGTACTTGTTGAAATGCACTCGTAAAGAAGATGCGTGCCGACGTCTCGTACCTGCTCGGACTTGGAGGAGGATTGAGAATGGCTCGAGATCGATTTGTGCTTCTATCCGATCTGAAGCCAAATCCAGACTCTGCGCTAAGTACGACAAGCTTCGAAGCGCTACTCACAAAAATCCAGGTAACGTTGAAAGCAGCTTACCTTTGATCCACCGCTCTATCGATTCTTCAACTCAAAATGAGAGTTCCGCCGAATTGGCTAAAGTCACAGTGATTGGCGATACTCATATCTCTGAAAACGCGCTTGGGTTCCTCAGTCTAGGCCCTTCTTTTTCCATCGCTCAAAAAGTTGACGGGTCTGTTTTTCGGAAAGTTGTCGGTGGCTTACACAGACTCCGAGACCAGCTGAGAATAAGGACTAGACTTAGCGAGAACGACCGAAATCTACAGAATGTTAAACGAACAATTCCTCCCATTCCTTTTCCAAGTTTGCTTTATAAAGAACCTCAGCCAGTGGCTGAAGCTGACGTCAAGTTTAAAATTTTATCTGCTGGTGTGCTGAATGCTTATACTTATCAAGCTAAGCACCCGCAACCGATCAACTTGACTCATTCGCAAAGGCTTGGCTACAAGGAAATACGTGATTTAGTCTCTAGTGAAGCTGTACGTATCTCAGTAAGCGACAAAGGGGGAGAATTTGTGATTCTTCCACGAATCTTGGACCGGAAAATCACAGAACTTCACCTTAGCGATACGACCATCTATCGCCGCGTGACTGAGAAAGATTTTCAAGCACAATACAAGCGACTAAATCATGTTTGGGTGGATGTAGGAAGAGCAGCTGGCTTTCCCGAGAGCTTTCTCAGCAGACTGAAGCTAGAAACACCAGAGTGCCCGGTCTTTTATAGTCTTGTTAAAACCCATAAACTGACCGCTGCTGATGACGCGCGCATTTTAACGGCGGAACAGTTGAAAATAAGACCGATCATAAGTTGCGTAGGGGGACCTACCGACCGAATATCCTGGTTCTTGAACAAGATTGTTAACCAGCTACTGGACAAAGTCCCGTCTCATTTGACCAATACGAATCATTTCTTGGAACGCCTCCATAACACCACTTTGCAAGCGCAATGTGTGGCAGAGTCTTTTGATGTCGTGTCCTTGTACACGAATGTTCAAAACGACGATGCTCTGCAGGCAGTTTCGGAAATGTTGGACAACTTTGGTGAAAAGATCCAGACTTTCGGGCTGAGTAAAAGATCGGTTATGCTCCTGATCAAAGAATGTCTCTCTTGTAACATCTTTAGATGGTCAGGAACATACTATACTCAGCTAAGAGGTCTTGCAATGGGACAAAGACTAGCTCCAGTTCTGGCGGTTTGCTTCATGAGTAGAATAGAAGAACCAGTGCTGTCACGAATGCCTCTTATGTACTGCCGTTACATTGATGACTGTTGCATCATAACATCAACACAATCCGAAATGGATGAGTGTTTTCGATTACTTAATCAACAGTCACAATACATAAAGTTCACGCGTCAGCAACCGAGAAGTGGTTGGCTCCCCTACTTAAACGTACAGATCAAACTGTTCAACGGCGCTGCGAGTGTAAAATGGTATCGTAAGGAGACTTCCAAGAACATCTTGATTAATGCTCGTTCTGCACATCCGATCGCTGTTAAAAGAGCTGTTATTCATAACATGCTCAAAACAGCAACGAACGTATGCACAGGAGAAGAAGAACGGAAGGAATCTCAAAGATGGGCGCTGGACATTGCTCGAATGAATGGTTACGCGCACCAAAAAGGACGCGGTGGACCATCCATTTCTATTCAAAGCAACCAGCACCAACAGAAAATACCTCTTTGCCTTCCTTTCGTTTCTGACGCAACTAGTGCTGCAGTGCGACGATGCATTAACCGTGCAAACTTGAAAGACGATATCATTTTAGTTGATATTCCAAGTGACAACATCAGGAAGCGGCTAGTGCGTAACAGACTATATGACAACTACTGCAGAATCCAAGACTGTGTAGTTTGTCCATCCGGTAAAGTTGGCGATTGTGGTAAGACCGGTGTAATCTATGAGATTACATGCATCGAATGCAAAGCCACTTATATCGGAGAGACTGGAAGGCCTCTATGGGTAAGGATGAAAGAACATCTTGCCAGCAAAAGACGGGGAAGTCTTACCACACCACTCGGTAAACACAGAGTTGAATTTCATCGTGGTAAGGACTTCGAAATCAAATGTACTATACTGGCATGCGAGTACGATACTGCTAGCAGAAAAGCTCTCGAGGCATTCTGGATTTTCGCGAGAAACCCATGCATGAACAGCCGAAATGAGTGTCCATCAATCACGAATGACTTCATGCCCTTTATGGCATTATGTGAGTTGAAGAGTCCCACTAGTAAATAATGTCAATATAGTTTACACTGTATTCATTATTACTACTAGTGGCACGAAGGACGGCCGCATTTAACATCTGGGCGGCAGCGGCGGAGGAGGTTGGTTCGTCTTTCACGTACTTGCGTATTTTTGCTTGTAACACTTTGGGGGGTAGAGTCGAGGCTGGTCGGATTTGGAGGAGGTTTGTGGTGGGGTAGGACATAAAATCAAATCCCTTACCACTTTAGGCCTCTGAAGAAGACGGACACGTCGAAACGTCAGGCCGCCACTAACAATAAACATCTACTAACCTCGGTCGGCTTACTAACTTACTCACACATATACTAACAATGCCGAGGTTTACGAAAGAGGAAACCTGGAAGCTACTTACATACAAAGTTACAAAATGACGATATGTCGCCATTTAGGATCACCAGTTTATCTAAACAAGAATTAGCATCTTCTTATCACTCTAATCTCCGGCGTATAAGCCGCAATTACTTTCATCGCGCGCGAGCTAATGTGCGAAGACGGTCGCGATGCGCGAAGCCGCACAAGCAGTTAATTACTTCTTTTTTACCTCTAGCCTGACAATAACCTTCTGTTTCTCTTGCAAATGCAATGAATGCATCGTTGAAGTAAGCAGTATCACTGGAATCGAACAATAGCGCAGCTTCAACCTTACTAAACATCAAAGATACAAAAGAAAGCGCCGTAAGTTTTAATGTATCCTTGAAGAAAGAAAATACAACCACGTGAAATCGTCCGATTCACTGAAATGAGTAAGAAAACACTGAAGACGTGAACGTGCGCCGTGAAGAGCGGTCTATAGTGCGCCGATCTTCAGCTTTTTTTGATTAAGAACATTGGTGCTTTCGCGCGGTGGATGCGGCCTATATAAAGTGCGGCCTATAAGCCGGAAAATGGTAGTCAATGTTTTGGTACAGATAAATATACTGATATAGGCGCAAATAATTATTTGATTTAGCCAAGGTTTATCGTGCATAATCTTTGACCGAACCAGGTAGTAATTCAACTAAATACGACAGTCGAATTTTTTTTCAGATTTTGAATGATACGCGAAAGCCAATTATTCGATTGCCATAATTATGAGATGTTTTTTGAGAGACTGAAAACGGTTTTTTAATGGTATTCAGATTAATTTGTAATGTGATTCGAAAGTTGAGTAAAAATTTTTGCCTACAAAATCTGAGTAAACTGTAATTCAGTATCCAGAAACGTCGGATCTCAAATGTTAATTCAAATGCTGAAGTATAACTTCGGGCAGACTGACTGTTCATTGGTTACAAGTAAGACTATCTTGTTGAAAACTTCGAATTTTCTCTTTAAGCAAGGAATTGACCTCATTTAACTACCAAATGCAGGTAAACCTGAAGGCTATTGCCGTGAAGGTGCAAAAGCAGTGTTATTTGGCAGGCGAACGCGGCCTTACCTTCACAGTTGTACCTTGCGCCTCATGCGCTTTTGGGTTAGAAACCGACTTCGCGCTTCCCCTGAATATCTTGCTCTTTAGTGAGGCGCTTATCTGTATAAAATACCTCTTTATCAACTGCAGCTTGGCATTTGTCGCCCTCTGTTCGCATCCTCAAGGCCGTATGCATTAACATTCCTGTCGGAGAGGGGATCGCAGCTCCAGAAAAAAGCTTTATATCCTTCAGCTTTAGATATCTGGATTTTACGCTGTCTACCTACGCGTAAGTACTCCTACCATCTTTCACTAATGAACATCTTGAACGGGAGCAAGAAGCTGTACATGCCGCATTTTCCAGCTTGCTGTTTGATCCCTTGATGATCTTTGGCTGCCGACCGTCTTTAGAGTCTTTCTTCTTTTCTAGAAATAATATTAAGTTGAACCGAAAGTTCTGTCGTTTCATTTTCAAAATTTGTAACTTCGCGAGATTTCAACAGATTTGCTTGCTTATGATTTTATTAGAAAGATTAGGTCTTCCGCTTTCAATCGCTGTTTTGTGGAGCTTCTGTTTCACACTGAATGCGGAGATAAAAATGGAAAACTAAGACCATGTAAACTTTGACCATTTTGAGTTAGGTCACCAAAAATCTGGAATGCTACAGAAAAATCTAAAATCATATGTACATATGTTTTTTGGCCTACTCTTTGCAATTGTAAAAGTTTGTCCTGTTTGGACGTCTCTGTGAGAAGTTATGAATATCGAGTTACTATGGAAAACGCCAAAATTAATTGATTTGTCAATTTTCGCGAAAATCATAACTTCTCACAGAGACGTCCAAACAGCACAAAATCTTCACAATTGCAAAGAGTAGGCCAAAAAACATATGTACTGACGATTTCAAATTTTTTCCAATTTCCAGATTTTTGGTGACCTAACTCAAAATGGTCAAAGTTTACATGATCTTGGTTTTCCATTTTTATCTCTGCACCCTGTGTGAAATAGAAGCTCCACAAAACAGCGATTGAAAGCGGAATACCTAATCTTACTAAAAAAATTACAATCAAGCAAATCCCGTGAAATCTCGCGAAGTTACAAATTTTTGAAAATGAAACGACAGAACTTTTGGTTCAACCCAATAAAACATTCCAGAGTTGCGCTGTTTATCTAATTCAATAGTGCTGATCATGTTTCTAGTAAAAACATAGATGTTTCGCAGTTATGAAATTGGTGATGAACCACAGGTCGAAAGTTGGGGTTTATCGAAAAAATCATATTCCATAAACTCATTTGTTCTTATCAGCAACATGCTTAGCACGTTGAGTCAGATAAACAGTACAATTGAAGGTTTTCGTTAACTTTGAAGGAGAAAAAATGACTTTGAAAAAAGACGTCCGGCTGCGGAATCATCAGGGGATCAAACAAAAACTTGGAAAATGCGGCTACAGCTTCATGCTCCCATTCAAAATGTTTATAGTGAAGGATGGGGATGGTGGGAGTACTTACGGACAGGTAGACAGCGTGAAATCCAGATATCTGGAGCTTCAGTTTAGAAGCTTTCTTTTGAAGCTGTGCTCCCTTAGGGCCGCATGCACCAACATCTCCGCGGGGAGGGGATCGCAGCTTAAAAGAAAGCTTCATATCTGGAAGCTCCAAAACTCTGGATTTCACGTTGTGTACGTACCCGTAAGTATTCCTACTATCCTTCACTATGAACACATTGAACAGCAGCGAGAAGCTGTACAAGCCGCAGTTTCACCATTTGTATGATCCCTGATGATCCCCGTCGCTTTTCTTTGAAGTCATTTTTCTTTCTCCAAATTTAACGATAAGTTTCCAAAGTTGTGCAGATTATCTAACCCAACACTGCTTAATATGTTGCTGATAAGAACAAGTGATGTGTTGGAGTCATGAAATTTGCGATGAACCATGAGTCGAAAGTGGTGATTTACCGAAAAATTCGATTTTTCAAAATCTCATTTGTTCTCATCAGTGACATGCTTAGCACCGTTGTGTTAGATCTGAGCTACGATCCCCTCCCCAGCGGGGTTGTTAGTGCATGCGGCCCTTAGAATGCAGATTCTAAGATTGGAAGCTTGCCTTGGAACTACCCTATTTGGTATCCGTCTATCCATCTTTTATTTGTTTTTCAATGTCAGATCGATGAGACTCACCCGAAACCGCAGAGCTTTCCACAGCAAGCAAGAATATCAGTGTCCGAAAGCATTGTCTAGAAGGAAAGGTGCATCTTGTAATACATCGTTAATTCATCATCACCTGCTTGGTTGTTTCGTTCATGTACGTTTGTATGCACACTCTATCAGACATGACGGAAGCCGCAGATACGGCCCAGCAGGATCCTGCAAGTTTCAAAGTTCGCAGTGACCATTTGATCTTCATGAACAAAACATTTTGTTCCCACCAGAGTTGGCCTGATCTCGAATCAGAGCTATAGATCTACATCTCGGCACTTTTCTCGCGCATCGAAACTAAAAACGCACGGATAAGAAAGGTTTTATAAAGAAGTGATGGCCAAAACTAGGACCTTTCTGGGAGGTCATTGCTGTTAACAACGACCTCAGTAGTTTTTAGCTGAATGTCATCAAGTTTCTTTAGGTACTTAACATCCATCAAACGTGATTTGAACTGTTCCCGAGACATTTTCGGAACCTCTGCCTAAAAAAGCATCAGAAGTTTAATGGATTGGAAACTGTAAGAACTGTAACTGTATTGTAAGATTGCTTTTTTTCAAGAAATGATTTCACTGCAACTTCAGTTCATGAAAAAAACCATGCAAAATTGTTTTTCAGAATTTCGAGAGATCTTATATATAAAGCTGAATGTCTGTTTGTCTGTATGTCTGTCTGTCTGTCTGTCTGTCTGTATGTATGTATGTCTGTGTGTACGTATGTTCCGAATAGAAAATTCCATTTCTGAACCGATCCGGACCAAACTTGGCACACATACACTACGGGCCCCGGCGGGTGTCATAGGCTACTTTTCGTCATCGATCGATATCGATTTTATCGATTTTTATCGATTTTTTTGCTGAGTTCACCTACGGGGCTGGGAGTTGGCACAGGGGGGTAATCGGCATGGGGATTTCGAATACAATATTGGTTTTCAGGATTATCGATTACTTTTATCGATTTTATCGATTTTTTGCAAAGTTTGAGCACGGGGCTGGGAGTTGGCACAGGGGGGTAATCGAGCATGGGGATTCCGAATACAATATTGGTTTTCAGGATTATCGATTACTTTTATCGATTTTATCGATTTTTTTGCAAAGTTTGAGCTAGGGGGCTGGGAGTTGGCACAGGGGGGTAATCGAGCATGCTGATCATCCCCAAGGGGGGTGATCAGCATGCTCGAACACCCCTGTGCCAAATTCCAGCCCCCTAGCTCAAATTTTCAAAAAATCGATAACATCGATAAAAGTAATGGACGATCTTGAAAACTAATATTGTATTCGTAATCTGCATGCTCGACTACCCTCTGTGCAAACTCCCAGCCCCGCAGGTCAAACTTTGCAAAAAAATCGATAAAATCGATAAAAGTAATGGACGATCCTGAAAACTAATATTGTATTCGGAATCCTCATGCTCACTTCCCCCCTGTGCCAACTCCTAGCCCTGTAGGTGAACTCTGCCAAAAAATCGATAAAAATCGGTAAAATCGACATCGATCGATAACGAAAAGTGGACTGTGACACGCGCCGGGGCCCGAAGTGTATGTGCGCCAAGTTTGGTCCGGATACGGCGGAGCCGGGTAAGCCAGCTAGTACCTTATAAAACGGCTGGATTTTGTTAATGTACTCAACATACTCTTCTTCTGACATATGGTTAACATGCTCGGGGATAGGAAGGGCTTTGAACTCTTCTGAAAGTTGCTGACAGAATTTTCAACATATCATATTACCAAATTCGTCTGCTCATCAATGCACAAATAGTAAAAGCTGGACAACTGAGAAGCTGAATAGCTAACGCTATTTACCTACGGTCATGGTTTTGGAAGCTGCTGCCCAAAAACTTGCAAGAAGCATCAAGATCGTAGGTATCTGTAAAGTAGTTCAGAACATAGAAAATATGTAAATATGAGATGGTCATATAAAAAATAGCCCACTTACCATATTGCACATCTTCTCTGGCGAAATAAGGATAAGGACATGTAATCACACTATCAGCTGGTGCTCAAACTCTCTTTTTTTGAACGTATCTGTCGTTTTGTTGTTGCTAATAGGATTATCTTTTTACGAATTGATATCCTACTTACAACTTCAAGTAAAAAATCTATCAATGTTGAGAGATAAGCAAAAAGTCTTAATGTCGTAAAAATTGCTTCTTCAAAGCAAAGAGTTTATTCGAAACTAGACGAACCTTAGAACTGACTTTTACTTACCTTGAGCATGCGCATCAAATCGACTTTGGAAGTTCAGTAATTTGGGGAAACCCCAATCACCTTCGCTTTCATCGAAGCAACGAATTTCCAGTTGAAAATTCAAGACAGATTATCTACAAAACGTTGCGGCATGCAGTGTCTCCCTGTTTTCTTTCGCTTTTCAAAGAGTGTTGGGCATAGTAGAGCTTCTTTTCTTGCTCTTTAGTATTGGCTGTGGCTTTCGTTATAACTGATATTTGATCAAGTGAAAACGTGGAGCAAACTCAACAAACTTCGGTACGTTTTCTAAAAATCATAAGGAAAGCTAACAAGGGAACCGTGTCGAGTCGAAGTGGCCTTTCCAGATGAGACCCATACTGCTTTGAAGAGCATTAATCATGATTCTAACTCTGCCTTCCAAATCTGCCAAGCGCCTCTAGACGCCGAGTTATGCTCGTTTTTCAGGTCAAAAAACTAAACGCAAAACTGAAGCAAAATCGCCCAAATTTCCTCAATTAGTCCAGTTTCAAGTATCAGAGCTGTTTATGCAATGGATACATTTTATTTAATTTGCTAACACTTAACATTGCTTTACCCTGAGCGCTGGAAAGATTGTAACGATCAATTTTATCTAAATTCTGCATTCTTTTTCGTTCCGAAGAGCGGTCACAACTCGGCGTCTAGAGGTGCTTGGCAGATTTGGAAGGCAGATTTGGAATCACCGCTTAATACTCTTCAAAGCAGTATGGGTCTCATCTGGAAAAGCCACTTCGACTCTACACGGTTCCCTTGTAAGTTATTTTGTTTTTACTCTATTCCCACGCAATAAAATCAGAATGATGTAAGCTGCAAAATATAAAAATCCTCCTGAAATTAGCGCTAGACAAGGTAAGTTGGAGGAAGAAGTTGTGGGAGAAATAAATAGCTCGATATAGTGTATTAGGTTGGTGGATAATTTCTGTTACACTATTTTCCAGTTTTTTGGAAAGTTGTAGAAGCTTCCTGATCACAAATTGCGCGTCACGCCTAGAGCAGGTTTACTACAGGCGTGAATGATGCGAACTGCACGAGTCAACAGCAAGTTTACAACATTTCGAACTTCTAAATTTTCTCTATTTTTCTCTGCATCTACTTATGCTTTTCCTCTTTGCAATTTCAGAGTGTTCGGCATTGTTTTCTCCAAGGCTGCATTCAAGCGCATTTAGTCAAAACAAGGGGTGAAAAAGCGAACAAATAAAGCCTCCAAAGTATCAGAAAATTTTCTTTTTATGTGTGTCGCAGAGTCCGACAAAGGAAGTTCAAAGAAAATTTTTCCTATTTCTTTGAAATACGTTGGTCGTCAATGATGGCCAAGGCGCACACACTGAACCAACAGCTCAGTTAAAGCAATGTAGACGTGGACGTGTCCACTGTATCTGCTGAACACTACGGATTATGCTTTGTAGACCACCACTTCTTCCCGTCTCGAACTCTTAACCCGGAAGATTGCCAACCCATCGACAAAAATGGCCACAACCCAGAATTTTACCCATGAAGTGAGCTTTTCGTACACGGACCGCTAATGTGACAATGCTAGGTAGGCGTTCAAACTTTGCTCACATGCAGTAGATATTCATCTTTGGACAGCCTTTGCGATTTTTGAAGATTGAAATCGAAAGTAAAACAGTGATTATCCGCCAAGTAAAACCATTGTATGACTGTATTTCAGATATGTGAGGATGTCCGGTAATGACCATTCCTACCATTAATCGCAGCGGAGTAGATAAAGAAAATGTTAAATACACATCGTTCGATTTAAAACAAGCTTTAAAGAAGGCGTGCGAATGTTTGCAAAAAGTTTAATTTACATGAAGTTTGAATGCAAAGTCTGATCGAACTCAAAAATTAGAACTCCGTTCAGCACGTTTTTGCTAATCTCCAATCCATTCACGCATATACTGCTCACAAAATTCATATGTACGCTGCTGCAGTTTTTCCAAAACTAAAAATTGAAAGTGTTGGCAGAGCGTTGAAACTTTAGATCGTACTTTTAAATGTTCACAGTATAGATTTAATGTGAGAGCACCCCAGCACTGCATCTACTGAGCATGCCAATTTTTATTTATTCAACTTCTAACGGTGGAAAAACTACAGCAACCGTATTTGAACGCCTGATGTGGACAGTATACTGCGAGATCTGGATGTTCGCAGAAGAGTACAAGGATTGGTTTCGATTAATTAAATTTCTTCACATTTCGCTTTCAAACTTTATATAAATCAACTTCCTGTGTTTACTTAAGTGTCATCCTATAGAGCTTGCTTTCCCTTATCAATAACATATTTTCTAGAACTTTGTTTTCACCCCGCCGCAATCGCGCAAGGGACGGCCTTTAATTTCCGGGACAACCTGATAGTTTTCATTCAATGCAGTTTGGTGCATGCGCATAAGAACTAAGAAGGTGAAATTTTTTTAAGTGTAAATCAAAGAAAAGCTATGTATGCTCCAGGACGACACTCTTAGCACAGTCTTCCGATTACCATAACTGGAGCCGGAAAAAGAAACGCATATTAATGAAAAGGTTGATGAAAGGAAAATATAAAATGAAGAAGCATATCCTCTTATGTGGTGCATCAAGAGTATTCGTCAAAAATCAGATATCGAAACTGATTTAGTTAGGTGTTCTACCGCAGGAAGTGAGAAAAGACTACTCAGAATAAAAATTCAAGACAATCAAATTCAAAAGGACGGCAAGATCATTGTATGTGATGCTGAATGCTTTTTCAATGATGCATTTTGCTTGGAAGTTTTATTTGCAGATTTTTTCATGGCGCTGAAATGTTTAATAGGTTGCTTAAGGTTTACTTGCGATAGATAAAGCATTAAGCGATATCTTTTGTCCAATATGATGCAAAGTATGCCATCAGTTAATGAAAGGCAAATTGCATAAAAGAAGCCAATAGGCTAGCAAACCCAAATTAACAAAATGGATTGAAACTATGGAAAAAAGAGTTTCTGTTTCTCTGATAAGGGATCGTCACGGACTCGAAATGGTCGATCAGCATAAGATGCTTACCATTACACGGAGTTTGGAACGTTGTTTCCAAATCTGCCTTGCCTACCTGCAGAGCTTGGGAAGGAATTTTGAGCCTTTTGGAGGAGGACGCGGCTACTTTATTCAAATAGCGTTCTGCACCCCGTCAAACCGTGTAGGCATAACGCAGTAGCAAGTGTGCCGTGTACGAAGTAGCGGAGGTTTGACTCCGTGTTGAGGCAATTTCTTGCATTGTATGTCAACTACTAAAAATTGACCGAATGCTTTCAAAATGATGAAGCGAGGAAAATTACTTCACTTATCAGCTTTAGTCAAAAGAGGAGAAAGAAGAGCAAGAAAAATGAGTTATGCAAAAAGAGCTGTGTTCAGTGCTGAATCACAAAAAAAATCAGTGACATACATGATGTGCTAAAACAAAGTGATCAAAGCACAAGGCGTCTTTGCAGTTAGCGCATCGGTAGAAAGCTACATCAAAGCATTCTACGTCACACCCGATTGATTCAGGTGAAAAAAAACTGCAGTAGCGTTTCGAATTGTTTTGAGTATCGATCCAGGTAACCCGATTTTTACCAAGAGTATGCCAAAAGGTGTTTGAAAGAGGAGCACAGAACAGATGGTGAATGAGCGAGAGTGTGCGAAGTATGGATGGAGTCACGAGCACGCACAGAAAAGTCAAGACTAGCGTAATATGACTTATAAACCGCTTGTACATGGCCAGGGTCCAGGAAGAGCTGTGGCACACAGGCGCCGGATACGCCCCCCCCCAACTATCATCTGTCTCAATACCCTCCCCCCTCCCATCTTCTCTTCCCACGACATAAAGGCTCTACCACGCATAAACAGCACACATTTGTAAATATCATGTCAAATAACCACTATGGGTCAAGTTTTAGCAAATCCTGAAGATTCCCAATATTGGACCACCAAAGCGAAGTGAACATTTTTGAAGATGATGAACTATATTTCAAAGAATTAGCTAACATTTTTTTGCACTTAATACAAAGCACTAATCCCTGTTTTCCCATACCTTAAATCTTGCTTTTAATAACCATCAAACTATGCTATTAGAAGCAGGCCAAAATCTTGTTTGTCCCATTTTTCGCTTCCAATGACTGCGCTTTCACCAGCTTTTACTCAGAGCGAAGAAGATGAAGCAGGCCCAAATTACTCCTACGAAAACTACAAGACTAAGGCTATCAAACTATGTTACTTTGTTTGCTAAAATTTTTTGGAGGCAAATTAATGGGGTGTGGCACCACCCCCAAAAAGCTATGGCGGTCACAGCTTTTTATGGGGTTGTGTCACACCCCATTAACTTACCTTCAAAGCATTCAAATCTCTGTCTTTTTCATATGGTTGCTACTGCTAAACCTTCTTCTCCACATAGCAGCAATCTCAGTCATAATTGTTTCTCCTGGGGAAAGACATGGTCGTTTTTTCTTAGCTAAGCAAATGGAGAACACCGCGAAAAATATTGGATTACGGTAATATGCTAAGTCTGCGCTACTCTTGAATCGCGAAAGAGGACGGCAAGAACAAGTATATTCGATAGCCTGATCCTCGTAACTTTCTCAAAAGTGATGTGAGCCTGATTGGTCTTCTCCCAATTTGAGGTATCGAAGACAAAAATGGGACAAACGAGATTTTGGCTTGCTCTTAATTCCAGAATTTTAGTTGAAGTTGGATTTCTAATACGAGCAAAGAAGTAGTAGTACTTGTAGTGAGTGCAAAAAGAGGTATCACAGTATCACCTCGATAATACCCCCCCCTCTTTCTGACCCCTCTCGACGCTCCAAGTGTGGCATGCCACACCCACGCTTGATCCTGTACATGGCTTTGAACGGTAAAAAAAGATAACATCAAGAGGCTGTATGCTCGATGTCGTGCCTGGCGATATGTTCATTTCAACTGTTATATTATGCCGTACAGGTTGTCATACAGTGCTGGACATAATTATGAAGCCACTCTAGAAAGCGTCGTAGTTTGCGCTCTTGTCAATGAATCTGTCTGAAACTCTGCTGTATTGTGCGCGTGTTAATCTGCCATGACCCCTCGAAACGACTTCTAGTCTTGTTGAGTTTGAACGGAGAAAAACGAAAAAATTTGAAAAAGCCCTTATTGAAAGCTGGACGAAACTATAAAGCCACCTGGTTTTTCTAATCACTATTGCGTTCCCTGGCTTTCAGTTTTTTTGTACAATTACTAAAATATGAAACATTTGCAACACCTACGGCCTGTCATCTTACTCAAATAGAAGCAATCACTGCATTTTTTGCTTTCAAAAGCATCAAGTCAATCTGCTTTAACAAGAAGCTGGTTTGAGGAGCTTTCAAGCCCTTGTTTGTTTCAAATGATAGCAATAAAATCTACTGAGCATTTTCGTTAGATGAGGTGAGGAGCGCTTCCATAAACTCTGCGTAATCGCTGATATTGGCGGACAGACTTCAACCTCACCATAGAGTAGTCACGCTTTTACTCCACAGAACTCGATTTTCAAGCAACAGAAAATACTGTAACGTAGCCATTACGACAGGCATACAACAGTGAACTTGTGTGCATGACTAGAAAAATATTTCTGGGTTGAGCACTCTGGTTCAGCCGCATTTGACATCCACTGAATATTGAGTGGAGCACCGCGCACAATCAATCCAACTCAGACCACGAGGTAAAACAGGAGACGCTTAAAACTTTGAAATTCTGACTAATCTTATTCGGTGAAATATGACATGAAACACAGAGGTAAACAAGGAGATTTAGAGTTATATCGAATCTTCTGCTCGCAGGGAGTTTTCGTAAAAAGTTTTTCAGATCTAAATCGCAACCGCATTACAAGGGAGAACCAGAAATTATTGCAAAAGCTGCATCACCATGTAGGCAATGTGATAAATCAAATCCACTACTTTATGAACATTGCAAACAGAATTTTGTGGAATAAAAGGACAACCCTATAGTGAGGTTGGAGTCTGTCCGTCAATATCAGCGATTACGCAGAGTTTATGGAAGCGCTCCTCACCTCATCTATCGATGCTCAGTAGGTTTTATTGCTATCATTTGAAATAAACAAGAGCTTGAAAGCTCCTCAAACCAGTTTCTTGTTAAAGCAGATTGACTTGATGCTTTTGAAAGCAAAAAATGCAGTGATCGCTTCTATTTGGTTAGGATGACAGGCCGTAGGTGTTGCAAATGTTTCATATTTTAGTAATTGTACAAAAACTGGGAGCCAGGGAACTCAATAGTGATTAGAAAAACCAGGTGGCTTTATAATTTCGTCCAGCTTTCATTAAAGGCAGTAAGTCGGCAGAATGAGACCCGTGGCAAAACAAGGTCACAGGGTAGGAGCCCCATAATGGAACCTATGGGCCAAAGTTCGATCTTTCTCTGCCACTTCTAACCCCCGAAATTTCAAAGTGAAAGCAGCGCTCATCTCCTGTCCTCTCCGAACCCGCCCACCCCATAGACGAGTGACTTCCGCGGCCAGAGCGCCAGCCGCAATGCTATAAGCATGAGGTCCCGCAACGACTCTGCGTCTTCGCCATGACGGGCTTCGCGTTCACTCATATATGTGGTGGGCGGGTTCGGAGAAGACAGGATATGAGCGCTGCTTTCACTTTGAAATTTCGGGGGTTAGAAGTGGCAGAGAACGATCGAAATTTGGCCCATGGGTTCCATTATGGGGGCTCCTACCCCTGTGACCTTGTTTTGCCACGGGTCTCATTCTGCCGATCTACTCCCTTTAAGGGCTTTTTCAAATTTTTTTCGTTTTTCTCCCTTCAAACTCAACAAGACTGGAAGCCGTTTTGAGTGGTTATGGCAAATTAACATGCGCACAATGCAGCAAAGTTTCAGACAGATTCATTGACAAGAGCGCAAACTACGACGCTTTCTAGAGTGGCTTTATATCATGTCCAGCACTGTAGGTGATATACCTTATTGAGACGTTTCGGCAAGACTGAAAAGGCGTCGATTACATTCATACACGATCTCTGCCGCCAAATATCTCCACCGACTTGCCACTCGATTCGTCTTGGGTGGAAGCAGGGAGCATGGGGGCGATGCTTTACCCACCAGGTATCACCGATGTTGTAACTAACAGCCGCTTCGCTTTTATCTTCGGTACCGCTCGGGATTGCTACCTTCCTAGCTTCTGATTCTTGAATGCCTCCAGGATTCTGAAAATAGAGTAAGTAGAGCTCTCAAGGGCATAAAACACGACTAAGGGTTAAGCGTGTGATGCAACTGTCGCAACAGGGGTCGTAAAGTGGGCACCTAAAAGGCCGGGCATACTTCAAGCGATTTCAATCGCAACGCGAATTGGCAATATTCCAGGTGTCCATATCTCATTGTAAGCACATTATAAATGTACAGAAGACAGGACATTTCATCAGTTTACGTAAGTTATACACACTATGCATGTGCAGTTTGCTAATGTTGGATCCGAAGACTTCTGGTGAATTGCCAAATCGCGTCGCGACTGAAATCGCGTGAAGTATGCCCGGCCCTTAAGGCGGAAAGGGGACTTCAAGAGAAACTACTTTGCCTAAAAACCGTAAACTTGGAGGAGATCAAAAAGCAGATAATGTACATGTTCTCTACAACGATTACAAAAAAAAAATAAAAATCAGAATGAAAAGGATGAAATTTTTGAAGAAATTCTAGAAAACATTTTGAAAAGTTCAAAAATTTTTGAAGGAAACATAATTTAATAAAAATCTGAATTGACTGGCCTAGAAATCTTGCTTTCGAAGCCCTCCCCCCCTGAAGTCTCACCCACTCGACAAAAAACAAATATCTTTACCGACGATGACCATCAATGATTTTTGAATTCTTCTGCAGTGTTTTCACGAGCCCATACAATTTACCTGTACTTTGGAGACGCTCTGCTACATTTATGACTAGTCTTATTTTGTAATCTGTAGATTTGTTTGAATAAATTTATGTAGGCGATAGAAACTGAAGCAAGGAGAGTCGTATCTGGGTCGCATCTAAATTTTTCGGGAGCTAGCTAAGCTTGTTGGCTGCAAATGTGCTGTAATACAAGGCCATCCTCCTACTTTTTACCATAATAATCTTAGGCTGTTTCATGAATTCCCGGTGAGTTACAAAATTTCAAGCAGAAATCCCAGTTTTTGCTTTTTAAGATCATCTAAATTTGCGAGAGTCGCATCTAGACTTTTTCGAGCTCATTATGCTTCAAAAGCTGAAACTTTTCACATGGGCATTATTACTATACAGTCTATTCATTGCAGCCTCTCAGTCTTTCTTTGAACTTGTTTACGAATTTTCAAAGTGCCGTGCTCATGCATGTTTAACTTCGTTCTGGATGGCGCCAAAACGGTTTTCAAAGGTAGGAAGTAATCTTCTCAGTCAAAATTATACTTAAGGCTCCAAAGATATCGTTTTTTCCCTGCAAAAAATGGTGTCGCGTAAGAGAATAGAACACAAGAATGTCATTATAGTGTGAAACTTTCTAATTTCCAGAAACATAGTTGATATCTTTCGGTACAGACATGAATGTATGCCGAACATTTATAGATGACAGGAGAGTTTATTATCTTTTCCATAAAAAATGAGTTATTATAAAATAATCAGTCATAATAACTGAAGTAAACCGTTCCATAACGCTGAATTTTTTAATTGTTATTTGATTTCATTTTTTTAGCGTCTAGGTTGAGTACATCTTTCATATATCATTCCGATCATCGTTGATGATCTGCTTTATCAGATGATGTACTTTTCATCCACGTTTTCCCGACCACAATAAGCATAGCCAAATCTTTGAATTTTACCTTACCCAATCCACGCAAAATTATTTGTGAGGTTTTTGAGTGGTGGAGCATCACTCGCATTGTCCCCAAAATAATAAGTAGTTATATTTCTTTGAGCCTATAATTTTGACTGAGGTCGATTGGCAGGCTTTATCAGAGATTGACATTATGCAGGTTTTATGCAAATTCAAAAGCAGTAGGGGTAGGTGGGGAGGGAATGTACGAATGGGCACCTTTAAGGGGGGGGGGGTCGCAAATGAGGGTCTCGGATCGCATCAACACTTGAGTCTGACACAACTGTATCCAATGATCGATAGAAGCCTTTCAGTTACCATTTGGGTGACAGTCGCTCGGAGCTTCAAATTGTGGGTTTGGAAATATCCCTTATCGGAAAACATCCCGTGCGGCTTCTAGTAACTATGCAGCTAAATCAAACAGAGCGCCGATGAAGACTGACCTGTAAAACCGGGCACAGCTTGGAGCGCCCGGTAAAACCTGAATTATAATGATTTTATCCCGTAAACTCAATGAATAGGAAACCAAAGACAATTGGTAAAAAGAGGAGAAAAAGCTGCGTCGAATGACACCCGAGTAGCTTGCCGATTCTTGTTCTGCGAGGTTTGAGTTGACCAAATATAATATTTGATGGCATTAAAAAATTATTCCAGAAACTTTAAAGAAGCAAGCTAAGGAAAAGAGGAAAATCACTCTGTGTCCTATAGGGTTTGCTCTATCTATTTCACTTATACTTTTTCGGAGATTAGGGACAAAAGTTTAGAAATTAGCCGAACTTGACCATGGCAAAAAGCATGAATTGCAGATTTTGGTCATTTTTCGATAGCTCATTGAATTAATGCAATGAAATTACAACCATTAGAAAGAGGCTGAAATGCTGCATCGAATGTTCCTAAGATCTCTTCAAAATGTTGATTCCTCGGAAAGTGGCGTTTATTTGAAGAAAGCGAGATTACTTTCGGAACGACCTAATATATAGTCGTCCTGCCCCCACTAGGTACTCAGTGAACGAAAATTTGAGCCGGAGCAAACGGTTAGCGTCAGAGCGCGGCAGACGCCGCCCCAGTCAAATGTTCGCATATGCTGTTCTTTCATTTCCGTGTTTCTTTGTTAATACTCGTATTGGGGCAATGTATCATATCAGATTTGAGATTTTGTAACCGGTGATCGTTGTTTCATGCTGTTATTACCGTTTGCCATACATTTTTTTTAGGGAAAGATGGAAATACGAACGCAGTTGATGATCTTTTAATGGAATGTCGCTCTTTCCTGTAGGTGACACATTCACAAGTGTAATATCGTGAACTGTGAATCAGTTTTTTCAGCTGAATGTATTATTTAGACATTCTTGTGAAATGACAGGCGTTTCTAAGCCCGTCGCTTTTTTAAATTTCTTCTATTATCACAACTTGATGATATCCGTTTAAATGTCTATATGGAACAGATGGAACCGGGTTTTGATATGGGAGGTCTTTACTGGGCAGCGCAGTAGTCCACTGTAAAGTAATCAACTAGCTACTATGTCTCATCAATTTATTTATATACACATCTGAGATATCAAAGTTACAGTCCCAGTTGCATTTTAGAAAGGCTTCAAGATTGAAGTCATTGATTTTTAACGTAGTGAAAACATGCTTGATTATTGAAAAACTGAGGAGTCTTGAAAGACAGGATGAACGTAGAGTGACATTTGATGTCTATTGGTAATGATTGGGCATTGGTTTTAGAGAACACTGGTTCAACTATGATTTTTCTACTCGTTTAGTCAAGGTCATTTTCTTTTCTTTTTTTTTACCAAATCAAGGTTTTTATCATTAGACGACGACAGTTCAGAACCTAGGGTTTCTGCAGTGCCATTGCTGTTGGCTAATTCTACGCATAACTTGAGTCTCGCCGCGTCTTCTTGTTTAGCAATATGTCCGTACCAGCCTAGACACATCGAAGAAGGTAATGCACGCATGTACATCAAGGTCCTAGTTCTCACCTGAAATTACCATGCCTACTTCGTTTACTATAGATAAGGCAATTATACCAGCTCTAGGGTATTTCCCGGTTTCCCGACTCCTCTATTGTGTCCTTTGAGCTGGGACCAGCACAATTCGATAGGATGGAAAAAATGAAAAGGCGGTGGCCTGATCGACGCCACATCATTCTCCTCGCAGATCTTCTCAGCATAACAGCGTAAAGCTGCTATGACACCCCCACTCGAAATGTACAGGCTCATCTGAAATGTTGGTTTTTGAAAACTACTTTTATACTGGGGCAAGTCCGGATCCCTAACAAGTATGTTTTCGTGCTATTTTGGGGCACCATTACTCTTTTGTCCCTAAAATAATTTTTGAGCTCGGCTTTAATTGATGATCTTGTTGGTATCCGAAACTACTATGAGTCACAAGTTAGGGGAAGTTACCTATGCGAGGACCTTCTCTGATTGGCGCGTATGGTATGGCGCGTTATCCATAATCAACGAGGGAGGACGTCTACCTGTGATGCGCTTCATGTGTGGAATAGAATCTTGTAACAATTCTCAAAAAGAGAGTGGTCCATATTGCGACAGTCGACTCTTCGCGTGCCTGAGCTGACAACTACCTTGACGCTCTCCGGTACAGCATCCTCCTTCCTAATCGCGCCAACGATGGCCCTTCGCCCTTATACTTTGCGGCTGTTTTTGCCACAAAGTATGTTCACATCACTTTGCAGAAGAGAAGCGAGGTATGGTGTTATCGTTCCATCCTACCTCCTTTGCCATAGAACCAAACACCCACTTTTCGTCCATGAACACTAAGCAACTACCGCAACGTCGTGCTTCTTCCATCTTCGTAAGATAGGTGGCTCTTTTCTGAACAAGGTCTGGCCGTTCGAAGATGATCGGCTGTTGGCTGTTCTTCCTGTACAAAAAGCTTATTCCAGTTAGAAAACGACTTATCTCACTGGACATCGTGAATTCTGGATACGCTTCAGTAAAACCTCTTCGGACGCTGCCGATTGTAACGTCTAGTTCTTGTCTCAGCTTGCTATGCACAAAACAACTCACTCTTTTGGTTCACTCCTCTTCATACTTCTTTACCACCTCTTTCCTCAGATGCTTCCTAGTACGAGTTGTTGTCTGTTGTCTCCCTAGATTCGGCAGGTTTTTGGTGGGTGCTCTGTTTACTCGGTGCACTGTGCTCAAGGAGACCCCGCATGCTAGCGCAGTTTGCTGGACTTTCAAAGATCGTGCCGCTAACATCTACTCCTATTTGTTGCTTGAGAAGTGAAGAAATTCCTGACTCTTGTAACAATTGCGTGTGCTTGTCTTGTAGCTGCCTCACTCGTTTTCTCGAACTCCCACTCTGCTCACAGAATCTGCGGAGGTGTTGGAACATGCTGGCGTCAAGGCTACGAATCTTTGTTTTTAGTCCACCGTTCATCTGAAATCCATGCGTCTAAAGCGCTATGCGTCAAAAGCGCTACAAGTTAAACCGCTAAACATTCTGAAATAGCTTTGTCTAACTCCTGTGGCCGCCTGTTCTGCTAATGTGCGGGGCCTGATATTAACATGTTGTGGATGCAGTATCTGGAAATTTGATTTCTCAACTGGCTGTTGTTAGATTTGCTTGCTAGGCTACCACATGTGCCTTTATATATATCTGATGTTGCAGAAGCTCTACTTCATTGGCATTGGATGGAGTTCGCTAAAAAATGACACTGTCAAAATACATGACTCAAGTTTCTCAAGATGTTCTAACCGCTGGGGACCGCTTGCTCTGCCACATCATTAGATCTAATTGCATCTGGGTGTAGTATGTGGAAACCATTCTAAGGTGCTGCGCCTAAAGGAATTTCGACTACCTTATATGCCTCAGAATACATTTCACGATGCAGAATCGTAACGCATCGACATGTGTGGGTGGCTGCTGAATTTTTAGGGTCCTCTAGCAACTAAAAGCCTACTTGCAAAGCGTCATTTGTACAGAAAAAAAGCCTTTCCTCTTTCCCAAACCAACCTTTAGAGGCAGTGCTCGGTGAAATTGCGATTGCGGGCTTTTCACAACTACGTAACCTTCTGGACCATTTGAGTCGGGTACTGTGCTTGAAGTGTCAAAAAAGTGCTCTTTTGGAGTTTACCGGCTTTGCAGATTGGGGCGAGGGATTCCCACCAAACCAACAAGTGACTGCAGGATAAAGTAACTTCACCTATTTTGACGGCAGTTGGCTGATCAACCTAGGCAATCAAATACAGTTGACAAGAATTCCTCGTCCCGCCTCCTCTCCAGCAATGGGTCGGAAAACGCCAAAAAGCATTTTTTTGACTTTTCAAGCACAGCATCTGCCTCAGCTGGTCCAGAAAGCCATATAGTTGTAATATCCCCCACTCACGATTTTCCCGAGTCACTGCCTTTGATATTTGAGATGAACGCCCTGCCCCTTGTTCTGGCATGGAAAAATCCAACATGTGCAAGTAGGCTATCAAAATAACAGCCTAGCAGAAACTTGTGAAAGAACAAAATTCGCCAGTGTGCTGTATTGCCTATGTCGCATGCTTATTCCACTTTCAAACATCGAACTTTCGGATAAAACGCATCGGTTGCTGTAGCTCCCTCAAATCTCTCCTTGCATAGGTGTGTTTTTCCATGTCGCAGTTTACGATAACTATGCAACTGAAGATATTCGAACCGTAAACGTCTGCAAAGTTTTTGATCAAGATAAAATACTGGAAATTTAGTTCAAGTACCGTTGATTCGGAAGGCAGTACAAAGGGAAAGTGAACCAGAGGAGTATTCGAAGGAAGAGGACAAGGCAATAAAATGTGAATTTCAACTTAGTGAGGGGATGAAGAATTCACAAAAACTGCATATGACAATGATCACCAATCAGCTATCATCAAGAGGTTTACCTTTCAACATAGGGAACCTTGAATCAGAAGGAAGCTGATATAATCTATTCTGATGTACGGTCATCTGCCAAGTTCATAGAAACTTTATGAATGGGAAGATTTGGGCTTAGCAATCACTTCCCTTCCAGCAATTTTACAATTGTCAGACTAATAGACAAGATGAAACATTTGCGAAAGAGTCGACATGTAAGGCTTAAGTTAACGTCTTTGATCAAACACCGTCCACTAATGAAAGCATCGTGCAGCATACATGATATTTTGGAATGGCATGCAAAAATACTTGAAAACACTATTGTTTTGTACTGTTGAGTTAGGCGACCATGCAGCTTCTACGATCCTAGCTCGTTCCGACGCATACATCGCATCAAGGCTTTTTCAGTTAACGGCAAGAGGTTCACTTTCTTACAAAAAAGGGAAACCTGAGACGAGCAACTGAGGGCCTTGGAGAGCATACTTAAGGGCAAAAACTCGATTTTGAGATTTTGTGCTTACCCGGGCCTATTCGCTACGCTGAATCCGAAAATGCACATTGTAGAGCGCGAAAATGGCGAAAAAAGGCTCTAACAAAGTAGGGAAAAGAGCAGGTGGGCGGGGTCCTCCCCACTGCGAATTCACGTTCCCGGCTTCCGGAGCGACCTTCTCGCTTCCGGTTTCAAGTAAATCATTCGCATTTGGCCGGTAGCGATGTTAGAACGGCTAGCGGAATCGAGAAAATGGCTCCGGGAGCTGGGAGCGTGAAATCGCATTGGGGAAAGCCCCGCCCACCTGCTGATTTCCCTCCTATATTAGAGCCCTTTTACGCCGTTTCGCGCTTTCCAATGTGGATTTTCGGATTCAGCATGGCGAATAGGCCCGTATAAGCACAAAATCTCAAAATCGAGTTTTTGCCCGGACACTGCCTTTAAGTGGGAAACTGATTCACAATTCACGAATTAACACTTGCACATATGTTTCTTACCGGAAAAAGCGAAGAGCGACATTCCATCAAAAAATCTTCAACTGCATCGTATTTCCAGCTCCTGAAAAAAAATGTACGGCAAAGGTTATAACAACATGAAACAACAACGATTACCGGTAACATAATCTCAAATCTGATATGATACATTGCCGCAATACGAGTAATAATAAAGAAACAGATGAGAATTGAAACAGCATATGCGCAGACTTTGACTGGGGAGGCGTCTGCCGCTCTCTGACGCTAACCGTTTGCTCCTGCTCAAATTCAAATTCGTCCACTGAGTGTCTAGTGGGGGGGGGAGGGTGACTATAGGATTAGTTTGTCTTTGAAGTCCTCATCCTCGCTGCAGTTTTTAAGTGTCAAAAAGCCATCTCCTAAAAGGCTAAGTTGATTCACACGGTTGATAGAGGCGAGGCGGGGCGATCATTGTCTTCCGGTGCCGGCTAAACTATGGAGCTAGGTGCTAAGCAACGGCCATGCCATGAGACGATGTTCGATCGGTCCCGCGCCATCGATCAGTCTCTGCCTGAACATGTGGTCATCGCTAAAAGTATGATGAAGTGAAAAATATGTACAAGGGTTGAGCAAGACTGCGCGGAGTACCGGCGTACGCGGATACGCCTCATATCCTTATAGAACCGTCATCTGGCCCGACCCTAAAGGTAAATCAAAGCATTAACATTGTCGGAAACTGTTGCTAATGAAAAAAATACAGAACTTCTTTCAAATGTGCCGTTCCGTACAGGACCAATTATGTACAAAGTTATGAAAACAATTATTGGAAAGGCCGATCAATCTACATAGAGGCAGTGTGCAATCACATCACATTTTTGGACATGGGCGATGGAAATTGATCAAAAAGCTTTGACTGAGGCACTGTGCAAAGCGGCAGCGGGGAGATGTATCTGCAATTTGAATTTCGTCATACCTAATCTAAGCCGTACTTAGCAGGCAGCAGGTCCCCGCGCAAAGGCGAAGCAAACTATCCTAATTCAGCGTACGACGTGGTGAATCACTTTCTAGAATCGACCAGCTCAAACATGTCAAAGGACTCTGCATCCAAAGGACCATATAACGTGCTGTGTATTGCCTAACGGGAACGATCCCCCCTTAAGGTGACGATTTGCTGGGCGATGTATATCGCCTATACCGTCTCTGGATGGCAAACTCTGGAGTGCAATTTATATCTGCGACAACGTTATTCTGAAAGAGTTATGAAGGAAGTTTTCCTGGCAGCTCGAAAAATGCCTTCAAATGCGCGAAGCGCTCCTACCTCCGCAGGCGGTCCACTGTTGCGATGGATAGTGGCTTGGACCGTGGCGCTAAGCATCGTAGGCTCGATTCCCGTGGAATTTCACCCTTTTTGCATTTTTGTAAATTTTAGCAGACAAAATGCAAAACTTGTAATATGGGGCAATAAAAAACAAATTATAAGCAAAGAATCACTTTCACACTAATAAACAGGTGTTTTTTGCCTTTTTGACAGAACGTTTTACTCAAATTCGCTCCAAAAAATTCAAGAACACATATAATGAAAGCACAAAATGTTCGAAACAGAAAACACGTTCACAGTAAGCACATCGAATGAACAGGACTTCTTCACAGCCGTCTACATTACATGCTCCTACTAGATCTTGAGAAAAGCAAAACTGCGACGGAGTTTCGAAGGGGCCAGGATGCTCGTCAAGATATTTTGCAGCGAACCAGGAATACTTGAGAAAGTTTGAAAATCTAGGGGCAGAAAACTGGGCACATATGAGAGGAAGTAGCTTAATAATTGAATCCCTACTGTGCAAGCAAAAATTTAGGCTATGAGCAATCACGTGGGAACTGAATCTCTTATACATTGCTTTGACTGCAGAAAAAAGAATACATCCAAAGGTTGTGTCTTAGCAGTAATACAGGGAGAAATATTCTTGACTTTTATATGTTGACCGTTTGGCACAGCAGCTTCAATGAGTAGTCTTTAAAAGATGATTTCTTAATTTCTTCGTCGCTTTCGAACTCCAAATTATCGCAAGAGGCCTGGCGCAGAAAGTAGGAAAAACTCTCTATCGATCGAGTAAGCTCGCAAGAGCCAAACTCCTTGAGGAGATGCGAGATTACTAGTTGAGCAGAGAACAACATAACAAATAATTAAAACGGGGAACACAAAATATCAGAAGCGACGCCATAATTGACAAGTCAACAGCTTCTTTACATGTTAAGTAAGATATTGCAATTTTTTGGGGAGATCTTGAGTAAAACTTTCTGTCAAAAAGGCAAAAAACACCTGTTTATTAGTGAGAAAGTGATTCCTTGCTTATAATTTGTTTTTTTGCCCCATATTACAGATATCGACATATATTTGACGTCGACAAGTTTGCATTTTGTCTGCTAAAATTCATAGAAATGCAAAACGGTTGCATTCCACGGGTATTGAACCTACGACACTCAGCTCTACGGTGCAAGCCACTACCCATTGCACCAGTGGACCACCTACGGTGATAGGAGCGTTTTGCGCATTCCAAGGCACTTTTCTCCAGAGACGATATAGGCGGTATATATCGCTCAGCAAATCGTCACCTTAAAGGCAGTGTCCGGGCAAAAACTCAATTTTGAGATTTTGTGCTTACTTGGGCCTATTCGCTACGCTGAATCCGAAAATGCACATTGTAGAGCGCGAAAATGGCGAAAAAATGGCTCTAACAAAGTAGGGAAATGAGCAGGTGGGCGGGGTCCTCCCCACTGCGAATTCACGTTCCCGGCTTCCGGAGCGACCTTCTCGCTTCCGGTTTCAAGTAAATCATTCGCATTTGGCCGGTAGCGATGTTAGAAGGCTAGCGGAATCGAGAAAATCGCTCTGGGAGCTGAGAGCGTGAAATCGCACTGGGGAAAGCCCCGCCCACCTGCTGATTTCGCTCTTATATTAGAACCCTTTTTCGCCGTTTTCGCGCTTTTCAATGCGGGTTTTCGGATTCAGCGTGGCGAATAGGCCCTTATAAGCACAAAATCTCAAACTCGAGTTTTTGCCCGGACACTGCCTTTAAGGGGGGATCGTTCCCGTAAGAGAACTGTTCAGACAAGGATGGTTTTCCTGAACACAGTGAAGCGGCTTGCTTGACAAATCGAAAAGTGCGCCTTGTACGCGTGAAATTAGGGTAAAACAAAACTATTTGCGAGGACTTGGAATGCTATTTATGTAAAAAACGATTTCTACCAGCACTCCAAGCCTAGTGATCCATGCAGGGCCAAGCATAGCAATGCTATTCAGGACCACCCTACGGACTCCCTCCCCTTAGGCTGCGTTCATACTGATCCCGAAGTACGGGAACAGTTCCAGCACAGCGCTCAACTCGAGCACTGTGCTGGAAGTGTTTCCGGACTTCGGCATCAGTATGAAAGTATGTGCAAGTAGTAGTAAAGTATGTGCATCAAAAAGGGAAAAAGAAAAATTCAAATGTCTAACAAAATATGATACCAGCGCGCGTGTCCAAGGCTTTAAGGAGATAAACGGTGAACGTTAGATGATCCAAAACCGAAGGCCCACAAGGACATAACGTTAATCGCTCTATCTTAGTGGGCCTTAAGTTGTATGCTACTGTATGCTCGAAGTCCATAACGTAATCTTACAGTAATGAATGTGGTTAATGATTAGCTGCTTATTGTAAATCTGAGCTAAACCGCGCTCTACAGAATGGTACCTCAAGCTCAACAGAAGGCATGAAAGCAAGAGAGTTATTAACGAACAGACAGTGTCCACTCTTGTTGGGACACTCCGTCTGTGCAGAAAGCACTTTTTACTTCCCAAAAATAGCATTTTTTCTGATCATAATGGTGTCGCGCGCATTGAAGGCAGCGTCCAGGAAATCTGAACATGTGGATATGGATGGATAACATATGGTGCACCTTTTTGGGACATCCTGTATTGCAGAGAAAATTTTAACGCCTTTTTTTAAACGTTGCTGTAAAAGTGCATGAGTACGCTACCTTAAAAATTTGTAAGGCAGATAAGACGTAATAGGCTGCTGAGCAATTCGTGCAATGAGTGCCCCGGACACTGAAGGAGAAGTTGCAAGCATATAAGGACATTGAGCTAAAAACGCAGATTTGACTCGAGAAAATTAAGACTTATCCTGCAAACCAAACTGGAAGCTTTTCAAGCTTGATTTTTTGTAAGCTACTTTTTCCGTTTTGTAAGCATGAACTTCGGAGAGCTAGGAAATTTTGCACCCATATAGTTCGCACTATTTGAACGCTTGTAAAATCAAACCATTGCTTCTCTTCTTTTCTTGCGGCTAGATGAAGATTCAATATAATGAATTTTGATAAATATCGTGCTTCATAATGATCGGCCGCCCCAACTTGGCGTGGGGTGGCGCTGCTCAGATACGGGGGTAGGCAATCCGCAAACTCGCACTTTTTTTGCAAGCGGCCAGCAAAATTTTGGGGCGTGGCCAAACCTTCAGCAAGCGGTATTTTCGTGTTCTGCCAGCGGGCAGCAATACAAAATTTTTGCAAGCGCTCGTCTAATCTCTTTCAGCAAGCGCATGCCAAACTTTCAGCAGGCGCTCGAACTCTTTTTACGCAGTTTCGCAACTAATCGAAAAAAACCAATGCCGAGCAATTGCCTGAAATGGCCAACATTCTTCCAAGTTTTTGCAAGCGGACCTCAGAAAACCAGCGAACTTTTTTTCCGGTATCCGCTTGCCCAAAAATCGCATGGCCGCCTTCCCCCGGCGATCATCCGAGTGGGTGTAGAACTGCGACGCAGTCTTTCTGGAAAGTCCTTGTCAAAGACAAGTCTTTCCACAATTTTGTTGTGGGCGACTTTGAAGCGAAAATCGGGAGTCACTAGAAAAGGGATATAGGATTGTGAAGTTTGAATATGGGCTCTGAAACGAAAACCGCAACCACCCTTGACCTTCTCTCCGCTGCACGGCTTTTCCGTGGAAATTCATTTTTATGAAAAAAGAACATCGTCTTTGGACATGGGACAAACGGAACGACTCACGCGGAGATGACCACATCTCAGCAACTGAAGGTGGAACTTGCTTTCGATTGTCTCTATAGTTTCATCCATCTGCATTGGCTTCGAATCATCGCCTCCATCGAGCAAAGGTACGATTTAGTTGCACTGAAAAATAAAGTCTGCCACAGTGCCGCAAGAAGGAAGAAAGTCGCGTTTATGGTGGTAACAAGTTGGAAGAGCTTATATCAAGTTGTAACAGCCCATCGAGAAGGACCCAGCGTACGACTACAACCGGCTTCTCAAAGAATTGCGAGTCTGTGGGATTTTCACCTCAGTGACTTTAAAGAAAAACTTAAAACGCATTTTGAAGACAACTTAGGAGTAGCTTGAAATAAATCTTTGAGGATCTTCATGTAACCCTTCTCGAGCCACTGATAGCCAACGCCAGTTGCAGAACTGCTTCTCAAAAAGTAGAGAACCTCAGTAAATAAAAGCAAGCCAGGATACTGAAAGCAGCCAAAGGAAGACGAAGTCTCAAAAAGTGCCGAAGGAATCTCCGTGAATGTCACGTACCGTTGGCTGCACTATTGAACGAAGACGGGACTCCAACTTCTTCCTGACACAAGGTGGAATCTATCGCGAAGGGATTCTACACCAACCTCTTCCGCTCGTCAACACCCGCTCCGATGCCCGTTGTTCCACTGGAAGTACCACCACAAGCTACCTGCTCAAGTGCGCACGGCGATCCAGGCCATGAAGACGTCCACGGCTCTAAGACCGGACCATCTTTCCGTCGACTTCCTGCGAGCCGGAGAATAACGTCTACACGAGGTTCTTGCCTAGCACTTGACATCATACCTTCAGAAGGAGAGGATTCCTAGCCAAAAGAAAACTCTAAAAGCCGTCTTTTTCTTCAAAAAAAGCAAAAGCAGGATCTTTGGAACTACCGTCTAATATGCCTGCTGGGTGTGTTAAATAAAATTTTATGAAGATTGTCCTCGCTCGCATATCTAACAAGGGAACGATACTCGGTGTCCGTGGCATTTTGAGATGAGATGTATATCATTACACTCGTCTTGGAGCGCTGATTCCGTATCTAACTTCCTTTGTTGCATCTTTGGAAAAGTTACGAGGAATTTTTGCGCCAAAGAAAATATCTTCGAAACGCGAAACCGGCGCTACGGAGTGGTGTATTGGCTAGTGCGAGAACCTCACAAAATAATGCAAGTTTAGTTCGAGCCCTTTTGTGTTTTAGCTTTGCATTACCTCAAGCGAGCTTCTTTTTAAAAGTTAGACATCTTCGACCGCACTTCTCTTAGGCGACCATTGACGCGAAAATATTTTGTAACTTTTCTAAAGAAACAATTAGCAGAAACGGAAGTCAGATTAGGAATCAGCATTCCAAAACGATTGTGATGGTACACATTTCATCTTGAAAGACCACGGACACAAAATATCTTTCCTTGTAAGACACTAGATGAAGCCCAACCCCAAGAACAAGCTGGATTTTGCAAAGGATTCAGCTGCATGATACCAAGACGGTTGCGAAGGTCATAGAAGTCTGCCGGGGGGTACCGACTGCTTCTCGTCTTAACCTCCCTACGAGACAGCGTCGAAACCGATGCCTTCCTGTCGGCTCCAGTCGATTAAGGAGTGGACCCAGCTTACGTGAGGACATTTTCCGACTGCTATAAGGACTGTACACAACGATACAGCTGTTACGTCGCCCTCCTAACCATCCCAATTGGTAATGGGGTCAGTCAAGGCGACATTCGTCGAATGATGAGGTTACTGGACTGGGTCGAGAGAGCATGCGAGTTGATGAAAGGTTTCTGTCGAACCTTCGTTCTGCGAACGACATCATTCTCTTTTCGTGTAGTATCACCGAAGCAGAGATGACGCTGAAGAGCACTCAGTTCTTGAAGAACGCCATTTGTGAAGATATAAAAATGGAATTTATAAGAGCTCTACAAATGGAGACTTTTCTTATGTGTATCTCGCTCGATAAACATGGATAACGACTTGAGGTAAGAACTTAACAGGAGAAAAAGAGCAGCAGCAGCACTTGAAGGCGGTCCGCCTTTAAGTTTCTGAAGGAGGCCGCCGATCAACTGACCGACCCGGAGCTTCTGCCCACCTGTTCGACTCAACCGTTCTCCCGGCGCTCTGTTACGCAGCTGAGACTTGGGCTGACACAGTAGCCACGTTGAAAGTATCACGGACCACCCACAGAGAGCTCGAACGCAGTTTCATGAAGATGACCCGACACAAGCAACATTTTGTTGGACTTCGCAGTACGGATGTGAGAAAAATGTCCCGTCTTCGTGACCCAGCGAATTAGTTGTGAAAGCGTAGCATCGATAGGCAATCACATTATGAGAAGAACAGACGACATATGGACATTAAGAACATCGGAGTGGATTTCGCGAAGCAAAACGTCTTAGAGGAAGATCTCCAACTAGTATGGGCAAACGTATTCGTGGAACGGGACCAGCTGAGAAATCAGCTGGATGCGATACGATTTCCGCGCCCGGGATTCGTGGACTCAGCCACCGACATCAGCTAAAAGAATCGTGGATGTCTGCAGCGAGAAGGAGAAATGGAAATTTCTATGCTGAGGTCCTCACGTCTGTGAAGCCGGGCCATCAAAGTATCTAAATAAGTTATTGTAGTGCTAATCATTTTCTGAAAAGGTGCTTAGAGATACGAATTTAAGTAAGATTTTTATAACTCTCCTTTCCTATGTACTATTTGCTGTTGGGGTAGAGGATAAAGAGATATTGTAATTGCTACGAATGTTTTTGCTAACTTGACAAAATGAATGATGCTTTCAATTTTTTTTACTTTTGTCACTGATCGTAGCTCTCGTAAAATGGATTTTCTTCTTATTCAAAATTTCTAACTCGATCCATTATCATGATATTTAAAGGGGACATTAAAATGAAACTCTGGAAACTTTGCGGGAGGAGGAGGGAGGGGAGAAAGGACTCGTTTTCGAAAATGCTCGAAGCCAACGCATGTCGGGCTTCCGCAGCTGCTCACTCTTTACGCAAGCAAAGCAAATCCATGTATGATTTCTCTATCCAGTCCATCAGCAAGCTTAGTGTCCATGGACTTAATTGTTGATCGTACGGTCTGTTTAATTTTATTCAGACTACCAAGCCTCTACTTCTCCCTTCTTCTGCGCTAACGAGCTATTAGCTACAGTGGTTGCACGTAAACTTTCTTGTGGTGAATTTCACTGGTGATGTATAAAGCTTAAGTTTGGAAAAGCTGTCATAAAGTTTTGGAGAAGTAGCCTGTGTAGCATTTCCGATAATTGATGGCAAGTGAGTAAGAAAGTACCTGGGTCTGCAACAGAGCACAAGCCTGTGAAAAACCTAAATATGCTGGAAACATTAAATCAATGCTATTTTGTGTACTTTACTGTCATCATTCTCATTCAACATCTATACATATATGAAACTCAATTTGCGAATAAGTATGTTTTCGCTAAGTATGTGTCGCACAGATATATTTGTGAGTGATCCAAAAATCGCCAAACTGACTTTGCACGCATATGTTTTCAACCCCTGCGCACACGAAGGCTCCACTTTTTGCGGCGATTCGCTCAGTCCTTCCATCAATTCATTGATTTGTTTACTTACATCAAATAGTTTTGCGGTGAGGAGGATGCGGTGTTTCAAATTGTGATTAGGAAAGAAGACGAACCACTACAAAAGCGCTGCTGCCCGGATTCATAGCAAGAGCACGATAAAGAAAAGGGTGGTATCAAGAGAAGGAAGGAACCCAAGTTAAAGTGTCTTTACCTCGCTTTGGTTTATATAGCTTTTGTGACCTTCGTCGGGCTCACGGTGTAAGCGGACCGGAAAAGCCGCTAGCTGGTAATATTTCAAAGCTACTTCATGGCTGCTGTCTGCAATGGCTGATCTACCTAAAAACATATAGGCTCCTTTGAACCAAGAAGAGGCTATTTTTCTTTGGACAAATCAAAATTCCTTTCACACAAATTCATCTTAGCATTGCTCTCTATCCATTAGCCCAGTGTCTTTATCACACATTTCTTGCCTCTTTTCCTTTCTGTATGCATGTCTTTCGCTATGAGACGCAATAGAGCTGCATTTCTATCAACAGCGATGCATCCAGATTTGAGATTGTAACAGAACGCTTTTTCTGAGAATATGGACCAACTACCCTTTGATTCAACTGGCTTAGCGGCTCGAATGAGGTGCTGCGTGATTTAATTAGGGCTAGATAATGATCAGAGAGCACGCAGAATTAGTTGCGGTCGCGAGGGGCCTTAATTAGGCACAAAGCCCGCCTTCCAGCTGCCAGGCCAGTTGAATCAAAAGTTATGTAATTGCAGCTCTTCCGTTTGGTTTCAGTTATTTTGAGAACCATGCAGACTCTGTGCAGGATGCTAATCCTTACAAATGTAGATAATGTGACAGAGCAGATTTA
Organism: Cylicocyclus nassatus; assembly: GCA_958299035.1. Classification (NCBI taxonomy): domain Eukaryota; kingdom Metazoa; phylum Nematoda; class Chromadorea; order Rhabditida; family Strongylidae; genus Cylicocyclus; species Cylicocyclus nassatus. Next base: position 52,908,918 of record CATQJL010000112.1, on the reverse strand, counting down.
CTTACTTACTTGAAATTGAAGTGATACGACAACTTTCTAAGTAAAGCAAAGTCCCACGGAAATCTTTTCGAATGATGTGAAGTGATGTGGCTACTTGTGTAGCTCAGTCATTCATCATTCTATTTTCAGAGCTCTCCTGAAATCTGGTTGGGCTCCCACAACAAAAAAAGAGAATTAATTTCTTAGCAGCAATTAAGCATGTTCATTTTTTACAACTCAAGGCAGTGGTATTCGTAACAACAAATGCCGTTCTGTGGGCGAGGGTGTTGACGGATGTCTTTTTGAGGAATGTTTTAAAATTAACACTTTGACGCCATTGGATTTATTGTCTGTAAAGAATGGAGCAACATGTCTAGACGTGAAGTGGCTTGCGTATTTCCTTGATTTTTGTTTATCGGACAGTCTACTATACCATGTTTTCGGTGTAGGACCAGAGCCTTGCTGCGAATAGATACTTGAGTAGAAATAAAGCATCGTACATATATTGAAAAAAAAGCCTAGTTGTTTTCAATCAATTACGTAACGTCCTATTCAGTGAAATTGTTGAAAGGATGCGGAATATGAGCATGATAAAATCGGCTTTCAATTTTCTTGAATGCTAGCGACAGGACAGATAAGGTCTTAGGATGCTGCAAAAAATAATGTCCGTTTTTAGGCCTACTTTTAAAACAGCTCTTATCATTCAAAATTTCCTTTTCAATAAAGATATTGCACATCTTTGGGAAGCTTTCTATATGTACATTCTAACAGTGGTGAAATTAAGCTTCCATCTTATCTGTGAAAATTTCACGAGCATCTCGCACAGCTGCATTCAAAATTAAAATTTGGTTGCTTTGACTTTCTTGGAAACAATTCATGCGGCAGAACGATTTTTTAAATACATAACTTCTGTATGGGATGAATATTGTTTACCTATTGCATGGCTAAATGAATTTTTCGAATATATCTGAACTGGGAAATTGACGCCTTAAAATATTAGGTTGTCCCGAAAGTTTTGTCGGTTTTTTTCATCGCTCACCAAACCTCACAGAACACCATTCCATGAACGGCTTAGGTGTCATTCTATTCACATTTTTATCCTCTTTCTCATAGCTACATTTGTTCCCTGATCTACCCCGTCTTTGCGATGTTATCGCCATGGCTTCTTGAGCACCTCAGCAGTAACGCCAAAACTTTCCTGAATTTTCAAAATTTCTATCTTGATATTATCGACGAGCGCTGGTGACTGTTATGTAGGGCAAACCTTTGGCTACATTGTGACTATTTTAGATTACGTGGGCCACGTTTATCAAGTCCGTAATAATTATTTATTTGAGAAAAACCGCGGCTTTTTGAACACGTTTTACCACGTAAAATCAACAAAAATTCCAAAAAGCTGATTTTTGAAGCAAATCTAACTTGGTCATGTTGCATAAATGATGTTTAACAACAATCAAGTTTGAATTTGCAAAAACTTTAAAAGCTTTCAGGCTTTTGCTGCAATTGTGCGTTTCATGACTTAGCCAAAAATCGAGACCTCAGAAGAAATAACTTTTTGAAGTCAAAATCAGCAAATTAGGAGGATCTAAAAATACCATCTTGTAGACCGAGAGTTGCTCTATTTGACCCATACTTGATCTTTTTCGAAACTTTGTAACGAAATTTTTAAAAATTAGCTCAACTTTGAGCAGGTAAAATTGACAGGTGGAGAATTTCGGCAATTACCAAAGAAAGCATATAACATTATGGTATGAAAGTGCATCCATAAGAAAGAGAAAGAAAAGCTGCATCGAATGCATGTTGAAACTCACTCACGTCTTCATTGTACGTGGTTTTACAGTAGTCTGAAAAAACCGACAAAACTTTCGGGACAACCTAATTAGATACTCGTTGCATGGCACTCTAAGGTTCGAAAAATTTCCTAATCAAGGCAATCGACTGATTATTCACTCATTCCTATATGTTTGAGAGCAACCATCTTGCCTAAATTTTTGAAGAAAACTTAGCTACTTAGTGCTTGAGGAAATCCAAATGTTCATAATTTGGACCTTTTGGCTTAAGAATAGGCTCGAAAAAGTGAACAATTTTGGATTTCTACCTTTTCTTTTCGCAGGCCCCCTTTGTTAAAGTTCCTTTACAAACGTATCTGGTGCGTCTACAAATTAAGCTGTTTAGCAGCCATAGGAACAAAACTCAAAGGGAGTCGTAATCTTTGAAAGCGAGGTTTTTTTTAAAAAGAACTTTCACTTTTTTGGCACATGCTTTTCTTCACGTTTGCGATATCAGTACATGCAGGAGCGCGATAGGTAGATACCAAAGGTTTACTGCTTTTGATGGTTTTGATTGCATATGAAAATATGAAGAGTGGGTAAAGTTGTAACCTTTTAAAGTGAAACTTTGCAAAACGGACACTATTTTTGCAGAGACCTACTTTGTACCCTAAAATAATTGGCATTTTCTTGGGTTTGAATGGACGCCCATGCGAAAGCTGTGACCAGAAAGAGATAGAAAAATTCGAGATCGTTTGACAAGCTTGACTTTTTAACAGTTTGGCGCGTCCATACCATATAAAAATTTGCATTATTCCTTGCTTGTTGAATCTTCATATTCTCAATTTTTTATCCAAGCTTTGGAGTACCTGAAAGTCGTTTGTTTAGGGCACGCCTCAGCTTTTCACATATTTCGCAATCCTTGAGGTCCCTCTATCACATTTCCAACAGCGTTTTCCTGAAAATAGTCGCGGTTTTCTATAATACTTCGATTGCAAAAATAATCTATCATACATATTTGTTTCTTCTAGTAAGCCATGCTATCGTATTTAGCAAACAATGCAGAACTTTTGGCAGTTTAATATGTGACATTACGACAACCTACCTTGGGAAATATGAACTTGAGCCTTTGAGCGAACTTTGATGTAATCAATTTCAACTCAATTGTTTAATTAAGAAATCGCACAACATCGCGCTTAATAACATCAATTTTCAAAAGGTACACTTCCCAAAAATAAGCAATGGAAAACAAAAAGAAAATCTTTGAAAATGCTTAACATCATAGTTGCAATAATGCGTTTTTTGCTCCTAAAGATTATTTCTTTATTTCTATAGTTTCTTCACTTCTATACCATTCGGATACAAACCTCTTCAGAAGGTTCAATTCAACGGGTGCGAATACTTCGAAGCTACTGTCATCGTTGATTTATCTTTTTAATTCAAACTGTTCTACTGCCTTAAACTTTTTTATCTCTAGAGTTCGTACACCTGATTGTTTGAATTGACGTACGCTAAATTTACAAAGACAAAGTGACGTTAGGTTTTGGCTTTTAAAATTCATAAGTAAAAAAAATGTTCCAGGATCAAACAAGTTAATTGAGCTCTTTAGTTTCGACAATGGAGCTTCATTTCAATGTTCAAGCTTCTTGCTTAGAATCTTCATAAGCTGCTTCAGAGTTGAGAAAAACAAACTTAGTCTTGCAGATATAGCAGTGTAACATATGAAAATCTTTTGAGAAGCTGCCTTAAAAAACGCTCGCCTTCGTCTTTTGAACTGCTTTTCAAGTGTGAAGCTCAATAGTCTGTTGTTTGCAAAGAAATGGAGAAAATTTTCCATAAGTGCAACGATAGCAGCAAGGAGAACAGTAAATGAAAAAGGCTAAGGCATTGTGATCATCTGTACCCCTTTTTCCGCCTATGCACTCAAACGCTAATAGAATTTCTTTCACGATTGCTTGACTGGCCACTTCAAGGAGGAGGGCTAAGGGCGACGAAGCATGAAAATCTTGCGTACTAATAGATCATATGCATGAACTGTTTAACAGTTCATTCATACATCAAGAGCAGATAAATCGTGCGTAAATAATGTGAGAATCAGACGTATGTTTGAATGTCTTTGATTGAGTTTCAATGCTGCTAACACAATTTCGTTATTTTGGCACAGTCAAAGCTTGAATCAGATGACGCCAACATTTATTAGGTAAAACATTTTGTGCGCTACTGTCCGAAAACATGTAGACCACGATGTAAGCTTTGAGTTCCCTGTAAACGGAAAAATCCATGCATTTGACAGTCTTTCAGAGGCTAACGTTGGAATCGTTTTAAACTCATACTTCAGCAAAATTTCAGTATGATATTGGGATTCACTTGAGAATTATGGCAGGAGCGCTTGCTTCTAACCTGTGAACACATCTCAAATCATGATAAACTGCTGAAATGGAAGGCTCAAACTGGTATTAATAATTGTTTCCCGTTCAAGTGGAGGAGTATACATGCTACGGTTAGGCGCGATTTCTAAGTAGATCATGAACTCAAAAGCCCAGTTTACTATTAAGCCTTCAAAAGAATACTAAACAGTGCTTCGGTTTACTAACTCTTTGAAGGTACCAATGGCGAATTTGAGAGTCTGATATAAATCTAAGCGAAATATATGCAAATTTGATATTAGTTGCATTTTCAAGAGTTTTTGACCTTTGACATCTAGGCTTTGAATTTATTTTGTGACAATGAGACTGAACAACCTATGTGGCTACCAACTGTCTATCCTTACACTATCGAATGCATCAAAATTGCAAAACACAAATTCTATGCTGCATATTTGGTGTACAACTGCCAACAGAAATCGCGCCTCTTGGCATACACCCTAAATGCTCCGAAGGCTTACTGATAAAAGGCACCGATAAATTTTCAAAATAATCAGAACACTTTCGTCCTCAAAGTATTCATTGAGTTGATGCAAAAGAAATGACAGTAGTAGTAGTAGTATTCCTCAGGCGACAGCAGCAATGTGATAGTGAAAATTCATGAGTAGTTCGAAGTTTGAAGGGGTAAGCAAGTCTTACAATCGAGCTACTAGGAGTGCTCAGAAGTGATCAACTATTTCGTCGGAGTCCAATATCAGAAAGTAAACAAATGACCCAAAAATGGGATCTGAGCCAAAAAATCTTGCCTCTCACTTGGTCATCATGTAGCAGACCCTGGCGTTGTCACTAGAATTTTTTCGAAGTTAGTAAAAAAATACGATATAAATAGGAATATCATCTTCTTCGATTTTTTTTGTTAGGTGTGAATTTTTCGAAGGGAGGCACATAGGATAAGATTTTGATGTTTTACCTGTAAAGTTTTGTAGAGTATAAGTATAATATTTGTGATATTAGCGAGCGTCGTTTTTGACAATTTTCAGACATTTTTCACAACCTGCAGCCTTGTAAACAGCGAGGCATAAAGGGATGCTTGTGTCCATCAAATGTCATGCTGACCAAGGAGATTTTCAGAATTATTCTGAATTAGAACCCAATCTTTGAAGCGCTAAGTGTACTAGATTTCGGTTTTTTTTATATTTCAGACTTATTGGATGTTTTTTTTTCATGCGAATTACGATTTACGCGATTATCTGGTACTCATTTTGTAGCAGGCTCTGTCTATCGAATAGTGCCCACTGTGATTTCCATTTCCAATGTGTTGCAGAAGATACACCCATTACTTTTGCAGCGAACTATTACAGTGCTTAATGACCCAATTCATGCTTTTGCACTCACAAACTTTTCAAAAGATTTCATCCTAGCTCCTTGTCTGCTTTCACCTCACCTTCTCCCATTCTTGAAAAACGCCTTAACTGGTCGTAATGTAATAACAATGCAACATTGATTGGTTCTTACAAGCCTTTATTTACATAACAAGATTCAAACAAAGAAAGATAACACAAGGATGCGAAAAGAAAAGTTGAGGGAATGAAACCCGTTTGTCTGCCATTTACAAAGTATGCGTTTACAGACATCATTCTCAATAAACATGTCTTTCTTCTGAAGTTGGAAAGTTTCTAGAAAGAAATGGAGAAAAGAAAAGGAAAATGAGAAAGAGCTGCTAGAGGTAGGATACATTACAGAACAGAAGTTACAAACTGGAGATATATAACATCTCTCTTGTTTGAATAAAGCGTTGAAAACTCACAAAATTCACGACAAAATTATAAGGTGCTCTGTGTTACGTTCCCATTGTCTCATTCTCCTAAATGATATCCAAACCCTAGAGAAGTTCTCGTTTGTACCCGTATGTTGCAGCGATTCTCTTATAAAGTGTGATTGAGCTGATTGGCTATAGTGTCCAATTTCGGACTGGTTTTGCGCTCTATTATCTTGGATAATAGGTAGACTACGGCAACATTAGAGAGTACATCCGTTCGAAAATGAATCGCCATTGTTGCGAAGATGCACAAGCTTAGAAGAAAGCATATATGGGACAGGTGGAGAAAACAAAACGACGGCCGGAATGAGACGCAACTGCAGCTAACTGTTGAAGTAAAAGCAGTAGAATGGAGATCTAATGAGCAGCTCTAGCCAAGGAGGCTTTGCGCATTGGTTCAGTGATTGTTTCTTCAATAACCTGGTCGATAACTACCTAAATGAATGATCGATAGCCAGAGCGTGAAAAAGTCGTGCAGGCTGATATCTTTAAAAGAACTGCCTCACCTGTATTCCGATCCACGTTTCTTTGCTAATTGGAACCAACCAATGAGGTCGGATTTGGAAAGCGAACCAAGCTGGAAAAGCGATTATTTGCTGTTTGAACACAAAAGTAAAGCAAGTAAAGTCGGTGCGAGATTGATAACATATGGAAACTTGAAATGAGCAATTATGACAGAGAAAAATGAATTATTGAGGGTATTTGCTCAACCTTTCGGGCTAATTGGAAATAGACTGCTCACTTATTTCCAACAATCTCACAGAATCTTTTTGAAATTCCTCACACCCCAAAGGAATATATCCAGATATAGAAAACTGTAATTTAAAGAAATGGATTCTACATATGCATACCAGTGACGGTCCCAGGATTTCGGACCCGGGGGGGGGGAAACAAATTTTTTCTGAACGAAGGTGCGTGACGTTATCCACGCATCCCGAAAAAACTTTTAAGATCCTTCCCAAAATTGTGGAACCATGTCCTTAAGATATGTATCAGGAAGAGGAGGCTTGGCGGCAGCCACGTTCCAAAAAATTTTTTTAAAAGGTTAATTTTCAAAAGATTTTAAAAATTATTTTAATTATTTACAAGTATGAACAAGTCACTTCCACATTTTTATAACCCATATACCGCCATTGATGAATACATGTATGAATATGAATATGAGTATATAGAGGCTATATGAATACTTGCAATTATGTTTGTAATCTAATGTTGCTCAAAAACTATTCTAGGTGGCAAGGCTCAAGCTACATTAAAACAAGACTTACTAGATTTCCACTCTGCTCTATACGGGTTTTCACGAATCAGAGTCCTACTGTACTAGTTCCTAAGTGTTGCCACAAGCAAAAAAGGAGCACATTTTGGTATATTGCCACATTTACTGGAAGGTTAAGATGCTTGAGTGAGTGATTCTTATTCCTTTTGTAAAAGATCTATGACCATCGCGTATGCCATATACGAAATTTTATAACAGCTGGAACAATCATACACAAGCTCCTTTTGAGGAATTTTCAAAACTGCCATTTTACACCATATTCAGGAAATTACTGTATACCACAGATCGCACTCACGGGCAAGATACTGCATTAAGAAATAAGCATCGTTGCGAAAATGTTGTCGATTTGTGATAAAATTGTTTGATCAAGTTAAGGTTCCATTCTTTCAAAGAACTGAAGTTTGCTGCTTGGAATTTTTATAAACTTTGAAGAGCGTATTTGCTCCCTTACAAGATGGTCATTAGCTCTACCAGCATGTCCATTCAAAATTGGCTACAAAAGTTATAATGCGAAGAGGTTCTGTCTCCATAGAGACAGATATGATGATGATTAGCGTTGCTAGATTTTATGACTCAAAAAAGCAGCTACTCACTGGACATATCAGGTGGCAGTTCCAGCACATAAACGTATTTGGTCGGAGTGTTCTTCTTGATCCAGTCGGTTGCACCACCCGTTGCAGTTCCTAGAAAAGCAGTTCTTGTCCAGCTTTTATGGTCAGTAGCCAAAATACCTAGCATATCTGCGGCAGTGCCGACACGATACTTCGTTTCTCGATAGGCATACACCCTATCTGCTGCTTTTTTGGCCAGTCGTTCCTGCAAATAGAAAATTTCCATAATCATTGTTTTAGCGGTCCATTATGATGATTTTAACGCACCAAGTCTTTAAAATCTTCCGGGTACGTCCGTTTGTGATAATTATAGGGAAGTATCCAAAGTTGCCCATGAGTATGCATGGAAACCAATGCATGCAAGCGGCCAAATACTTCTTTTGACGTTATAAAGTCACGTACTGCCCTAAAGTGCTTGAGAATTAGGTTATATGTATAATATAACAAAAGGATCGACCAACCTCGTTTCTGGCTCGCTGAATGGGAATGGACCTTGAAACTCGTCTGAACACGGGTTATTGAATGGATAGTTGTCCTGCGAAAATCTAAAAAACAGAAGTCAACAGATGATATCATTAGTGATGGCGGTGGATAATCATTGACGTTGTCTTAAAACTTGTATCTCCGTTCACTTTTTATATTCAAGAATTTGACAATAGCAATTATCTTGGAGAAAAAAGGGCGGGTTTGACTCTTTTGCATAAAATTGAGCAAATGAAACCAGAAAACCATGAAAAAAATCAGACAAATTGGTCGAAATGGGTACTGAAGACGCAAAAACAAACACACCCGCTCGGAAAAAATACGGTAGTGGGCGAAAGTTTGGATTCAAGTTTCACCCACAATTGCTCGAAATTTGTCTGAATGATTGCTGTTTTTAATGACTTGAATGTTGTGAATATTCTTAGTCTACAAAGATTTTGCTGAACAAGAATACAGTTTACGAAAAAGAAAACGAGTCAGCATTTTGGGGTAAGTTGTAGAAATAAGCTAAAATATGCGCAACATCTTTGCCAAGACGTTTTGTTAGACAAGAATTCAATTTGCGCAAAACAAATTGAGTTGGCATTTCGGTCTTTAAAAGTTTCCGAATCAAACTCGTTTAAAATATGTTCCTTAATTTTGTAGGAAGGTAGAAGCTTGATAATTAGTTAAACGTACTCCATGTCATAATTTCTGTTCAGATCCACACCCTCACAGCAGACGTCTTTCGACAGCACCGTCCAGCCACTGCAATTTGACGGCGCACGGTTTTTGCGCCATTGTCGAATCTGCAAAAAGAAGACTCTCAGAAAAAGCAGCAATTATGGACTTAGAACTACTAAAGCTAATAGTGGCGAAACAAAATGGCTAGTTGTCTCCCAAATGAAAGCAGCATTCACTATGTAATTATCGTAGCTTTCACCGGAGCTTGCCATGCGTCTCTCATGTGCAAAAAGTTGAATTTGCTTCGGCGAGTGATACGCAAAAAATGATTGAAATTCCAGTCCTGTTTACGCAGCGCAATTTCTTCGTTTTGCAATTTCTCATTATCAATCACCACTGTGGCGAGACGTTGTATCCGGTCCGGGTCACACTTACATTACTATCATAGAGTGACGGTGGGGTAGGGTAGGGGGCTGTCAGGAATGCACAACAACAACAACAAAAAAGAAAACAATTCGAAAATCAAGTATGAAATGGTGAACGAGTGAACATTTTCGCAGGGTTTTTGCTTTATCGCCGAAGGTTAACTTTAACTTTTCAATCCTTGTGCTCCAGACAACAAATTTTTGAAATCTTACCGTGGCCCTCGTCGATGAGCGAGAAAATATGAAACCATCAGGATTCAGAACAGGAAACACGTAGATGTCCAGCAGATTGAGGTAAGCGGTAATTTTCTCATCTACCCGGTAGTTATTGACGAGCTAAACAAACACATAAGAACGGATTAGAATCTTATTGAGGTTTTATTTGACTAACAAAAAAAACACGAAAGAGAGCAATTCGTTTTTTTTACTACAAGATAATTCTCTACTGTTGATTTTGGAACCGGAACAATGATACATTCATTTTACTGATGCGCGTTTTATGTGATGACTTATATTATTAGGCAAATAGGCGAATTAACGCAATTTTTTCACAAGTCTTCTGGTCATTCATCACCGCTTGCGTGGCAGTGTCCAGGAAACTTTGTGCTTGGTTTTCTATGTGGAAATTATTTAGAAGGCTCTGACTAATTGTAAGTAAGATGCTACTCAAAAGGCATTTCATGTGCGTTTCCGACGATATAACTTCAACTCTTGCCCCACACCCTTTCGACTAAATCAGTTATTGTCCTTCAATACAGTATCAAAAAAGAAGAGAGTTTATAGAATAAATTTCTCGAACACAAGTAAATCATGGGTAGCATGGGCATTGGCTCAATCAAGATCTCTTGATCGATTTCCACAAAAGAAATTTTGGGAAACTTGACTTCGGTGAACATTAGCACAGAAATCATCGGTTGAAGATAAATTAGGCTTAAAGCAATAAGCAATATCATAAATCACTTACTTGTTCAATAAAATACACCGCCACATGGAATGCAGGCCATTCTCGAGCATGATTACCTCCGTCAAGCCAAACAGCTGGTTTTGTATAATTTGTTGCACGTCCAATCTAAAATAAATTTGGGACTGGTAACTGACATTCAAAAGCAATATCATAATCTCTAATTATATCTCGTTTTCATTGTGATTTTTGTACTGTTTTTTATGCGCAACTTCACCTGAAAAATTTGTGAGCAGTTTATCACTCCAAAACCTCAGGTATGAAGAATTACTATCAAGAATCTGGAGTGCATAGCTGTTACTTCAAAATGTGATTGTCGAAGTTATTTTTACACCTTAATTATTTTATTAGTTGACCAATGAGGAGTTATTCATAGAGTCAACATTAATAAATACACTTCTAGACACGGTGGTGGTCCAGGGATTTCTGTTCGGGAGGGGGGGGGGGGAAGCAAAAAGATTTTTTGAGTGAAGCGGGCGTTAGCCACGCACTCCGAAAAAATTTCGGGATAATTCTCAAATTTATTGCAACTCTATACCCTCCAAAAGCGAGAAAAAGGGGGCGTGGCGCCAGTCACGCTGCCGAAAGAATTTTTTACAGGGAGTTAGTTTGGAGCTAGTTTGGATTTTTGAAAAATTTTAAAGATCATTTCAATCAACTCAAAGATAAACAGGTCACTTGCACATTTTTATAACACATATAAGTGAATTGCAAAAAATGCCCCCCCCCCTCGGACCGCCACCGCTACACAGTGTGATCACACACTGTCTATCATACATTAACCGGTGAATTACAACTATTATTTTTTATAAAATGAGTAAGCATACGCAGATTTAAAAATTTTCTATTTTGAGAAAATAATAATCGAGCCGCATAATTACAATTCTTTCTAATCCAGAAAATTTCCCTCTTCTGTAGTCAAATCTGTCTTTGCAAAAGCCTAATTGTGTTGCGAAGGTGCAATTCTCCAATAAGAAATCAATCACGCATTGATTCATTTTTTTTCTGGCCGAGAATATCAATGAAGAATTTTGAGACAAATCGCTATGGAAAAAATGTGTAAAGTGCAAGAAGCATGACCTTGGCATGTCTGATATGGCATAGCTGCGGCGACACAAACCAGTTTTTGCTGTTTCTTTGTTGTCCGCTGATTTTCGAGACGTTACGATAATGTTGTGCACTAATTGTAAGAACCATAGAGAACGATTGCATTTTTTACACTTGAAAAGTTCAAATGAAAAGGTCATTAACCACGGGGCAAAAAACATCTTAAAACTACTCCAAATAGTCGTAGACAAAAAAGAGCTTACAGCTGGCATTGAAACCGTTCCAAGTTTCATAAACGCAATTCGATCCGCTACAATCAGTTACGCAGCTTGCCATGCCTGTTTCATCGGTAACCATCAATCATTCGATCGCACCGGATTCGCACTCGTTAAACTCTATCGCTCTTTTTCCCATAGCTTTAAAATCAAAAGGCAAATGCTACAGTCTTTAGTTCATGGATTTTCGCACATTTCACATGCGGTCACACGCTACATAAACCGGGTTATGTACAACTTTTTGTAAGTTTCTCAACTCTATCACAAGAAATATTTCTATGTGTAAATATTCGCAAAAATTTGCCAGTTGTGAAACGATCGTAATCAATAAAATTATGGGAAAAAAGTTGTAGAAAGCTAGGAATGGAGATGGGAATAGGGAAGGAAGCAAAGTAGAATGATTTGCGAAATAGGAATATGTATTCCAAAACGAGAATACCAAAAAATATGGTAGCAGCAGATACAGAAAATTCTTATGATTTTGAAAAAAAAGAACAAGAGTTATGAAGTCTAGAAATCAAAATAAGTTGGAAAGATAAGTAGAGTATATGATAGATATTGTCTCTTTTGGATGGTCCTCTATTATATGAAAGGGGATATTTTGCATGTGTGCAATTGCACAATTTTAGGATAATAGCGATAATACTCGTTAAGTGAGAAGTGTGTGAAATAAATAAAGCTTTTGCAACCCCAGCTAGGAGCCGAAAAACTAAAAAAAAACACGAAAACAATGTCTGGGAGCTGCGCACAAAAAATGTGCAATTGCACATATTGTCAAAAGAATTCAATTCGACTGTGCTTAGCAGCTATGGATTCAAGGCCGAAATACTCTCAGACCGAAATAACTAGCCAAAGTCAGTTTTTATTCTATTTGAACTAATAAAACAGTCAAAGCGTTCAATGTTTTCTCTATCAAGAAAAATGTAGAAAAAATGTATGGCATTTCCCATCCCAAAAAAATGTGAACTTATGAGGAGGAATTTTCGACGTTTACCTTTAGTCCCAATAAAGGACGATTCTCGTGGCTATATCCGATCATTCGTAATGACACAATATCGGGGTTCATCACTGCCACCCCGCGGATGTACCTCTCGAACTCGGGGAAGTCATGGTAGCGGTTGAGATCAAATCGGGGTGTCTTGCCAGTCGACGACGCTAGCGGCAACCTGTAAATCCGAAACATCTCGCGCAACACGGTGTGAACGAGTTTTCTTATGGCTGGAACATACACGACAACAAGTACAGCTAGCAGACGTCGCATGTCGAGTGATCAGAAAAGCGTAGACGAGCGTAGGCGTGTCGCCACGGGGCGTGGCGCGTTCGTTACGACGATCGTGACGACGATTTTTGCGTGCCATCCATCGTGCCCTCACTTTCGCTGCCACTGCTTTTGTTTCGGAGGAGGCCTAGAGCCAAATGTGGCCCCAGCCTGATTGTTTGGTCGTTCGTGCGCCAGGAGAAGTTTAGGCGATATAGAACTGGCCATTAATGACGTTCGTTGGAAGTGGAACCTGGCAGTAACGGTTTGACGGAAATTATGGTTATGATTGTCTAAAAACAAGGATGTTACCCGAAACTTACCGCATGAAAGGGGGAGAACAACTAACTTAGAAAAAATTACAATTATACCTGTGTGTGTTATGACCACCTTGCTGTAAGACTTCTGAGAAAAACCCTATGATCAAAATCAAAGTTCGTAGAATTGTCAGCCTACACAAAGAAGAAATTGTCCTGGAAAATTGAATTTTATTTGTCACAAAAGGTGCATAAAACGAAAGTTGAGACAAGACTAATAAACTGCAGGCCATTTGTCATCTTTTAACGCTTTATGAAGGTTTTACAAAATTTTATACATTTGACAAACTCGTCCAATGAAATGTTTCAATCCGAACTAGTGGTCATGCGGTAAAAAGTTTGTATAGTCAATTTATATTTGAAGGGCATGAAGCTTTAGGAGTACCATACGATAGGGTAGAGTAAAGTTCTACAAGTCTCTCATTTACATCATTGCTCCAAACCTAAGTCTGAAGCCAAAACCTAAAGATTTCAAGAAACTGAGGAAGTATCTCATCTCAGAAAAACCTGCGAGTCTCCCACTGGAATAAACTTATCAAATTAAGCAGTCATAAACACTCTTCCCGTATTTTTTTATGGCTGAAAATTGAGAAAATTCGAAAATTGACTAGCTCAAATTTTGTGTTCCTCCCCCATACTACATGTGACTATATATTAGGTTGTGACATAAGTCTTGTTACATTTAACTTCTAACGGCGATAAGTCATACACCTCATAGTCTTTGCAGGACTTCAGGGTACCAACCGATAGAGCAAAGCAAGCTCTACAAAATGGTCTGCAAAATTTCGCACCAGCTCCGACCCACCGTAAGTTTGCAGCCAAAATGTGAGTCGTACTGAAATTCAAAAAATCGCGAAAAATTCATATCTTTGTTTAAACAAATCCTACGGATCTCCAACTTGCTCATAAAAATTGCCCACTATATCAAACACTCATATGTACCGTTGCTGTACTTTTTCCTTATCTAGAAATCGAGAAAAAGAATTTTTTTAGTTTTTACAAAAACGAAGCTATGCTGTTTCTTTTTATGCAGTTGTATACTACAATCCCTTAGAAGTATAACCGTAAATTTTCAGCTTCCCAGAAGCCCTAGTTTTCGAGAAATACCTAATTTAGCATTGAACACCCGAGTGATAAAAGCCAAATTTGGCATTTCTCGAAAACTAGGGCTTCTGGGAAGCTGAAAATTTACGGTTATACTTCTAAGGGATTGTAGTATACAACTACATAAAAAGAAACAGCATAGCTTCGTTTTTGTAAAAACTAAAAAAAATTCTTTTTCTCGATTTCTAGATAAGGAAAAAGTACAGCAACGGTACATATGAGTGTTTGATATAGTGGGCAATTTTTATGAGCAAGTTGGAGATCCGTAGGATTTGTTTAAACAAAGATATGAATTTTTCGCGATTTTTTGAATTTCAGTACGACTCACATTTTGGCTGCAAACTTACGGTGGGTCGGAGCTGGTGCGAAATTTTGCAGACCATTTTGTAGAGCTTGCTTTGCTCTATCGGTTGGTACCCTGAAGTCCTGCAAAGACTATGAGGTGTATGACTTATCGCCGTTAGAAGTTAAGTGTAACAAGACTTATGTCACAACCTAATAGTATAGCTTAGTCATGGAACAGAGCATATTTTGCACCCTCGAAAGCGTCTTAGCTTTCGAAAAATATCTTGAGGTTCTAATATTAGAAACATTTATGAGACAATCTAATATAAAGGCGATCATAATCGTACGCTAGATATTTTCGCTGTAGTGGTACAAAAACCAGTTATCTCTTCGAAGTTGAACTTCCAAAAATACTAATGGGGACAAGCTTTGGAAAACCGCAGTGAAACAAACCACCAAGTCCTGTGTGAACATAGGGGGTCTAAAATTAGCACTTTTTTGCGATCTTCCCGAGATAGTATGCCCAGACTGCAAGTTTGAGAGGGTGCATTCTATAAAGTTCTCCAATTGCTATGTTTTTACGAAATGAATCATACATTACGATGCATCCATCTGCACATAATTTGAATCGTAGGCAAATTCAGAAGCCACGACAGCCACGCCCTCAAAAAGGAATTTTTTACAAGGCTATTTTGATTTAAAAAATTTGAAAAAATCATTTCAATTATCTACAAGATTGAACAAGTCATTTGAACATTTTTATAGTCCATATAAGTAATTTTCAAAAATTTCGCGACTCCCCACCCCTCCCCTAGGTCCGCACTGCTTACTGCATATCAAATCTTTTACGTAAAAAAGCTTTGGAGGAGGAAAGAAACTCTAGACATGTAAAACTGTGCGAAAGGAGGTGAGGCATGAAAAACATAACCAAAAGTTTGTTTTTGAAGGTATTTGTATTGCAAAAACACATCCATATTCAAGACATATAGTTTCGACAAGGGGAATCAGCTTTGAGATGAACCCGTCTTATCATGCCCTCGGACTATGTTTTCGTTTTGAAGAATTTGCACCAAGAGTACTAACTACTGCCATTAGCTCCATTTTTTCCAGATTCCTTTAATAACTGCAAATATTTTTACTTATTGATTTTCATCAATCGCTTCAAAGTTGCTCAGAAAACACACGTTTTCGCAGCCATAGCTTTTTTCGGTGTGTTTTCAAAGCACGGTACAGTGTATATCACGAACCGAAGAAAATAGTGCAGCGATCGTTTGTTCCTGCAGATTGCCGCAGGTCACCCGCAAATTTGACAAGTGGATTACGAAAACGCGTTTTTTGATGCCTTTTATTTTTTGTGTGAATAAATCATGTGCTGCTAAAGCTAAGTTTAGCAAAAGTTGTTTGTGCAATATCGAGTACCTCAGATGCATTGTGGACATCTACTTAACATGGTTTTTGTATGTACTAGGTTGTCCCATAAGTCTGTTCATAATCGGACCTTCAATTCGACTTTTCCTCAAAAACTGGGGGCACCCAGTGGGCTGCAAATTTGTGGCAGTACTTCTGAGTGAATAAGCTATACAGGGTGCGCCAAAATTACCGGCGCGTGTTTCCTTGAGTGCCAGAAGGATACTAGACGGGCTTGAGGAGCGATGTATGCGCTTGTTTTCACCAACCATCATTATCGTAATGCAATAATGAAATCAGAATTTGGCTGCTTTATTTCTCGAAAAAATCTCAGTTTCTCTCGCCGACCGAAGGTGCTCTGTACGCAAGCATGGCTTTGAGGAATTGTTTAATATCTTTTTAACGACATTTTTTCCTGCTTTGTAATTGCACCGGAAAATAGAGCAAGCCTTCATCTCTGATGCAGTCTGGTATGGAAATTTTAAATTCAACTCGAAGAGAATTTTTGATTATTCAAAGACATGGTTGAGAGGCGGCATACCGAAAATTGGCGTGATTTTGGCCTTCATGAGTGCGCCTTAGGATTAAAAAATGTCTTCTAAATCAGATTCAGAACTATCTCAACTAGTCGCTTCTATGTAGATGCTCTTCTACATGTCTCACATAGGACTCTGTTTTTTGCATATCTGGGGCCTAATAATCGATTTTCAACATAATCTCATTGCTCGTACGCCGGTATTTTCCGCAAATACATTTTCTTATTTCAATGAAGGAACAAATTCTGCAAATTTAGCTAAACCTGTGTGATTGTGCAAATCGTGCTCTACAATCACAGATTGGAGTGGTCTAGAAAAGCTTTGATTTCATTCAGTTACAGAGCAAATTATGAAGATATAAAATTTTCATTTTTGCCTTTCTTGTAAATACTGGTTTGATTCTTTTAATTCTTGAATTCTTAAAAAGAGGTCTTTTTGAATTCAATACAATGTATTTTGTAGAGATTGATTAGCGCCTTTTATGGCACAGATTTGAGCTGGTTTCTTTCAATGGTTTTTTGGTGGCAGTGTTTGTAAAGTTGGCGCCGGTAATTTTGGCGCACCCTGTATAATATCACTTACTCTATTACCACCTATTTTCGAGAACTGATTCAATCAAAGTTTGAAAGTTGAGCGCATTATTTTTTGTTAATTGAAATTCGGGTATTTTTTTGTTTTGGCTTGGAACTTTTGCGAATTAAGCTTTTGAACTAACGTGCGAACTTTTGACCAACTTGAAGAGTTTGCTTTGATCTGGCGAACGGTAAACCACTTTCTATTGAAAGTTCAGGAAGAACTGATTTATGTCGCTGAAAACCTAGGTATGAAAAAACTTGTGGAACAACCTAGTAGCTACTCACTGAACAGAGCCGGTAATTTTCACTATAGCGCCCTAGCTCTTGAAAAATATCAGTCTTGAGGTTTAAGTGTCAGAGACTTTAATGAGACAACCTGATATGAAGGCGAGCACTATCGTACGCTAGATGTTTTTCGCAGTGCTGCTACAAAAACCAGTTCAGGTTATTTCTCGAAGCTGAAGTTCCAAAAATATTAATGGGGCAAGTTTTAGGAGACCGCCGTTAAAAAAAACCACCACGTCCTGTTTGAACAGAGGAGGTCTGAAATTAGCAGTTTTTTTTGCGATCTCTCCTGAGATAGTATGCCCAGACTGCAAGTTTGAGAGGGTGCATTCTATAAAGTTTTCCAATTGCTATGAAATAAATCATGTATCACGATGCATCCCATGCACATAATTTGAATTGTAGGCAAATGCAGAAGCGGCGGCCACGCCCTCAAAAAGGAATTTTTTACAAGGCTATTTTAATTCCTTAAGAAATTTGAAAAAATTATTTCAATTCTCTACAAGATTGAACAAATCATTTGAACATTTTTATAGTCCATATACGTAATTTTCAAAAATTACGCGATTCCCCGCCCGTCCCCTAGGTCCGCACTGATTAACTGCATATCAGATCATTTACATAAAAAAGCTTTGGAGGAGCCTCAAAGCAGCTCTAGACATGTAAAACTGTGCGAAAGAAGGTGAGGCATGGAAAACATAACCAAATATTTATTTTTGAAAGTTTTTGTATTGCAAACATAACTATATTCAAGACCATCTATTCGACAGTGAATCAGTTTTGAGATGGATCCGTTTTATCATGCCCTCAGACTATGTTGTTAAAAAGAGATTGCACCAAGAGTACTAATTACTGCCATTAGCTCTTTCAGATTCCTTTGATCATGCAAATCTTTGTTACTGATTGATTTTCTGCTCAAAAATCACAGCATTTGCCGAAAATATACATTATAATTATAAGGCTTTTCAGTCGACGTTTCTAAAGGGTTTCCTACGTTTAGGGTTTAGTGTCAAAAGGGAAAACGTAAAAACTCGCGAAAGTCAAGAGAGACCGTTTTTTGCATATTCGGAAAGCCACTTCGTGCCGAGCCCTGAGTGCGATCGTTTGTTCCTACATATTGCCATAGGTGAGCCGCAGATTTGAGTAGTGGATTGCGAAAAAATTTGACTGTTTCTTGACATCTTTTATTTTTTCCTGTGAATAATTCATGTGCTGCTAAAGCTTAGTTTTGCAAACACATTGTTTGTGCACTATCCAGTACTTCAAATGCAATGTGAACATCTGCTTAATAGCAGTTTTTGTATGTAGATGGGATAAACGAGTTTTTGATGGCCAGCCCACCCCGAGTTTTGGTCATGAAATTTTCGAAAGTTTCTTACATGAATATTAAGACGTGCAAGTGCTAGAACTTTGGGGTTAGGCCGCGGAAGCGTCCACAAAGATTTTCGCATATGGCTCATGCCACGCAACATCCGGAAAATTTTTTTGTCCCCCTCGAGACGACATGATAGGGAGGCTTGAGTAGATCGCTTCCTCTTAAATAATTTTAGTGACCTTTTAATCCAAAGAATGCATGGTTGAGTCATGTTTGATTTGGCAATTTCTGGGACTCATGCGTTCGTGATTGAGAAAAAACAGGGAAAGTACACAGCCAGAGTTCTTGATTTGTTTTCTCTTGTGTGGAAAACCTACGATCGCTTTCACAAATCTTTCTCAGTATTTCTCTAACGAATATAAGAAAGTTTATGCATAAGGGGCTGAGAAAGATTAGTAGTAGATATGAGAGATTGCTAGTATCACGCCATGTGATATTACGGTGTGAATCGTTGTTGATACCTGATGTTCTAGACCAAGCTCCGCTTTCACATCCTAAGGAAAGCTTAAAGCTTACCTAGCTTATTACCTAATAGCTTTGTTTTTGTTTCTGAATGGCTTTCTTGGAAACAGAATTCTTCAAATTTCATTAGAACCTACTGCGTAAGCTTGAAAAAATTGTATTTTATTTATTTATTTATTTATTTATTCAATACGGCCACAATTGGAACAAGTGAAACGAAAATAGTCAGAACATTATATTAATAAGCAAACAATAATGAAAAAACCACCAACAGCCCAAGTCCAGCTCTCAGATATGTTAGGAAAAGAAGATTAAGCTTGTTTGGATCTTGTACGAATGTATCAGTAGGATGCTCGGTGGAGTCTGTCTCATGCCCCACGCTTGCAGCAAAAGTGCTCTTAGATTATTCAACTTAAGCAACTATATTTGCGGGAACCATATATGTTGACAAAATTGCCCGACTGATTCTGGGGAGAGAACAGAACTCCGAGATGAGAGATTATAAATAAAAACATGAACAAGCCTAACAAGCTATTCCCAAGTAGCAACGGAGTGGATGAATCGGACCGGAACCAACAAGTAAAGTAATGACCGAAACAATAATTGTGAAGTTTCAACGACCGCTAATGGAGGGAGGCGTGCAAGTGGTACCCGGGCAGCCGACTGCTACAGCAGCCAGCCGCTAGAGCTGCCGGTAAAGCGCTGCAGATGGTACAGTAATTATGCTCGTCGTCTAAAACTCTTGCCGAGAGGTTTTCTCGCACCTCGTCGCTCTGAGGTGCGAAATGAGCCTCAGGAAAGCGTGATAGACTTGATATCATTTTGAACAGCAAAAATTTTATGTTTTTTGAGAAACCTGCAAATAAACAAAGGTGAATAGAGGAGGGTTTTTCTAAAAGAAAATGATCACAAACAATTACTTCAAAACTCAAAGGAAGCAGAAGCTGAAAAAAATTAGGAATTTTCAAACTTCTGGAGATTTTTTTTTCGCTTCCACGTCGAAAAATGGACGAGGACAATTACAGGAAAATGTCATGCTTATAACGGTAAGAAAACTGTGTCAAAATGGTTATTTCATACATAGTGATGCTAAGCGGGCTTAAGGCAAAATAGGTCGATCAAACTGAGTAGGTCAATGACAGCGTGATATCCTATCCTCACCATCTATATCATTTTGAGCAGCAGAGAAACAATTACAAAAGTGGATAGATGGGGAATCAAACATTTTTTTCCGTTACAAATGTTGAAATCAAAGTACCACAAAAATTCATTGACGCTATAGTTGTAAGGATCTTTGATTTTCCAACAATGAAGTATCTTTGATCAAATCCACTTTTTTATGAACGCTTTAGAACCCGAAATGCGAGTTGTTGAAGAATTATCAGAGGTGGTTCTTTCAGTTTTGAACTTTTATTATATGCAGTGAGTTGTGCATTTTAAATTAATTTCATTATTATTTTTTTATTTTCTCAAAATACCTGGAGAAGTGAACTGTCTAAATCAAAATAGTACATGCTTCTCGGTGAGTTTCCCTTTCATATCAGCAAATGTGGCATGTTTTCATCTTTTATCATTGACCTACTCAATTTGATTGACCTACTTTGCCTTATTTAGCTCGCCCAACACCACTATGCATAAAATAATCATTTTGTTCTTACCATTATAAGCATGACATTTTCCTGTGATTGTTCTCGTCCATTCTTCAACGTGAAAGCGAGAAAAGTCTTTAGAAGTTTGAGAATTCCTAACTTTTTCAGCTTCTACTTCCTTTGAGTTTTTGAAGTGATTTGAATTCGTGATCATTTTCTTTTGAATTTAAATTTCAATTGTTACCTGTTGAATTTTCTTTTAAAAAAACCTCTCCCCTGCTTGTCTTTGTTTATTTGCATATTCCTTGAAAAACATGATTTTTCTGCTGTTCAAAATAATGTAGATATAGAGGATATCAGGCTTTCTTAGGCTGATATCGCACCTCGCGACGAGGTGCGAGAAAACCTCTCGGCAAGAGTTCTAAACGACGAGAGTAATTACTGTACCATCTGCAGCAGCTTTGCCGGTAGCTCTGGCGGCTGGCTGCGGCAGCAGTCGGCTGCCTGGGTACCACTTGCTACGCACCCCTAATATAGTATCTGAGAAGTTATCATATTTTGACCAATTATATTCGATCGCTGCGTACAAACCGTAAAGGATTTTGTTTCGCTCGTCAGAGCATTTTTCTACCGGAATGTTCCCGATTCCTTTGTGCCAAAATTTCAAGGTAACACCAAAGGTAAGATGTATTAGATTGACACATAAGTTTTGCACGTTTTCCCTAACTTCTTTCTAATCTAGTTTAGCCTCCCATTCTTTGGCTTTATGTGGACTGTGAAGTAAGTTGCAAGATTGCGAAATCCGTTTGAATTCTGACAACGTAGTAAAAATTAAAGCACTTCTCAAAAAACCTTAATAATGGAGGTTTTGCGGGTTTTTGGCAAACGTGAAGGCGTACAAAACCTGAATCAAACATATCAAAAAGGAATCATAGGTATTAGCTAGAAGTTGACACGTTATAATCGCTAAAAAGAAGTGAAATTTGAAGACAAATAAAGATAAAACGCTCGAAAAGTAATAAAATCAAATGCATCAAATATGGGGGGCATTCTGTCCATATCCTCAGAATTCGCTGAAACTTTGCACAATAGGGTGATTCAGTACGGTAAACGCATATCGTCTTCACTTGTCGTTAAGATAAAATTCATTCCTTGACCTTACGAAAGAGTCCTTTTTATGGGGAACGGGTTTCATTTTTCTAATCGCATGTCGAGTAATCCCCATAGGTCATCCTTTTTTTCTTAAGCAATCTAAAGTTCTTTTATTATAACGTAAACCTACCGTAACTCTCACATAAAGTGGCAAATAGGCAAAATGTTTGCAATTGCAGTTGACATCATAATCGTTATTTCGCCAGAAAATGAATGCGATACGTTCAAAAGCAAAAGTTATATAAAAAGTTGTATTTTATGTGCCAACCTAATAGATTACTTTCATTATAACCATTGGAATGTTTATTTGAAACTGTCAATTGGCGGTAATGATTCTCAACCATACATAGTACATTTTGGAGACATTTGCACTAAAGACACTCTGTATGGTTCCAAATGGTCACCCTTCAATCCAGGAAAGATGAGCAACCAAAACGCCCATGTACGATACAGAAAATACACTCACCTTTTCCGTTTGAAGAGTGGATTTATACAAAGGTTTTGCGACAAAGTGTCCTCATGTCAGGCTGTAGGTTGTCACCGAAATGCATGTTAATGGATAGTTTCTGTTACACTTTTTTTGTAAGATTCTGAAAATTGCGGCAGCATTCAAAATTTCAGATCTGCTTTATATGTGGGGCACGACAGGGCGTACACAACAGTATGACAGATGTCGCAAACGCACAAATAACTAGCAATTTCACGACAAGTTTATGAGCACACTCACAATCCCTGCGTCTAGTTGTATTTTTGTCTCCTAGAATTTTTTCGAAATAATTTCGCCTCTGCCTCTTTTATGGCAACACTTTGGTGCCATTAGCGTGTCGAAAACAAGGGGTGAAAAATAAATTAAAAAACTGATAATTCGTCTAAAATTTCTCGTTTTGCATGCACCGTGTAGTATTTGATACAAAGAAGTTGAAAACAATTTTTGTATATTTTTTAAAATTGTTCTTTATGTTAAAATGCGAATGTGCGCTGAAAGGCACACCATTTAGCTCATGTGAACTACTGCGAACATGATTGTGCCGTCCCTCTATAATCGCTAAAAACTATGAACCATGCCCTGTTAAATTACCACATCGCCTTATCTCGTCCTGAGACGGTATTTATCAATCTCCCGCTCGTCGTTCGGGCGCGTTCCATCGTTATACACGGTCCGGACAAGCGAGAGCGTTCATACCGTGATCAGTGTGAGGATGTTTAGCGTGGCCTGAACGGGCAGCAGGACCTGATCTGTCGTGATCGGGCCTGCCGTGCCCGACATGGCCAAACTTGTCAGATCGGAACTTTCACCCCTGTAGTGTCTTAGGTGAGGTCCACACAGTATGATTTCAATGGGAAATCTCTGATAATTAGTGTGGTTCAATCCAGCTTTCCATTTTATAACATTTGATATGTACTATTCTCATGAAACCGAAAATGAGTTTTTGAGACATTTCTGCATTTCTAACTTACCCCACTGCTATGAGTCCCAAAATACAGATTATCCAACGAATTAGTGATATTTAAAACAAACTGGACATTTCCAGCACTCTCTAGGAAAAATAACCTTAATCCCCTCTATCTTACTTTGCAAACTGTTGACGGATTAACTAAATGTGCATATAATTGCAAAAAGTGTGCTCAAGAACTGAAAGGAAAAAAGCGATAAAAAACGATGAATTTATGTGTTTGCATGATGCAAGGTTACGCCAGCAGTGTTTTTAAACGCCCGCACGCGCTGCTGGCTTGGGCTCTCCAGAGTAGGTTCCCCGAACAGGCATGAGAGGATGTACAGGAGAGTGATAAAAACCGCCTCTGATCACCTGGAAGGGCGCCATTCCCGTTGACAAATGCCAATAAAATGTACTCCTTCCGATAAAATGGGGTTTTGTGCGCGGACCACGGATCTGTCAGTACCGCCTTGCACTCTATCAACATTTCAAACATGAGCATTTTCCAAATTTTCTTATTGCTAGATTTTCAAGGAACGGAAATAAAAGTGTCTCAGATATTGTCCGCCAACCTAATATTTATCTCCATTATATTAGGTTGTAACAGAATTAATGCAGGTTTTAGATTTTCCAACCGCAATAAGTCATTCACTTCTCATTTCTAAGTAGGTTGCAAAATACCATTCGATAGAGCAAAGCAATCTGTATAAGGTGGCAATCTTGCTTTAGCAACAACTCTGATCCACCACGAGTTTCGAGCCAAAAACTGAAAAGATTTAATTGTCCGAAAAATTGAGAAAAGTCCTAACTCAGTTCATAAAAAACCTACAAAAATTCTAACTTGCTCACGTAAACACTATTCACATAAGACATCTATACACGCCTTTGCCGTATTTTTTTCTCTGTTAGAAATCAAGAAAATGGAAATTTTCGTGCATTTGCTAAAGTGATACTGTGCCGTTCCCACATAAGTAGTTGTATGCTATAAAGCTGTAGAAGTACAAGCGTAAATTTTCAGCTTTCTACAAGCTTTAGTTCTCGAGAAATTTGAATTTTAGCTTGGACACATGACTAGCGAAAACTGTATTCAATATTTTTCGAGAACTAAAGCTTGTAGAGAGCTGGAAACTCACATTTATACTTCTACAGATTTGTAGTATACAACTACTTATGTGGGAACGGCACAGCATCACTTTAGCAAATGCACGAAAATTTCCATTTTCTTGATTTCTAACAGAGAAAAAAATACGGCAAAGGCGTGTATAGATGTCTTATATGAATAGTGTTTACGTGAGCAAGTTAGAATTTTTGTAGGTTTTTTATGAACTGAGTTAGGACTTTTCTCAATTTTTCGGACAATTAAATCTTTTCAGTTTTTGGCTCGAAACTCGTGATGGATCAGAGTTGTTGCTAAAGCAAGATTGCCGCCTTGAACAGATTGCTTTGCTCTATCGAATGGTATTTTGCAACCTACTTAGAAATGAGAAATGAATGACTTATTGCGGTTGGAAAATTTAAAACCTGCATTAATTCTGTTACAACCTAATATCTTTTGTACTCTACTCTGCTTATAACTGGTGCGAGCATAGGTTAGAAATATATCTCATTGTAGATTTGGTGGTCAACATGTACCATGCCACGTCATGTTGGTTGATTCACTATCCAGCTTTGACGAAAAGCAGACAAATTCAATTTACGAGGGAAGTACAGGTAGCAGTAGCCTTTTGACATAGAGCATTATCTGAAGCAGCTTGAGCTAGTTCCAAAACAGCCTTCTTTAGCTACAAATCGAGTTTGAGTAGGAGTTATCGAAGGCAGGGTCCAGGCAAGAAGTCGCATTTGAGATTTTATGCTTACCTGAGCTTATTCGCTATGCTGAATCCAAAAATCCACAGTGAGAAACACGAAACCGTCTAAAAAAAGTCGTCGTCGCAGAAGGGAAGTCAGAAGTGTATGGGGTCTTCCCCAATGTGATTTCACGCTCCCAGCTTCCGAAACATTTTTTCGCTTTCGGTTTCAACTCGCGTATTCGCACTTGGCCTGTGGAGATGTCAGGGCTGTTGATGTGATTGAGAAGATCGCTCCGAAAGCTGGGACCGTGAAATCACAGTGGGGAAGATCCCGCCCACTTCTGACTTCCCTCCTGCGTTAGAGCCCATTTCGACGTTTTCGCGATTTTCAGCGTGGGTTTTTGGCTTCAGCTTAGCGAATAGGCCCGGGTAAGGCAAGCACAAAACCTCAAAATCGAAAAATTGCCTTCAAGTGTAATGCGGAATTCTTACAACGCTGATAGCAGCGAGCTATCAAAGCCCGTTTATTTTGTGGTTGAAGCTTGATGACACAGTTCATCATGCTTGGCGTATTTCTCCTTCTCCACTGTCATCCTGTAGCGCATAACAAGTTGGTACGATATCCATAATCTCAGGGTGCTCTAAACGAAGTAAGTGATAATGCCCTCACTCTCAATCCAAACTCGGGCGGTTGCGGTAGAGCGCGGCATTCTAAACCCTCAGTTCGAGCTCAACTTTGTTTTTTTTGTTTTTTTTGTTAACGAACGCTGCTTCTTGTGTTTTAACAACGTACCTGGTCAAAATTGACAATTTTTGTATTACTGAGCAGTCTCTCGTTTGTTTGCCCCCGAGTTCAGGTATGCATGGAGGTACGATAAGCATTAGTAATTTTTGCTTGTGCATTCTTTTTTGGTGATTAGCTTGTGCTGGACTGTTGCTCAAGTGAGCTCTATATCACAAATTACCCATCTGCGTCGTTTCTCCAAGCTTATTTTGAGACAGAGCTGAACAATTGAAAACAGAATCCAGGAGTTGCTCAGTTTCAATAAAATCGCAATAAAATTTCAATAAAATAAAATAAATAAAATAATAAAATACAAGTCTACGCGAACATTGTTCGTGACATAAAAAATACGGACAACAAGGAAAACAGAAAGAATCATGTTTAAGCTCTTATTTAGGAGGTAGCGCGCTATGTTTACCTAAACTGAGAGGTAAACAAATGATGAAAGAAGTAAAGAACTTCGCAACAACACTAAAGCTGTCAATTCGATTTATGTACATCGTCAAGACATAAGAATTAGCGTTCAACAACAATAAGAACGGAAAAGAACATGAGCAAGCTTGAACTAAAAACGATGTCTGCCGCGATCTGTCGCCGCCGGCCTGCTCAGTTCGAATTCGAATGCATCTATTGTGCGTCTACTTAGTGAGGATGACTAGAGTCAAAACAACATGGCCGTTCTGTCGTCTCCCTTCTTCAGACTTTGACATCAGCATTGCTTCGCGCATTTATTTTGATAGTTAGCGGAAAGTATACACAAAACACTAAACGAGATTTAAAGGAAGGAGTCTACTTGGTTATAGAAAACGTACCACAGACAACAGCGAAGTTTGACATCCCAATCATAACGGCTTTGCAGAAGAAAGACGCTTTAGTAAGCATTATTACAATTATGCAATGTGTAGAAACTCATTTGTTTCAGGTACGTTAAGTCTAGCTAGGTTAAGTTGATCTAATGACGAGCGAACTCAAATCTATCTATCATGATTAAGTAGTAATAATATTTTTTTCCACACTACTCCAGTAACAAAAAGTGGAGTTATGTATACGCAAGTACACAGTGTTAGACAGTGTTTAACTGATTGCGATTGACGACAAAAAACGTATTTAGCACATGGACGTTCCAGCTTACCTGCTAGCGCATGATTTTGAAGGTACCGTCTACCCTAAGTTGAGGTCTTGAGCTTTTGGCAGCATATGATATAAGGGCCCCTTATCAAGCCAATACCCAAGTCGCAGTGCAAAATGTCGCTGAAGCAAGAAAACGTCCCGGAATAACGAAGATGCACGAAAACCGCCAGACGGCGCCACCTCCTTATCCATGCTCGCCCATCCGTGCGCACCCGGCCAATCACCGTTCCGGAAAGTCGGCATGCGAATTTTTCGTAACGGAGATTGTTGGAGTGCGGATTCTCAACTTCATATTTAGAATCAAGGACATGAGAAGACCCCGGAACGATCAAAACATGGAAGTCGAGAATGTGGGTGGGCGGTGCCTTCAACACGTTTCGGACCGGTGCTGCACATGGTGCAGCACGCTGCTTTGAAGGATCTTTCTGAAGTTTACAGGAGGTTTTCTTTTAAACCGAGGTTATCAAGTCAAAGGCCTAAGTTCCTACTTTTCACATGACTCCGTAGAGCTGTGCCGCCTATATTTGTTTAGGAGATATGAGGACAAATCAAACAACAGTTGCAACGAAGTGCGGCAACGCGAACGACGCGTGCGACGTCGCAACTTTTCTTTGCTTCGATTTCTAAAAGAAAAACCCTAGTTTCAGTAGTGGTGTGTACCGTGTACAACATGTTACTTTTGAATACTATTTGAGACTGAGTTCTTGTTCCTATCTTTCAAAAAAGCACAAAAGTCCCTCTCAAGCGACAAAATTAAAACACTTCGAATTCACTCAGAACTTTGGGTACGGAGCTTATCCGAATTGCTGATTACAGATGTAGCACACAGTCTACGAAATAAGGTCCCTATGTTGGCTAGTGGCTGAAAGTGCACTCTTTTTTTCGCGATCCGAAACGATTTCGCGGTCCGAAACGTGCTAAACCAGTGACGTACCGAAGGGGTGGTCGCTCCCCGAGAATAGGTCGCAAATTTTTGAAATTCTTATACCTTATATTAGGCCGTTCTGAAAATTCTTTCTTTTTTCTCAACTTATCACAAAAATACGTGGAATGAAGATAGGGAAACGATTCAGGCACTGTCCGACGCAGCTTTTCTTCCTTTTTTCAACTATCATACTCCTGTGCGGCTTCCTCTTATGATCAGTGAGATAATGGCCGAAATTTCGAACCCATGGTTTTTACCATGTCCGGCTTTGGCAATTTTTCACTATCTTCTCTTTTGACTTTTGGAAAAGCTTTGATAGCAGTCAAATGAAGTAAACAAAGCGCAATTTTATGCAATTTTTCGGCATCTATAGCTAGCCTCAAAACATTTTTAGAATTATTTATCTGATGTTATCAAATTCCACTTTTGGGGATGCCAAAAGCCAAGAACATAAAACGGCGCACAACTAAGGTGTCGTTCAATGCAGCTTTTTCTCCTCTTTCTGATGAGTACTTTCTCTTATTAGTTTGTGAGGCGATAAAATTTCCATAATTCTTGATTTTGACCCCACCTAAGGGTGTAGACGTAAAATGCGAAATCTTATATTTCGAAGCGGCAAACGCTCAGTTGCTTGAAAAAATTGCGAATAACCGCAATCGACTTTTGAAAGTTTCAAAATCCGAAGATTTGTTAATGTTTGGAGCGTTTGTGTGTTTTGTGACTTTGAAAAAAGTGAAGACTTCTGAAAAAGTTATCTAAAAAAATAATGAGAAGCCGGCTGAAATTGCTAAAAAATTCCATTGCATTGCACATTGTTCACTCTATCTGACTGCTATCATAGCTTCTCCAAAAGTTAAGAAAGAAGATAGTGAAAAATTTCCAAATTTGGACATGATAAAAATTATAGGTCCGAAATTTCGGCCATTATCTCACTGACCACAATAGCAAGCGGTACAATGGTATAACCGTTGAAAAGAGAAAGAAAAGCTGTGTCGGATAGTGCCTGGAACGTTTCCCTATCTTTATTCCACGTGTTTTTATGATATGTTGAAAAAACGGATAGAACTTTCGGAACGACCTAATATATAAAGCTGAGTGCCTGTTTGTCCGTCTGTATGTCTGTATGTCTGTATGTATGTACGTATATTCCGAATAGAAGATTTCATTTCTGAACCGATCCGGACCAAACTTCGCACACATGCACTTCGGGGCCGGGCGGGTGTCATAGGCTACTTTCCGTCATCGATCGATTTTATCGCTTTTTTGCAAAATTTGAGCTACAGGGCCAAGAGTTGGCACAAGGTGGTAATCGAGCATGTTGATTACAAATATATTATTGACAAGCCCGGGCGGAGCCGGGTTCGCCAACTAGTGACTTATAAAAACATGCAAGTGACTTGTTCGTACTTCTAATTGATCAAAACATTTTCAAGATTTTCTAAAAATTCTAGCCTTATTAAAATTTACTTCCTGTTCGTGGCTAGCCTCCTCTTCTAGGATTTTTGGGTTGTAGACCCGCAAAAGTTTTGGGAAACATACCCAAGATTTTCCCGGAGTGCGTGACTAACGCCACGCACCTTCATTCAAAAATTTGATCGTCTTAACCCCCCCCCCCCGAGCTAATATCCTGGGTATGCCACTGTCCCAAAGGACTTATAGGCTAGCAGTAACATCTTAGCCTGCGTAAAGCGTTGGCGGCTTACTTTAGTGGAAAACTGAATTCAAGAGTGACATAAAATACTGTATTTACAGGAAGAAGGGCTTACACCCAAATTTTCGATGCGTCTAAATGCGAAACTTTTGAGCTAGTTTTATGTTTAGAACAGATATGGTATACAGTGTAATTCAGTGTAATAAAAAAGGGCAAACATTTGCTGAAATTTGTTGTGCTCCTTGCTCGATATTTTGATGGAGCACTAAGGTTTTCTCTTGGGTTTGTTTCTCTTGTTTGGTGGCTTCAGATAGCTGAAAAGCACGCATTCACTGAAAACTTTTTTTGATAGGACTATGTAATCTTTCAACTTACATTCCGTCTTCGTCAGCATCGGTCTCGGGAGCACTCGTTGTTGTGCGAGCTGGCTTCTTGCGTGCTGGCTTCTTGCCTCCTGCCTTCTTGCCTCTTGGCTTCTTGTTCGGCTTCTTAGCTGCTTCTATGAACACAAGCACGCACAGAAGCAGGAACAAAAGGCGGCAAAGCTGCATTGTGACGGATTATCATACTGCGTTGCTTTTATGCCACGGCTGCCTTGCTAATGGTTTCTAAAAGGAAATTGTGAATCTTTCCAGCTTTCAAAATCGTGCAGTAGATTAATCGCTCTGATAATGGAAGGTTTTGCATTTCATGCAGCAAGCATTTGTATATGCAAATTCAAGCAATACTGTTCTGACTTGAGGCCTCACAATTTGTGATTACAAACTTAGCTTATGAGGGATCTTCGACGTGCTGACTGAATATATCTGCAGAAAAAATCACTCTGAAATCACACAGTAAGAAATTTTTTGAGGGTTGAGTAAGATCGAAAATAATGCGGGCTGATTAAATTTTGAAGGGAGCATGCTGATCAATGCAAGACTTACACTCAGCATAGTGCTTTTTCAAACACTGTATGGTTGAGTCCCACTAAGACTGGTCCATATCTCTCATTAAGAGTCTTTGGTTCTACTATATGAGTGCAACGAACATTCACTGTAGGAAATTTGTTAATAGGCGCTTTTTTTCTAAATTGAAATACTGAAGCCCAACGAGCTGTCAGCTTTCAATTATAAGTTAAAAAGAAGCGAGACTGAAGCAAGAACATTGATCATACACATGGGAAGTGCGCGGATTGGCGGAACAAGCTGTCAAAGCGCTGACTCCAAAATCAAGATTTGTGAAGTTAAGTATTTACCACAGAATTAATATTCAACCGGTGATCTAACTTCGACGGGCACAATCTCTTGAAAGCACCGCCCGAAGCTAGGATAATGAGATTTCGGTGCTATACGATCGTGGAACCGCACATGAAGCAAGTGCATGCCATGCAGAAGTGTGCTTTCGATGAGAAAGAGAAACTGGAAGGAGGCATATGGCAATGGTTGCTTCACCTCCTGTGTCCGTTCCGCCCATTGAGCGTTTTCACTCTGACCGTTTTGACCGATGTGGGTGCCTCCTGCTCCTTCCGGCGACATCTGTGTTCCACCCGTCCGCGCCTGCCAAAGAAAATTTTCGAGGAAAGGGTTGTTTATGGGACTTTTGTGCTAGTTGATAAACTAGAATTATGAAAATAACTAGTTGTTTATGGGACTTTTGTGCTAGTTGATAAACTAGAATTATGAAAATAACTAAAAATAAGGAAAACCCTAAAGGCAGCGTTTAGGCAAATTCTCGACTTCTATATTTTTATGTCATCCAGGCCTTTCCATGGCGCTGATTCCGGATATGGAACTGAAAAAGGGTGAATTTCTCAAAAAACCACCTGGTAAACGCTGTAAATTGACTGTATTTGTCAAAACATGTCAAGGCTGAGGAGATTTCGTTCATAAGAGGCTGGCCGTCCGAGGCAGGGCCCGGCACGCGTTGGTTTGGAGGTTTTTAGGAAACGAAGTCTATCATGACTTCGCAAAAATTTACGAAGTCCCTCTCGACGTGAAAATTAGTAGGGAAACTTTTACTTAACCAAAATAGCAAAAAAAAAGCGAAAAAAGCGCATTTTCAGGTATGTAATATAACAAGCAAAAACATTTCGAGTCGACTAAAGGCTCTGCCATTGGGTATAGTACCATTTTGATGCTGGGAATGTCGAAAATCTCCTATACCAACCAAATCTGTAGCCACAACAATTCTGCGATGCATTTTTCGCCACATATTTCAAAGGACACCGCAAGTGATTGGAGCGCGATATCTATCAACGCGTAGAATTATACTACTTTTGACTCAAAAAAGGGGACAGGCAACGGCTTGATCCGCTCTCTTCACTATATGATGGATTTTTGACCGTTCTAATCGTCCGAATCAAAAAGGTCCAAAACTTATGTGAACTCTCCAATATCTATGCTCCGAACCAACCCAGTTGGTTTGGTAGTTGGTCTAGAAACCAACAAATTCGAAAACGGATATTAGGACACATAAGTTTCGGGAACTTTTTACATAACATAGTTTGGAGTAATATTGTATACACATAGTCAAATTCGGAGCCAAGTGATTGTTTGTGCGATGTAAACAAGCCATTTTTTTGTTTGAGTCTTGCCTTTGAAATTCGCGCGCTTGCGAAAGAACACGTTCAACTCGTGAAATCTACATGTTCGTCATGTCTTTTTAGCGCTTCCTCCAGGACCTCATAAAAACGATGTCCCCGTTGCTTCTAACTCCAAAACGAAGTCCAGTTTGACCCCAAACCATCGGTGCCGGGCCCTGGTCCGAGGGAAGTGGGCGTGGTCGTCGAGCTTGGATCTGCCTGGACGCTGCCTTTAAGTCAAAGAAATTGGGCGTGGGCAATACCTTTCAAACAGGAATTATATTCAAAGGTGGGTGATTTAGAAGTTCAAAGTGCTGAATTACGAAAAAGTTTTGTGAGAGTTCTGGAATACTTCATTACACAGGAGAAACACGAAGCATGACAAAGCTCTTTCTCGTTGTCAAAACGTGATTTTTTTTTATTGTTGAAGCTAGTTGCGTTTAGCTGGGTAGTGCTGGAGAAGACCACAGCCGCAGATATAGACAACGTACCCAAATCTGCATGGGAGACCTGATAGTAGCACTTTCCTTGCAAGCTCAAAGTTCACCTCTTTACATCTACTATAATCAAGATGTTCGTGTCGGCACGTAGAAAAAATTTACAATGTTTCACAACCTAAAACGCAAGGTCAAAGAGAGCGCTACGGAGGGCTAACTTTGACGGCTGCCAAAAATACTGATTTATGAGTTTGTACAGTACTTTCCTTTTCAAGTAACCAAAACTTGTTTGAGTTTCTCAAGAGTGCGATAAATGCTGACAAGGCAAATTTTCCTCTTAGCTCTATCAAAAAATGAGTTTGGCAAATATTTCAAGCAGGGTGCGAAAAAGAAATGCGCTAGAGCTCAAGCCATGTTTAAAAGGACGTAGCAAGTCGTCTAGGGTACTTGGATGGCGGAAAACCATGAAAGGCTTGCCGTCTTCCTGAGAACCTGGAATCGTTCCAAGCTTTGGGGGATCTGGTTAAGAAGAGATTAACCACCTACCAACATGCCTAAATTTCCTAGCAATTTCAAGGACACTTGACAGGAAGGAGCTTTTTTACCATGTGGTGTAAACATATGAAACGGATGCAGCGCACCACAAATCTTGCCTAGAAATGTATCACTGGTAATATTATAAAAAAATAGCTGAATTTAGGGAAGTGGAAACCGTGGGTTGAACGCTCGATTGTCCAAACGATCACTTAAAGAAAGAAATTGAAACATTACTGCTAAAAATAAAGAGATATTTTACATTGAACACTGCTTAGAGCAACTCTATATCAATACTCTGAGTAATGTAAGGATGTGTCCAAAAAAAGCGCAAACTTCCGGACCGATTTTATATCTGATTGCAAAAATCGTAAAATGTTCAAGCACCACTTCTCACCTCAATAAATTACAACAGAAAAAATCAACCTGACTGGCTAAACCACAGAATTATTCTAACTACAGGGTGTCCTAAAAGTATGTATGCACTGTTTGATCGTTAATATCTCTCTGAAGTCATTTGCCTTGCTTCAGGTACCGTTTTGTAGAGCTGGCTTCAACTTAGATTTCCATTATAAAAAGAAACGCCCGTCTTTCTTCATCACTGTAGGATTACGGTAGAAACTTCAAAGAGGGTTTTGAGGAATGAAAGACCATATTTTGCCCCAGAAAGGGAACAAAACAACCTGGAAGCTTTTACACTAGGCTAACTAGAGTTGTTGATTCTAACTGTAAAGTTCTCAAATTATTATGATGCTTCATTAAAGAGTTATGTCGGGTAAGATGTAGCGGCCATTTTTTCAATGTTCCTAAAAAGTGCGGTTACACCGTTTAGGAAACTTGTGAATAGTAGAGTATTGAACTCAGCGTTCATAAAAACCTATTACACAAGTTTTTACATTTTTTTGAAAAATTTTGAATTGGCAGCTTTTTCCACATTGACACCATATGTTTCAAGTTTCTACCGTAATCCTACAGTAATGAAGAGAGATGGATGATTTCTTCTACAAAGCAAATCTAAGTTAAAGCCAGCTCTACAAAACGGTACCTGAAGTAAGGCAAAAGACTCCTTGGGAAGACAGATATTAACGATCAGACAGTGCATACAACTTTTGGGACATCCTGTATATGAATAGTCGAATACTCGATTACTCAAATATCAAATAGTCGACCATAATTAATTATTCGATGTCGAATTGTTTAATGTTCGCTCACGTGTAAATATATATTAATCACTCGAATATTTGAGTCTCGAAATCTACCAAAATTCGAATTTGAATGATTCAAATATTAAATGCCCAACGTTATGGCTTGATTTCGTTAAACAAATATCTAGCAATGAGCCTGCTCCAGAGGCTTTCCGCTGCCTGAATAGAAATTAACCTCCATTTTTTGTTTCAGAGCTATTTGAATATACTAGATGTAGCAGCGGTTATTCTATCTAAAGTTGTTGGTTGGTCTGTGAAAGGCTTGATCTTAAAAGGCAAACATCTGCAAACTTCCATGGCCGTAAAGATTCTAAAATTAGGTACTCCACTGGTTGTCGAGTATCCTGTGAAAAGTCCTGAACACTAACCTGATGCATGATAAAGTCAGGATATTTCTCAAGTAATAGGATGAACGTTATAAAATTTCTATTTTTGGACAAAGTTAAATTCTACAGAATGATGTAAGCAAGAAATACAAGGCTGTTTTGAAAGTTTTATCTATTCCCCGATTGACTTGTGTTTAACGCAGCGCTTTTCCAAGAGATCTGCATCTATATCAATACTGTGAGAATTTTCGAAAGCACCTCCTTCAAACGTCTCATTAAAATGCTGAAAATATAAGACACAAAATGCTAAAAAGCAGTTGTGCCCACGAAATTCATTCTGTGGAGGTAGTCACTTCCCTAAACATAAACTTCCCTTGTGTAAAATTTTTTAGTGGATAAGGATGTGAGTGTGCTGAAAGTGTAATGGCCTAATATGTGCACATTTTTACTCCCGCACAGAAATTGTAGTAGTTCCAACCGTCTCAAAAATTAGTTTTCCTGAGCTATTCTACAGGCGATAACAACTTACGCATAGCGACAAGTGAATTCGATATTACTTATGTTGGAATAAAGCAAGGACAAGAATTATCAGCCGATTAGCTCTTTTCTTGATGGCGACACGTACAAAAATCTATTACTGAAATATCGCCATACTTGCACGCGCGAAGGGGGGCCAAAATAGCGTTTTATTCATTTTCTCACAGAAAACTCTATGCAGTAAAGATTACATGTATTCCCTATGTTCATACCGCAATTTCTGGAACAGGCTACCCAACGAGCACGCAGTTGATTCTGCCTATCCTTATCTGGGGTATTACTTTGTGAAAGTGGGGGGAGGGGGAAGGGTTTCAAAGGGAACTTGTAAAATTGTTGAAATTTCTGCTCCTAGCTTATGTGCCTCATCTACATACCATTTTGTCTCTACTATATGGTACTCGCTCAATTTAGCGAAATCAAAACTGTTCAAAGGTTTAACATGGAAAAGTCATGACATCTCAACCCAAAACTGTGCAAATTGGAAGGGGCTTTTGAAACAACTTGGTGTTTTTTACAATTTTGCCAAACTTTTTCTTTTCAATATCTTTTTTTTATGTACCACATCAGAAACTACATATGAAGAAAAGTAATTCGTCAGGGTTCAAATTGACATGTCGTCTACATGTTCAACAAGTTTTACCAAGAGTTCTATACTGCCCACCTGCCAAGTTTCAATTTCAAATTTTTTTAAATTCTCAAAAAGGCCATAAATGTTAGGTTGGACCGAAAGTTCGTTCGCACTAATTTCAAAAATTCATAACTCTTTAAATTCGTAACGAATTTGTAAGAGCAAAATTTTTTTAGGAGAACTTATGCTCTTTGCATATGTACCTGAACTGTTCGTTAATGTGTACAAATGAAGGAGACAGAAGCTCAAAACCAACCTCACTCAAAATTTGAATTTTTCGTGTAGGGTCATAAAAAATCGGAAACTTGCAACAAAAATCGGAGCAGTCTCTATTGCAGGTTCTTTCTCCAGCTCTTTCCAACAGTGCAAAGTTTGCGCCGATTAAGCGTCTCTATGAAAAGTTACGATTTTCGAGCAAGTAATACAAAAGGGAGATTTTGAATTATTTTAGCATTTTTCAGGGAATTCATAACTTTTCATAGAGACGCTCAATCATCGCAAACTTTGTACTGTTAGAAAGAGCTGATAAAAGAACTTACAATACCGATTGCTCCGATTTTTATGACCCTACACAAAAAATTCAAAATTTGAGTGATTTTGATTTTGAGCTTCTATCTCCTACATTTGTACACAATAACGAACAGTTCAGGTACATATGCAAAGAGCATAAGCTCTCTTAGGAAAAATTTTGTTCTTACAAACGTTGAGAATTTAAAGAGTTATGAATTTTTGAAATTGGTGCGAACAAACTTTCGGTCCAACCTAATACAGGGTGTCCCAAAAGTAAGTACACACTTTTCAATCGTCAATATCTTTCTTCACATTGTCTCTTTTTCCGCCATTTAAGCACCATTCTGTAGAGGAGGCTTTAACTTAGATTTATAGTATCGAGCGAATCATCGATCGCTCTTCGTTACTGTAGGATTACGGTGGGAACTTCGACAAGGATTTTTAGGCCATTAGAGGCCTGCCTCGAAACAAAACCAAACGAGCCGTAGACTCTTATACTATGGTAATCAAAGCCGCCGATTTCGATTATGAAACTTCTAGTTTACTGTGATGCTTCTTTCCCAAGTTATCCCAAGTAAATAACCGAATCCCCATTTTTGTCAGAAATGTGATTACATCGTCAAAAAACCTGAAAACACTCGTAAAAAGTTGTGTATTGGAATCAGCGTGTGCATAAACTCCAATAGACGATTTTTCAGACTTTTTGAAAAAAAATTTCGTCAGATGGCATATTTCACAGTGGTTCCACATGCTGGAAGTTCTTACCGTAATCCTACAGTAACGAAGAGCGATCGGTGATTCGTTCAATACTGCAAATCTAAGCTGAAGCCTCCTCTACAAAATGGCACTTGAATCACAAAAAAATACCCATTGGGACGAGAGATATTCACGATTGAAAAGTGTGTACTTACTTTTGGGACACCCTGTATAATAGGTTCAGTAAAAAGTAAGTCGACATAATTCTCTATGACACTTCATTGTTGTTATTTAGCTATGATTTTTTGCGGAGATAGCATCAGGCCTACTCTACTTTACCCCAAAGCGTTATGTTTCAACATAACTAGCTATCCAAAAGTTTACTTCTTTGAGTTAGACTGCTCATAACTTCGTTCACAAAGCCGCTAAGAAGATATGGAACACAGATTCGGAATAAACGTTGAATGCTGCATTGAATAGTAGGTAACTTGCTTGGATTGGCCACTTTAACTTCTGAACATTCTCCTGTAAGGTGAACATATTAGATTTGCCTAGAACACGAGTCCACTTTGATGCGAGACAAGTAGCAGCCAGTCATCATCTGAATTCTTGGGAAGTAAACATGACGAACACCTCAAGATATCATAGATTTACTTTTGAATTATAAAAATGATACGGAAGTCCTACGAACATTTTGGATTATTCTGCTTTGCTGAAAAACAGTTAATCTGCTCTTGACTTGACTCCAATGCTTTCGTTGCCGAAAAGCGTTCCAAGACAAAAAGTTTGTTCTGAGAAAAAAAGGCGCCGACTTTTTTTTGACATATATCGGGCAGACAGCCTCATAAAATTTCTTACCAGATTAGAGGAAGCATAAGAGACTTTTCGAATGGCTTCAAATAAGAAAAAAACTGAAAAAAAACACTTGAGCACATTGTTTGCCAGCATACCCTGCCAGCAACCAATCTCAATGCGAATTATTCAAAGTGTGCCGATGGTTACTTCCTTTTCGAGAATATTACGCATCCACACCGCGAAAACATTACGCGTGTATTCCCATTTGATGACACTAGTAATATCCGAGCCTTACGTTCGCGAAGCGGCGCGAAGTTGGCGTTGCGGTTGTCCTCATGGAAAAGGGCTTTTACGATTGACAGACTGTACTGTTGCCACAGTGAAAAATGCATACATTTGGAATGTTGTCGCATCTAATGCGACACCTGTAAGCCAAACACTTGATCTTTAGAACAAATTTGGTATAGCGATTTCGTTCAGCATAACACAAAAAAGCATAACATTTGAGAATTTTATTAAGTTCAGAATTGCTGGATATGTTGACGAGACACTAAGGTTTTCCTTTGCCCTTGTTCTTCTTGGATGGCTTCAGATAGCTAAAAGGAGCGCATTACTAGGAAGTTTCAGTCAAACTATGTAAGAAAGTTAACTTACACCCCGTCTTCTTCCGCATCAGTCTCGGGCTCCTTCGTTGTTGTGCGAGCCGCTTGTACAAACACAAGCGCACTTAGAAACACGAGCAAAATGTGATAAAGCCGCATGCGAAAAAATTATCATGTTGTAGGGCTTTTATGCCGGGGCTGTTGTGGTAATGTTTCTAAAAGCTCATTGAGAGTCTTTTCAGCTTTCAAAGTCATATCGTAGTTTGATCGTTTTGATAATTAAAGTTTTGTATCCTAATTGACAGCAAGCTTTTACATGCAAATTGAAGCATTATCGTTTTGATTTCTGGGCCTCACAATTTCAAACTACGAATTCAGCTTTGGGGATCTTTAACGTGCTACCTGGTATAGTTGACAAACGGAATAACACTACAGATGCACGATATATTTTCTGAAGGTTAGTAAGGTTTAAAATAGCGTCACCTGATTATTTTTGAGGGGTACATGCTGATCAATAAGTGGCCCAGCCAGCATAATGTTTTTACGCTAAAGTAATAGTCTTTCCAAAACTTGTTAATAACTCTCATGGCGTCTTTGCTTGCAAGGGGAGTGCTGCCAACATCCATTGTATCAAGTTCACTGATATCACAGATAAATTTATGAAATACTTAGCTACTTTTAGTCTCGTTAAACGTTGGGATGGGTCAAGCTGAAATACAGGGTGTCTCAAAAGTAAGTACACACTTTTCAATTGCTAATATCTCTCTTCCAGTTGCGTATTTTTCCGCCATTCAAAGATCATTGGTAGAGGAGGCTTCAACTTAGACTCATAGTATTGAGGGAATCTCCGATCGTTCTTTGTTACTGTACGATTATTGTAGGACCTCTGCAAGAATTCTAGGCCATTGGGAGTCATATTCTGGCCCGGAATAAAACCAAACAAGTCAAAAACTCCTATACTACGATAATGGAAGCCTGGCTTCGAATATGAGATTTCCACTTAACTGTGATGCTTCTTTCCAAAGTTATCTCAAGTAAACCGTAATAATTGAATCCCGAGTATTCGTCAGAAATGTGATTACACCGTCAAAAAAGCTGAAAACATTCGTAAAAACTTGTGTAGTGGAATCAGCATGCGCGAAAACCTTAGTAAACGATTTTTCAGATTTTTTGAAAAAATTTTGTCAGATGGCATATTTCATAATAGTTCCACATGCTGGAAGTTCTTACCGTAATCCTACAATAACAAAGGTGATCGGTGATTCAATCAATACTATAAATCTAAGTTGAAGCTCCCTCTACAGGGTACTTAGCTGGCAAAAAACCCTTTGAGAAGAGAGATATTGACGATTGAAAAGTGTGTACTTACTTTCGGGACACCGTGTACTGATAGAGCACATAAGAAGTACACAGACTGGTGAAACAACTTCAAAGCATTATCTCAAGCTTCTTCTAATTGTAATTTTTGAACTGGTCTCGGACTAGGTTTTTTTAGAAATTGAATCTGAAGTTGTTCCATAAGTTTCGTCCTTTTCCACGTTTCATTCAAATGACTTCCATGTTCCTTGATTATCAAAAAAGTTCTGGGAAACCATCGCAAGCTCTACAGAGTGGAGCCCAAACTTTCGCACAGCGTCTGCAGTGGGATGAAAATCGAAGTTTAAAATCTTTTAGAAGCCCGAAAACTCGTAAAAAATTGAGAACTATGCCTGGAAAGTTCCTTGGAAACTCTAACTTATCCATTCATATATACAGGGTGTCCGTAAACTATGTATGCACTGTTTGATCGTTAATATCTCTTTTCCCAAGAAGTCTTTTGCCTTGCTTCAGGTACCATTTTGTAGAGCTGGCTTCATCTTAGATTTGCAGTACAGAACGAATCACCCATCTCTCTTCATTACTGTAGGATTACGGTAGAAACTTGAAACATATGATGTCGATGTGGAAAAAGCTGCCGTTTCATAATTTTTCAAAAAAATGTGAAAACTTGTGTAATAGGGTTTTTATGGACGCTGAGTTCAATACTCAACTATTCACAAGATTGCGAAGCTTTCTAAACGGTGAAACCGCACTTTTTAGGAACATTGAAAAAATGGCCGCTACCTCTTACCTGGCATAATTCTTCAATAAAGCATCATAATAAGTTGGGAACTTCACAATTAAAATCAGCAACTCTAATTAGCCTAGTGTAAAATTTTTCAGGCTGTCTTGTTTCCTTTCTGAGGCAAAATATGGCCTTTCATGGCTCAAAACCCTCTTTGAAGTTCCTACCGCAATCCTACAGTAATGAGAGGAGACCCGCGATTCGCTCCATACTGTAAATCTAAGTTGAAGCCAGCTTTGGTGTTAACCAATATTGGATGCCACTACGTTGAAGGAATTGTTTATTCGGGAAACAATTCCAGTGGAATATAGATTTGGCGAGACGAGTCCAGAAGTGAGCATCCAGGTCTATTTATGCCACTATTTTGGGCGTGGCAACCTAGATGCTTCCTTCTGGCAAACAATAGTATCATACAGGTATCACTCGAAAATTATTGATGCTTACATGAAAGTAATAGCCGCCAAGTGTGCTATCAAGCAGCAATGGGGGGTGACCTTGGCGGCTTAAGTGTTCCACGCTAGGATGGTTTGTCAACGACAAGAATAATATACAATGTAAAATAGTGGTCGATAATTATTCTATTATTATCGACAGTGGGGGGCCAGCCGAAAAGCGCGAGAAGCGCGTAATGTGGAAGAGATGGATAGCGATTAGATTCGGCGAAACTGTTATACTGTGAGGTCAACAATGAAAGCTAAAAAAATTTTATTGCGACTTTGAAGTGCAATAAAATGCAGGAAAAAAATATAAATCAATTATTGATAAAGCACACAATACAATGAGGAAAATCTAGAAAAACAACAGCGAATTACAACAAATTATTTTTGCATCTCATGTATCGCGTGACAATTCTTACAGATTCCCTTTTTCTTATACAGGCGATGTACGTAGGAGGGGTCCATGTTGCGCTTGTTGCGGCATTGCGCCGCTTGATGGCCCCCAACTTGGCATACCTCGCAGTACCTTGTCGGAGGGACCTCTGGACAACCATGCGGCTTCGGGATAGGCGGAAGTGGCTGCTGGTCCTTCGTTTGCTGACTCTTCTCAATCCGATCCAGTTGTGTTTTGATGACACGTACTGCGTCCTCCAGGCGATCGAGACGTCTGTCCGCGGACGTGGTTTGGTCCATGATTGCATGGAACATATCCACCACGTCCTTGGTGGAGATGCAGCCGGATTCCGTAGTGGACAAGAGTAGGGGCCGAAGTGTAATTTTCGGCTTAGGCACTACTCCTGGAAGCACACTAACTTTTGGAATCTTGAAAGGTTGCTCGCCTTCGTTGTCTTCTCCCTTCCTCATTCGCTTTCTTTTGCCTCCGCGAGTCTTCTTTGGTGTTGATTGGCGGAATTGGTCAGGTGTTGGAGCGATGGGAATTTCGGCTTCGAGGGAAGGGCAATTGGCTGCATTCCACAGTTGTTCTTCGGCGGTGATCGACAGATCGAGAAGGTCTTCTTCCGGGACAGAGGTGCACGACATGGTAGTTGAAGAAGGGAATATCGCAATGATGGTGATTGCCGGATACAGGGTTATATATGTGAGGTGATGACCTTTCGTTTACTTGTTGTAAAGCTTCTTCAGGTGTGCGTTGATATGATATCAGAGTAGGATTAACGACCAGGTCGCGCATTACGGCGGGCTATAATGACCTGGTCATGATTGTATGTGCAGTAAGTGGTATGATGACGATATGTAGGCGTTATGTACATATGATACAGAAGTGCGTTCGTCAAGTTTAAGCAGGTAGCAATTTCTTGAGAGCAAGTGGGCCGCAGATTATGGTGGTGATGACGGCCATGGCTACCAGTGCTACTGCCAACAGTGAGGTCTTCCAGCATTGTGCGAATACTTGAGCGATGTTGTTTAGATCCGGGATGTTTATAAGATCCACATAATTAGCGCTTTCTGTTTTGAGGCATCAGCATGATCCTTCCACAGTGAGTGATATTGGAGTGTGCCAGTGATAAGCATATCATGTTGGATTGAGCCACACCGAGCTGAGCATTGTGCAGCGTAGTTGGCAGCTATAGAGTTGATCACAATTGTAGTGTTTGCTCCCTTTGGTCCACAATCTATGGTGTAGTGATGGTCCGAGCAGATCACTTCTAGTATCGTATTGATTTTGGAGGTGCAAGTAAAGACGGCTTTTGCTCCTTGAAGACAGTTGTAGCATCCTTTCGCTTGCGTTACCTGGACATCGCAGGTAGTGGGAACGATGACTGTGGCTGTTTTCCACTGTGCAATCGTTGCTATGGAAATCTCAGCAACGGATGCATGACTCAGCATGGTTACTGAACCCGATTCAGCTACCAGGGAAAATTCCGAGTTGAGTATTGGTAAGCGAGTGTCAGGATGACATTCTTTCCGTAATGTTGATATTGGCACAGCGACACAAAACTGTTGTGGTTTTGGATGTGCATTTGCAAGTGTCCATAACTCGGCATTTCGTCAGATTTCTTGCCGTTACTGAAGAGTTGCACTTAACCGAGAAGATGTCTTCGGGTAAAGATATCATTGTAGCCGGATCGCTTTGGTTGTATACTTGAACAAATCGCCTGTCCAGTGTAGGAATTGTGGGAGCGGTAATGAAATCGAGCGTGAGGTTCATCCTATCAAATTGTACGGTTTCTTGTGGCGAGATATCCATTTCCTTTGTAACCTCTCTTCCAGTGACGAAACTCAAATGAGCGCGTAGTCGTGCAGTTTTGCTCCATACTGGACATGAAAATACCTCGTATATGAGGTCGTCTTCTGGTGTGGGGTACGTACGAGAGAAAAGACAGCCCGGCATGGGTAGAAGGCAGCCGCAACCGATTCCTCCGCAGGATTCTTGGCATCGTGCAATTCCAGGAGAGCGGTAGGAACTATTCAGCTCAGGAATGTAGGAATTCTGGCCTGTGGTCCGACACTTGTGCTGCGTGCAGCTTCCAGCACGAGCACAGCGTTTTGACGATATTGTCCTTAGTTCAGTATTCCTCGTGAAGAAGTGGGTGACAGGGATACAGTCATATCTAATGCTGTCAAGCTTCAGATGCATTGTCGCTATGAGCTCATCCTTGTATACAATCTTCATGCAGACTTCTCGTTTGAAGTTGCTCATCGTGAACGTGTGCTCTTCGACATTTCTGCATCTTGCGTCCTTACCGTAACCATCACAGATCACGTCTTTGGTGTTGAGAACGTGGGTGTGCTGGCAGCAGTTTGCTGTAGCCAGAATGGACAAAACGAAGAGAAGCTTTGAGCGCGTTGACTGACCACCAGAACTCCTTCGCTGGCGGGTGTCCATAGGTTTCCTTGACTGCATCTCCAAGGTATCGGCTAGAACTGGGGGCGGTGTATTATCCGCGGTGCGTGCCTTGTACAGGTTCCATCTTCGTTTAAGCAGAAGTATCGTGCTTGCGCCGAGATATGCGCAGGCAATAGTGAGTAATGCAATGATGTAAAGCATCGTGGTCACCACTGCAATCGTGGTTGTTGGAAAACATTGTGGATTTCCCAGAAGGAGAGGACAGAAGGTGCAATGTATGGAATTGCACACGGATTGTTCTGGGCACTTAACTTCTTCTTCTTGCTGAGTGATGTTGATGATACCACGCCATCTAACGGAGTATGGGCTGGTTATTTGACGTGGCAAGAGGTATCCATGTAGTGGTAGTTGGCTTGGATGAATAGCCTGACAATCCATGTGATTTATGCATATCTCGCTCTTGATGTTGTCATCAAGGGATTTCACATCAAGAAGAAAGCCAGTATTCGTGCATTTGAGTATCGTACTCTCTACAGAGGTGAGTAGTGAACACGCTGCTAGGGCTAGTAGCATAATTGGAGCTTTTGATATGGCGAGTCGCGGTCGAAGAATTGCCATGTTCT
Source organism: Cylicocyclus nassatus (assembly GCA_958299035.1). NCBI lineage: Eukaryota > Metazoa > Nematoda > Chromadorea > Rhabditida > Strongylidae > Cylicocyclus > Cylicocyclus nassatus. Next base: position 52,864,379 of record CATQJL010000112.1, on the reverse strand, counting down.
CGCTGTAGTTGACAGGCCTTTTTGCTTTCCGCGCCAAACGTGGTCGTTGTTGTAGCTCTTGGGATGCCTCATTGCGTTGCACTTGTTCGTCTTCATGTCGAATCTCCGTCACTGCGTCAGGAGAAGTGGAAGCATGTATCTCCAATGGAATAAGGCGATTGATAGGGCACTGGATGTGTCTTCCGCTGCTTGTTTTAAGGATGGCGCTTCTGATTTCACCGTCTCTGCTTTTGATCAGCTCTTGTATAAGACCCATTGGCCAGTGATCTCTAGACATTTTAAGTCATCATCAATGAGTACGATGTCTCCAATTTGAGGAAGATTGTTAGCAGACTTGTAGTTGCTTCCATACAACACATGGCGGTCGCGTAACTCCGTAAGGTACTCGGTTTTCCATTTGTCCCAAAACTTCGCTGTAAGCTTTTCAGCTTCAGAAATAGCTCTCTTTGCATCGCGTTGTGTGGAAAGTTCAGGATTTGGTTGGTATGGTGGGTCTTCCTGACTCTCGTCATCTTGAGTGATAATTTCCATGCCGTGTCGTATGTTTTTGTAGATGAAGTCAACGGGACGAAGCACATCATTCACGTCATCATTTTCTCCGGTGACTGTGAGTGGTCGGGAATTAACGGCGGACTTGATTTCGCAAAGCACCGTGTAAAAGATTGGTTCGGAAATTTTCCGTCGTTCTATCGTTTTGAGCAGCGTCCTCTTGACGGTTCCAACCATTCGTTCCCATGTTCCTCCCATCCAAGGAGACGCTGGAGGTATGAAGTTCCATTGTATGTTGTGCTTTGCAAGAAATAATGAGAATTCTGAGCACAGCGGAGGTTCATTGCGTCGAAGAATGGTCAGTCAAGCGAAAGTTGGTGCCATTATCGCTTAGCATTCTTAATGGGACACCTCTTCTTGATGTGAACCGCTTGAAGGCTAGGAGGAAATTTCTTGCTGACAGATCTTTCGCTTCTTCCAAGTGAACCATCCGTGTTACCAGGCAGGTAAATAACACCACGTAGCGTTTTTCATCTTCATTGCTGATATTTTTAATGGTTACTGGTCCCATCAAATCTACGCCGGTAAACCTGAATGGTGGTGCTTTTGTGACTCTTTCGGATGGTAATGGACCCATGTGTGGGTACTTGTAGGGAACGGCGTTGTGCCTTTGACATGTGACGCAGTTCCGAATGGTCTTTTTGCAAAGGCTTCTGTCTGCTGGTATCCAGAATCTTTTGCGAAGGGCGTTGGCCAATTGATTAGTGCCACAATGGAACAGAGTTTTGTGTAGATCCTCTGCTATTCTGGTGTTCAATAGTCCTTTTCGGGAAAGGTATATAGGATTCACGGTGTCGTAGTCCAACTCTGAGTTTTGTAAACGGCCGATTTTCCTAGCGAGCCCTTGTGTATCGTTTTTTACGTTCTTATTTTTGCAGCTCTTCATCATCGATTGCAAGTCAGACTGCCGTTGTTCTTCTTGAAGTAGATGACGCTCTGCTATGATCATCTCTTAAGCATTTGGGATATCATCAAATGTTTCACATTCTTCAGCAAGTGGATAGAATCTGCCTTTGCTAGTCTTGCGTATGAATCGCAAGGAGTAAGCAACGATTCGTTTCAGCTTGTCGTAACTGCATATACGCTCGGTAGGCCAAATTCTCGGCTTTTTATTTTCCGGAATAAACGGTGCTACCATCGTGCTGAGGATTGCGAAGCAGTCTTCTTCTTCTTCTTTGGTTATGCATTCTATGCGGCGAGTGGGCCAATGTTGCTTGCGTCGATTGAGCCATTGTGGACCGTGGAACCATATGTGATCTTGAGCTTCCGTTCGTGAGAGGCCCCGTGTTGCATAGTCGGCAACATTTTCTTCAGTGGGGACGTGATGGAAGTGAACATGTTGGTACTGTTCAAGGCGTTCTCTGGTCAATTGTACCTTTTGCGTCAATGTGGTAACAAGAGACGGAAGTCGTTTTTTTGGACTGTATCCAAGCGAGGGCTATAGTAGAGTCACTGAACAGATTTATCTTGTCGAACTTCAAGCCGCTCTTGGTAACGATGTATTCCAGCATATTCATGCCAATGAATATGGCTAAGAGCTCAAGCTTGGGGATTGTTTGGGTAGTTCCGATGGGAGCTACCTTTGACTTCGCACTATACAGTCTTGTATAATGCTGTTCTTCATCCGTTTCAGTCGTGATATAAGCTGCACAGGCATAGACTCTCTTTGAACTATCGACGAACATCGAAAGTGTGCGGGTTTTGCATCCTTCTTGTTGTGTTACTCGTCTTGGTAGTGTCACGGAGAAGTTAGTCATGTTCTTTACAATTGTGCTCCAGATCTCGCAGTCCTCTTTCGATAACTGATCATCCCATCCTAACTTCTTCTTATGCAAGTCTTGAAGGAAGGTTTTCGCGTTGGTGAGGAGAGGCGTAAGTAATCCTAACGGATCGAAACAAAGCCATTGATCTGGCTGAGAACGAAACGTTTGGTAGTTTGTGTTTGCGTTTTCGAGGCGCAGACAAGACTCAAATGGTCGACGTTGCTGTGCCAGTTTAGTCCTAGCACTTTTATGTCATTGGAAGCAGCTCTATCTTGCGATGGGATTTTGTTGTTTACTTCAGGACAGTTGGAAAGGTAATCCCGGAGATTCATTCCAACTTTGAAGAACACGTCTTTGGATTCGAGATATTTCGCAAAGAGATCTTCCTCGGTTTTTCCTTCCAGTATCACATTGTCCACATAAAGCATATCCGATATCTCTCGAAACGTATCGCTTGTGCATGATTCAAATGCTTCAAAAGTGCCTGATTCAGTATTGCTGGTCCAGCGTTGATTCCGAATGGTACTCGACAAAATCTGTAGTATTTGATATTACTACCCACAGGCGGTTTCGAAGTGTCGTTCATCCACAAAAATCGTGTTGCGTCTCTGTGTTCTTTTGGTAGTTGAATCTGCAGAAAGGCTTTTTGGATGTCAGCCACCATGGCGTTGTCGTAAGTTCGGAATTTCAGTAGGATGTCGAAGATGCAGGAGGTTAGGGAGTACCCTTGATGGATGACGTCATTTAGGCTCAGCTCTCCTTTGGCGTGTGATGATGCATCGAACACAATCCTGAGTTGAGTGCTTTTTCCTGGGGTCCAAACATGACGATGCGGCAAGTAGAACGTTGTTATGCCACATGCTTCATGTTCTTGTACTTCCCCGATTATTCCTTGTTGACTGTAATCTTGCAGAGCCGCACTATACAAGCTCATCTTTTCTGAGTCGTTCTGCAAGAGGCGAATCAACGCTTGAAGGCGTTTGACTGCAACATTGAAATTGTTTTTCAGCTTGGAGACGTTGTCCAGGAACGGAAATCCGGCTGTGATTCTACCGTTTCCAATCGAGATCGTACTTCTATATTTTTCCATAAATTGTAGAACGGCTTCTTCATCGCTGTCTTTGATGCCGAGGGATTCAAGTTCATACAGGTTCTTGATGTCTTGCTTGTACTCCTCCTTAGCGTTGTTGATTACGGGGGTCGCGACGAGAATCGTATTGGAGTGAATGGAAGTGTCGGTTCCGTTAATTGAACTTTTTCCGGAGATTGCATAGCCAAATACCGTTGGTGTGAGAATCAGACCCGATGGTAATGTTATGCAACAGCGATCCCGCAGTATGAAGTTGTCGATGAGATCCTGTCCAATAAGAATGTCTGGAATGACTATTTTGTCGTCAAGAGTAGTTTGGGCTACTCTGATTTTCTCCCTTCGAATGAATCTTCTGTCGTTAACACTTAATTTCGCTGTGTTCATCGCAGAGGTCAGTGGAGTCTTCGTGTGTATAGCAATATTCTTCATTGCTTGTCCGCTTATGGAATTCTTTAGCGTGAGTGAAACTTCGTCGGAATTGAAGCTTTCGGCTTTTCCTCCAAATCCGCTGACAGTGAAGTCCGAAGTCCCGATTACGGGGAGCTGCAGATCGACGCTTTTCTCAGTTGTGATGAAGCTTTTCTGTGCTCCTGTATCAAAGAATATTGTGACAGTCTCGTAGTCCATTGTATTGGAATTAAATGCCAGAGCTGTCGCTGTCATCAGCACGTATTGTTTCTTCTCCATTTCGGGGCGACAGATAATTTCAGCGTTTTGTGAGGTTTTTATTCTGCCTGGTCGTTTTATGTCATTGAATCGCGGCTGTGTCGTTGGTGTAGCCGACGAATTCGTTGGAAAGCGGTCGGTCGTGCAGAGTGCAGAATGGTGATCCTTGCTGCATTTGGGGCAGGGTCCCAATGTCTTACACTCGCTTGAGCGGTGGCTTTGGAAACACTTCCAGCACACTTTTCTCTTAGCTGCTTCATTTCGACGTACATCTGGAGTCCTTAGAGTTGGACATTGTGAGACAGAGTGAGTCGTGCTTCCACAAAGGCAACGAGATTGTGTTCCATTTCTTGCATGTATCCTACTCGATTGCTCAAATCGCTGAGGTCGCTTCTGCAATTCCTTGTTGAAATTTGAACGGTTGCTTTGGCTGAAGGTCACGCGTTCTTGGAATGTGTCCGTTGAAAGGGCGATTGTTTCCTTGAGAGCTACCGCACTTTCCAGGATGTCTAGTATTTCCTCGGTAGAAAACGGTTTGTCTTCATTTTGCTCTTTGCTGAACACCTTTTCGCTCAGTGATGCTGGGAATTTTGAGAGTATCAAGCGTCTCCACATTCGTCCATTGTCCAAGGTGACTCCCGCACACTCAATGTGAGTGAGTTTCTCAGTCACATCGGTTAGCATTTTTCGGCAGCTACTGGCGTCTTCCTTTGCTCGCGGAAGTTTTTCGAGTTCTGTGATGAGAAGATCAGCTATGCATCCGGACTTGTTGTATCTCTTGTCGAGGAGTTTTACAGCTTTGTCGTAATTTTTCCCTATCACAGGAATATTGCCAAGCATAGAAGCAGCAGATCCTTTTAGTGCTTGCCTCAAAAATAGGAACTTATCAGTGTCGGTAAGCTGTGCGTTGCTGTGTATAAGCGAATTGAAGATCGTCCAAACGTCGGGTAGTCTTTGTAGCCTCCGCTAAACGTTGGGACTTCAAGCACTGGTAATCGGACTTTGTTTTCAGTGAGTTGTCTTGTGGATAGACAACTATCCGTATCAGTGTCCGGTACTGATGTTCGCGTCGAGGACGATGCTAAAGCGTGAATCAGGCTTGATTGTTTTTCCAGTTCCCTCGTCCGATATTTCAACTTATTTAACCAGTTGATAGCTTCCATCTGCACTCTATTTGCCTCAGTAGAAAGAAATGCATCAAGATCGGTCATAAGCCTTTCTCGTTCTGATTGTCCTTCCTTAGTCCGAGAAAATTCATAGCGTTTTGGACTTGTGCTTCCAGGTACTCCGAAAAGCCTTTCAGAGGGATCTCTGCTTCTTCAATTTCTGTCATTTTATCCATGACGAAGGCATTGCATTCCGATGCCGTTGTTGGAAAGTTGAAGGCTTGATCTATCTCTCTGATTTTGCTCTGGAGGCTGCTAACTGAAGAGCAAGCCACTGAGATGCGTGTTTTGAATCCTGCGAGCTCAGTCATTGTTTGTCTGGTGCGCATGGACTTCTATCGCTTACGGCTCTCGCTGGCTGCGTGCTTTGGCACTGCAGGTATTTGTTTGTAGTAGAAGTTCTGGCTGGGTACTTAGTACTCGCAGCTGTCGAGAACTGTGGAGGTTGGCTGGGCCTGGACCTCTATGGGATTTTTCCTTGCTGGGTGCAAGAAAACTAGTCACTAGTGAGCTTAGCAGTGGAGTGCGTAGCTTTTTCTAGTTACTTAGCAAGCGTGCCGTTAGCTTGAACGCTGTGCTGACTGGTAGGTTTGACCTTGCCCAGTATAGGATTGAGAAATCTTTGAAGTTCAACAGTTTTTGAATGAACTATGAGACTTCTGACCGCAAAAACTGTTCCGCTCTCTGGATGATTACGAAAAGGACGCGCAAGAGAGTTTCACTAGAATTTGGGTGTTTTCACAAAAAATTTCTTCCCACTTCCTGGTTCCTTACGAGAAGGACGCGCTAGGAAAGTGTTCAGAAAATTCTGTGGTTAGCTACTGTTGATTGACGCCTTTACGGCCCTCTGGTCTCTTACGAAAAGAGCGCGCAAAGAGGGTTTTCAATTTGTCAAGTAGCTAAAGTACCAACTGTTTTCTTTACTACCCACTGGTCTCTTACGAAAAGAGCGCGCAAGTGGGCTTCAATATACAGTGGTTAATACCGGCTGTTTTCTTTACTACCCACTGGTCTCTTACGAAAAGAGCGCGCAAGTGGGGTTCAATATTCAGTGGTAAATGATCACCAACTAACGTTTTTACTAGCCTCTGGTCTCTGACGAACAGAGCGCGCAAGAGGTTTTCGATTAATTAGTGGTATATGATCCTGCCACGCGGGACTTTATCAGCTTCCTGGGTAGCAAACGCCAGAAAGTGATCCGTAGGCCGATGCACCAATTTGGTGTTAACCAATATTGGATGCCACTACGTTGAAGGAATTGTTTATTCGGGAAACAATTTCAGTGGAATATAGATTTGGCGAGACGAGTCCAGAAGTGAGCATCCAGGTCTACTTATGCCACTATTTTGGGCGTGGCAACCTAGATACTTCCTTCTGGCAAACAATAGTATCATACAGGTCTCACTCGAAAATTATTTATGCTTACATGAAAGTAATAGCCGCCAAGTGTGCTATCAAGGAGCAATGGGGGGTGACCTTGGCGGCTTAAGTGTTCCACGCTAGGATGGTTTGTCAACGACAAGAATAATATACAATGTAAAATAGTGGTCGATAATTATTCTATTATTGTCGACATCAGCTCTACAGTGTGGTGCTTAAAGCTCGGCAAAAGACCCCCTGGGAACGGAGATATTAACGATCAAACAGTGCATACATACTTTACGGACACCCTGTATACCTAATCTAACATTCACATGCATACCTGCTGCACTTTTTCCTTTGCTAGAAACCGAGAAAACGAATTTTGACATCTTTTTCTTTTCAAAGCGATGCTGAGCTGCTTCATATAAGCTATTCTGTTGTTTAAACCTTTGGAAGTAAAATCACAATTGGCCTTTTACAAGCAATAATTTTCGAGAAATTTCAAAATTAGTGTAAAAATCTGAAAAAGGCGATATTTTCGTATTTCCGGCCTATCTCCTGGCACATGCACGAACGTAATATCAGATGAAGAGTGTGTTAGCTAATCAATTTAGAGCTTAGATGTTTTGGGAAGATTCTCGATTTTTTCTATTTCCCGAGTTTCAGAAAATTTTCAGATTTTAATTTTTGACTCAATATGGAACTAACTTTGGTTAAAATTTCGGGACGCCACTTTGTAGAGCACTGCTCTATCGAAAAATTTCCTGGAGTTTTCTATGAGTCAAGGAGAATGGGATTTATAGGGATGAAAACTGAAAACTAACGGATCTTATGGAACATCCTAATAGTTACAATACCGCTCACAGAATATGCAAAATTTCCGTGAATGTCGCGAAATTCCGGGAATGTCGCAAAATTCCCGGAATTTCGCGAACATTCGCGGAATTCCCGGAATTCTGCGACATTCACGGAAATTTTGCACATTCTGTGAGCGGTATTGTATACACACACTGCCTTACCGAGCTTCTACTTGCTGAAACCACTTGAAGCCACCGTCCACATAAAATTACTGATGACGAGATTCCGACGCTATACGATAAGGACCACAGCTCAGTATGAGGTGGCTTTTCAATTCTACGAAAACGAAGTCCCCGTAGAGTTCGCCACAATGCTACGACTCACCTACGACAGGATCATGAATGGATCAAAACGATAACCGAAAAATAATGAAACGAAAGACAAAAACAACAAACAAACATGAAGCAAGGATGTTCGAATTTTCCGATGGCGGCATACTGTGTCCGGCACATCCTTGGGCGTTTGGAGCAGACTTGTTGCCACCATACAAAATATTTCGGGGTGTGTAACTAAGCGAGGAAAAGGGGGTTTGAGGAGAAAAAGGTGGTTATAGGGTTTTTGATGTAGAACAAAGTTGTGTTGGAATATGAAAAAATTATATGAAGGAAGAGAAATTTATAACTTTTCTTTTTACAGCCACCACAGGTGGCTGTCTAGGAGGCTGGAAATCCGCATAACCAGGGCCCGGCACAGATGGTCTGGGGTCAGACTGGACTTCGTTTTTGAAGTTAGAAGTAACGGGGTCATCGTTTTCATAAGGTCCTGGAGGAAGCGCCAAAAAAATAACGAATATGTCTTGTTTTACGAGTTGAGCGTTTTCTTTCGCAAGCGCGCGAATTTCAAACGCAAGACTCAAACAAACAAATGGGTTGTTTACAGCGCACAAACAACGACATGGCTCCAAATTTTGACTACCTGTACACAATATTACTCTAAACTTTGTTATGTAAAAAGTTCCAGAAACTTATGTGTCCCCCTAACATCAGTTCCCGAATTTGTTTTCTAGACCAACACTAAACCAACAGGGAGGTTCGAAGCATAAATATCGAAGAGTTTACATAAGTTTTGGACGTTTTTGATTTGGACGATTAGAACGGTCAAAAATCTATCATAAAGAGAGCGAATAAAACCATTGCCTCTCCTTTTTTTTCGAGTCAAAAGTAGTGTAAATCTGCACTCTTTGATAATCGCGCTCCAATCACATGCGGTGACCTTTGAAATATGTGGCGAAAAATGAATGAGTATTAACTAGTTATGGTAGTAGACATGTCGATCCAATCCGAGGCGCGCCGTGATAGCGAGCGGTTCAAGGGCAGTTTCCCGGGAAAAATGCATCGCCGGATTGTTGAGGCCACAGATTTGGTTGGCCTAATAGGTTTTCGACATTCCGAGCACCAAAATGGTACATAACCAATGGCAGAGTACTTAACTAACTCGAAATCTTTTCTTTTTACTTTTTTGTTGTATCAGATGCCCCAAAATGGGCTTTTCGCTATTTTATTGTTATGTTGGTTGTATAAAAGTTTCCCTATTGATTTTCACGTCAGGAGGGACTTCGTAAGTCTTCGCGAAATCATAGGGGACATCGTTTCCAAAAAAGCTCCAAACCAAGTGCCGGGTCCTGCACCTAATTCCGAGAAAAGTTCTAGGCCTTCAGCTCACATAATTTTTCCTTGGGCGGGATTGGAGTACCGCCCCTTTTTTCCAAGCAGTTTTCTCTAAGATTCCATTTTTTTGATCGAATTGAACTGTTGCGTTAGTCAGAAGCCGTGCTTTCACAACGTGTCAAGATCGCAAACCCCCAATTGACCTGGACAATGCTTTTGAGCCATTTCACTTTAGTCGACCTCCCTTCTTGCTCTGGAAGAGCCTTCTTCTACACTCGGCCGCGCTGTGTAGAGGACGACATATCGCAGAATCCACTTTTTTCTGTGTTCTTGACCAACGAAAGGCGAAAGGCTCACAGAAGTCTAGGAGCTATTGGAGCCAAAAAGCATGACATTTTCGGAGTCAGCTTCGTAAAATTTCCCATCCATTACACCTAGCACTTTATTCTATTTCCTTTATCCGCTATTAGTTCTGTTATCCAGATCAGGTATTGGTAGTTCTTAAGGTGAAAGTACGAGGTCCCAAACTTTCAGACCCTGTTAAAAATTTTTTGGAACAATTTTCTATGCGATCTATATTTTGTGAGGTTGTTCATGGCTAATGATCCGTGATGGAGTATTATAGGAATAGAAATTCGGAGTATAAATGTCGTTATTATGCATTGCTTACAGCGATATCAGCACACTAGAGTGACCTTTTCTGCATGAGGCACGAGCTTAATTACCTATCGATTGAGATTTTTTGCTTTTCTTAGAAAGTAGTAGAGCACAATGTCCCGCTTTGCTCAAGATAGTTTGTTAACTTTGTATATCTATTTGAGATTTGTCATCTTTTCGCTAAATTGAAAACTGAAATACCGTTTTACAACTGCTGGAAAAGCATGAACAAAGCCTCAAAATTGCTGACTTTGTTCGGGTTATAAAATAAGGTAACTGGAGGTAATAGTGTAACAGCAGTGGCTATTTCTATGTAAATAGAGGGCACGTCAAAAAAATTCCTATGTCAGTGACCAAAACAAAACAGTCCATTTGCTGTATTGATCTACGGCATTTTGATGGTATCTAAAAAGCTGTAAATACAGAATGAGATAAAGATCTGTGATCCTCTGCATTTGGGGAAGATGAAACTGTTTTCATTTATTACTATAGATGAAATTAACGCTGCGTGCCTAAGTATCTGTAACGCAGTCCCGTAGCCATAAGTCGTGATACAGTGCATCGAATGCAGCGACTACCGATGGAGTTTCGAGATTTTCAGCGTATTTTGGCAAGATATGTTACATTGGTTAGTTCATTGCTCTTTTTCATGATCCTTGAGTTTGAATCAATATAACTCTATCCCAAAACAATTCCTCTGACCGCATTCAAAAACTCCTGAGAACAGCAACATCTTACAAGGGAATGAAGGTGGGTCGAAGTGGCCTTTCAATATGATATGTATGCTGACTTGACGGGCTCGGGACGCTGATTCCAAATCTGCCTTCGGTATCTGCTGGAGGCCTCTGGGTGAAGAGTTATGAGGGATTTTCGGGGCCGCAGCGGCAGAGAAATGCGATCGACACCGGCAGTGCATTGTGTGCCTGGTGGTCGAGTGGTTAGTGAGACGGTCTCTGAAGCACATGCTCCCAGGTTCGATTCCCCCCAGGCATTTTCCTTTTTGCATTCTTGCAATAAGTCCATACAGATGCAAGATTCGTCTCCACGCAATCTTTTGCTTCTTTTATGGCAATTTGAGCCGGATTTCTTGTGTTTTCGGAGACTTGGTAAGTGTTATAAAACAAAGGGAGGGAAGCCAGTAAATTTCAATTTGTTTGAGTATTTCTCTTGTTTTTGAGTACAAAAAAACTATTTAATATATCTTGTAAATAAGTGAATCGAACTTTATGAGCACTCATGGAAGGAAAGGACAAAATGTGCAAAACAAAGGCATTTTTCACAATGAGAGCAGCGAATGAAAAGTACTTCTGTACAACCTGGGTAGTCACAGTCTCCAATCAAACTGGAAGAAAAGCAGTACTGCACCGGCGTTTCAAAATCTCCCGGGTGTGCATCAAGGTAGCCGCTGGCATACCAGGTTGTACAGAAGTACTTTTCATTCGCTGCTCTCATTGTGAAAAAAATGCCTTTGTTTTGCACATTTTGTCCTTTCCTTCCATGAGTGCTCATAAAGTTCGATTCACTTATTTACAAGATATATTAAATAGTTTTTTTGTACTTAAAAACAAGAGAAACACTCAAACAAATTGAAATTTACTGGCCTCCCTCCCTTTGTTTTATAACCCTTGCCAAGTCTCCGAAAACACAAGAAATCCGGCTCAAATTGCCATGAAAGAAGCAAAAGATTGCGTGGAGACGAATCTTGCATCTGTATGGATTTATTGCAAGAATGCAAAAAGGAAAATGCCTGGGGGGAATCGAACCTGGGAGCATGTGCTTCAGAGACCGTCTCACTAACCACTCGACCACCAGGCACACAATGCACTGCCGGTGTCGATCGCATTTCTCTGCCGCTGCGGCCCCGAAAATCCCTCATAACTCTTCACCCAGAGGCCTCCAGCAGATAGCGAAGGCAGATTTGGAATCAGCGTCCCGAGCCCGTCAAGTCAGTATACATATCATATTGAAAGGCCACTTCGACCCACCTTCATTCCCTTGTTAGCTGTATAACGCATACTTTTGCATGATTGCACCTGCCACGGCAAAAAATTTTCGGCTCAAAATTTGCCGAGAACTCTTTCTGAACCTAGCTTAACCTACTCTCACAGGTCCTAGAATTGGCAAACTTTGTTAATGCGCATGGCGGTTAAACAATAATGTGATACTTGGATTCTACGGAAATTTTCTGCGAAACAATAATGCCGAGAAATCAGAATTACCCATTTTCTGCAATTTACAAAACCCCAAAAAAGTGTGTTTCTAAAAATCCCCATTTTTCTCCTCTTACAAGGAAATCTTGCCGTTTTTCTGCTGTTAGTAACACTAGACTCGCTGCACCTGCGTAAAGCACATGTCCTGCAAACGCCTATCACCCAAGCTTCTTTAAAGCTTAGAATGGTCCCAACAATCAGTTTTTGAAGTCAAAGTTTTTAGCTTAAAACAAATGTTTGGCCTCTAAGCATTTTGTGGTACAAATTTTCGCAATTGTAACAAGTAATTTTTGAAAGAATCTAAACACTACTTATGGATTTAGAGTAAGGACGGTTAAGGAAAAAAGTGGGAAGAATTTCGAAACCACAGAGTTCTGAAGACGAAAGAACATATAATAAAATAAGAAAAGCTAGCTTTTAGATAACACAAAAGGTTTTCAATGAAAACTGTTTTGCTTCAAAAACCATGTTTGAAGGCAAAGGTAAGAAAAATGTGCATTAATTATAAATCGGCTTAACATTTACAGCTCAACACTTGATTGTTTTTTTGGTAAACAGAGCATGCTTTCGAAGATCGTAGCTTGGCACACAGTGGTGCAGTCAAGAAGTTTTTACAAACAACTATAGCACTGAATTGTTATAACTGGAAGGAAGAGCCTAACTAGCTACACTTTATGACTATTCTAATTATTTACATTTCTATGCAAGACGTTCAATCCTAGTTCGAAATGTTTGTGGACCTGACGACAAGCAGACCCGCAGCCATTTTCGCTCAATGTTAGTTATGAGGAAACCCGTTTTAAAATACACGATTACAATACGGCAATGGAGATTCAAACGCTCTGGAAGTATTGTGGGAGTCATCCGTCACAGGAAACATGAAGACCTTTATTCAAGCATTTTTCAGTCATGTTATAGTGTAAGAAAATTGCAGCTTGAAACCAAGGCTTATGTAACACAGGATATGTTGACACTACTAATCTTCTCCGTATTTCACAAACAGATTCAACATTTGAATATCAAAGCAATCAGCTATCATCTAGACTTCCATCATACCAGCGTTTGCTAACTCTTCCAGTCTGCAGTTGTTTTTGCCTCTGATCATGCGAAAAAATTCTATAAGAACGTTTGTTATTTTAGAGCCTTACATCCGACCAATGATCTCAACATGCTAACAAAAATGCAGTTTTTTTATTTATACTAGGTCGTTCAAAACTTTTCTCCGTTTCTGGGCCCGTCATAGAAACACGTGGAATGAAGATGAACTGAAGATGAACCCAGATTTCAAAAACTATTCAAAACAGTTTTACTTTTCTTTCCAGTAGTTGTGACTCCGGACTATTTCGTTCAGCGGGCTAATCGTCGAAATCTCAATCCTAGTTTTAATCATAACCAAGTTTGGCAACTTTTTGAATTTCTCGCTTTGAACATCTGGGAAAGCTCTGATGACAGGGTGGAGCGGTTAATTTTTCGATGCTAACATATTCTTTAAGTTAGGCCAAACCTTACGGAACATCAACTGACAAGCAACTCGAGTGTTATTCAATGCGGTTTTTCTCCTACTGTTAAGAGGTGTTTTCTCCTGATTTTTTGCAATTTCGGTAAAATATATAATCATAGATATAAATTTTGCACCCGCCATGGGGCTGTACCAAAAACTTTGAAATTCATTGATTTGAGGCGGTAAACGGTCACTTGGCTTATACAATCAGGAGAAAACGTGATTAAACGTGATTTAGCGCAAGTTTTGGACTCTCGACTTCAAAGACTTTTTAGTAAAAGGGAAGAACTTTTGAAACGACCAAGTATTGAGCCCGAAAGTTCAGGCCGTTTTTAGACCCATCCTCAGATCACTCAAAATAATGGTGGAAAAAGCTCTAAACAGTGTCCAATGCAGTTTATTCTTCTCTCCATTCTGCTTCGGTTGCTAGTCTTCTGACGATTGTTCAAATGTCGTCATTAAGCTACTATTCAATTTCATTTTAGACTCCTGGAAGAGTATCGATAACAGTTGGGTAGAGTACGCAAAATCCTTGCGACTGATTATGGGCCTATTCAACTAGCTCTTCGTCTTCGCTTTTGCGGGGCCTTGATACATAATCGCTTCACACACTAGTAATTCTTCAGAATTTGAAGCTTTTAGAGCGGATGTAATTGAGCACAACGTTGGCAAAGCAAATGAGAGTTTACCGCTTTAGAATGGCAACTTCTGAGTATCTGAGCATGGACTGGAATGCGTCCAAAAATACAAGAATTATGCTACTTCTATCTCTGAAGCAATCATAATTTATTGAGATGAAAAAACACTCATGGAAAGAGGAGTAAAAACTGCATCAAATGATTTTTTAGCCTCTCGTTATTGTATTCTGTGAGGATTGGCATGCCTGAATAGGCAACTGATAGCATAGCAAAAAATAGTTTTGAAAGATTAAGGCCAGCTATATACCCTAGAATTGTAAGGTATTGCATCTTTTTGGCAAAGCTCTTCCAAAACTCTGGAAGTGATTTATAAAAGTAGCTGGAATTAGACTGGGTAAAAAACAGAGGTTAGAGATTACAACGATTCGACTGGCAAAATTTGATTTTTCTTATTTTCTTGTATGTTCTTCCTTCATTTTGCTAATGCTGAAAATTTTGCTTTGAAATTCTTTGATTTTATGAAAATAAAGTAATTTTACTGGATGTTGCTTATGTTTGCATTTTCCACTTTTCAATAGAAAGAATTTTTTTGTTGTGTCTAACCTACGAGGGAAGGCTTTTGACTCGTGAACACGTTGGAAAATGTCTTTTGAAATTTTAATTGCGGTAACGACCTCCATAACTTTACGCTGTACAGTAGATGTAAGGAGGGCATTTTCTTTTTTAAATACACAACTATAATAGCACGTGGTCAACTTTTATCTAAAACTTTTGCTTTCAATAACGGATTATCCACTTTATCGATTATTATACAGTGCTGGACAAATATAGGTCCACTCTAGAAAATGCCATAACTCACTCTGTTGTCAATGAAATGTTCCAAGATTTGGTACAGCGGTGTGTTTACCAGCCCACTATCAGTCAACAGAATGAGTTTCGTTTTTGTTTGGTTAATCAAGAAAAAAATCAAATCTGGAAAAAGCAGGCTTAAAGGCTGATCAAAATTATAGGTCCACCTGGAGTTTTTACTGATTGAAGCACTTTCTAGCTTTATAAATTTTTTGTCACACATGATCATACGAAATTATTCGACTGTAGTTTCCAGAATTATCGTTTTATCGATTTTATCGATTTTTGCAAAGTTTGAGCTACAGGGCTGGGAGTAGGCACAGAAGGGCAAGTGGGCATGCTGATTTCGAAAGCAACACAAGGAACGGGAAATGAAGTGTAGAAGTGGGCACAGGGAAAGCTGTGCAGGGGTAGGGATGAGACAGTGTTTATTACAGTGTTTTAACAGAACTGTGCGGAACCGGGTAAGCATGCTGGTACTTTTTAAGTAGAAGGCCTTTGCTGACAGCTAGTAGAGTTTCCTCTCGCTAACTTTTTGGTTTTAGTCGTACAGTGCTGGACAAAATTATAGATCCACTCTAAAAAAAATGCCATAGCTCACTCTGTTGTCAATAAAATATCACCCCTCTTGTCAGAGTTAGTGAGCGGTCGCATATTGTTTGCTCTTTCGCACTTTTGTCAATTTTACGCTTTCCGCCTTTTCGTTTGACATTTTTTGTGACAATTTCTTCTTTATATAGTTGGCTCTCCACACGGTTCTCCAGTCACCTGTTAGATTTTGTCCTGCATTCGCCGGTTTTTTACTGAGTTGAGTTTTTTGGACAGTTTTGTGATCGATAATTTGCGTTGGGTAGATCAAAATGCCTGTCAAAACGACTCGTGGAAGCAAAAGCAAAGGACCTTCAGGTTTCTCGCAACGTGCGACTAGAGGAAATGAAGAGTTGGATTTAGAGGCCAGTGGAAGCGGAATTGAGGAGTACAGAAGCATGAGCGCACAGGATTTGATCTCTTCAATGCTTGAAAGAAGTCGCGATCCCATCCTGACGGATATGCTGAAAGGCCTTCAGGCGGCGGAAAAAATAACGAAGGAGTTGTCAGCCGTCATTGAGGAAGAGAAGAAGTCCCGAAGCCTTGTAATAAGCGGCGTGGAGGAGCCGCCTGAAGGCTTGGGAGCAATTGAACGGCGGAACTATCTTCAGGAAAAGGTAGACTCGATATTGGAGGCGCTGGACATCGACTGTCCACCCAGCGAGCTGTATTGGCTGGGTAAACCCAGTCCATCCCACCCGAGTCTCATTAAGCTGGTGCTACCTTCTACCTTTTACTGGCGGCGCGCTCTTACCAACGCTCACTCGCTCCGTAACGCCGGATTTTCTGGTGTCTATGTCCGTCGCAGCATGACCCAGGAAGAGCGCAAGTCGGAGTATGACCTCAGGCAGGCAGCACGTGAGCGTAATAGAGGAAAAAAGAGCAAGGAATGGGTTGTCTACCGCGGGCAACTTGTAAAAATCAGTGATCTGGCTACTCGGAGAACGGGAAACGCGTAAGCATGCACGGGTCTCAGAATAATATAAGAGATTATTTTCTCAATGCCCCAAGTCTATTAAACAAAATTCACCATTTAGATGCATTTTTATTCTACTATAAACCGGATCTCGTTTTTGTTACTGAGACATGGCTTTCTCTTAAGGTTTTTGATAGCGAAATAATAGGTGATTTACCGTATTCTATTTTTCGCTCTGATATAAGTGCTCGTAGAGGGGGCGGAGTTTGTTTGTTGGCTCATGCAACACTTTTGATTCAGAATATAGAAGTACGCAGTTCAACAAAAGGAAGCATTTTATGTGCTGACTCGATCACACAAAACATTCTTTCAAAAATACGTACTGTATTAGTTTACCGTCCTCCTAGTAACCAGTTGACTGATGATGAGGAATTTGCTTGTCTACTGGCTGATCTCTCAAGTGCAAACTCAAACACAGTAATTATTGGCGATTTTAATCTGCAGGTAGACTGGAGCCGTGTGAAACCACTCAATAATACTTCTGCAAAATTCGTGAACCTTTTTGCTGATCTAGGCATGGAGCAAGTGGTAAAATCCCCGACGCGTGCGTTCAATATTCTTGACTTAGTTCTTTCGTCATCTCCTATGTATCAAATGTAAAAATCATGGCACCTCTCGCTAGCTCCGACCATTCGGTAATCAGTTTTACCTTAAATGAAACCTCTTGTTATCATAATCTTCCTCATTTACCTGATTTTAGGCGAGTATTGTCCTTTCCACAGATCGTGCTACACTTGGTCTGCGTCTCAGACCTGCCACGTGTGGCTAACATGTTGGCAACGTGGCAACAACATGTTTGCAACATGCCCCAACATGTTGGCAGAACATTTTGGCCACGCCAACATGTTGCTGTATGTTGCCAACGTGTTGCTGCCGATGTTGCCAATGTGTTAGTCACACGTGGCACGACCGCGACGCCACAAGGGTAGCACGATCTGTGGAGGGGACGATAGATTTCTCTTCTTTAAATCATTATTTCCAGAGCGTTGATTGGTTGCGCGTGTTTAGCCAGTACTCATCTGCTGACGATGTATACTGGAGGTTTTGCAATGTTGTATACCAAGCTTTCAAAATTTTTGTACGCTTTCGAATCCATATAAATTCCAGATCTAAGTACCCTCAGCAAATAAAAAATTTATTAGATCAAAAAAATCGACTCTTTTTGTACCTTCAAAGTCCACTTAACAATGACTCATATAAAAAGATATGCAGAGATATCGATTACCACCTAAAAAAATTTCTTGCGTATAAAGAGAGAAGACTCACTGTTAGTGCATCTTCAAAACAACTGTTTAGCTATGTGAGTTCTAAACTAAAAGGAAACTGTCGATTACCAGTTCTAAAAGACTTGACCGGCAAGAGCTACAATACTGATACTGAAAAAGCCAATGTGCTTGCGAATTACTTTGTCAGTGTTCTCAATCGAAAAGAGTCCATAATGCTTACTGACGAGTTGGTGAATTCAGTTCCAACCCGTCGACAGCTATGTGATGTATACTTCAATCCCTCCGATGTCTTCAAAATTTTGAAAACTATGAAGTCTTCATTGACAGAACCATTTGATGGCATACCTCAAATTGTTTATAAGGAATGTGCTGAGACGCTTTGCAAACCTTTGGCTCACATCTTCAACATTTCAGTGCTTACTGGAGAAGTTCCTCAGTTGTGGAAAGAATGCCTTATTACACCTATTCCTAAAGTTTCTTCCGCACAATTAGTATCCTAATTTCGTCCGATTAGCATGACCTCTTCGTCAGTCAAGGTTATGGAGAAAATCCTCAAAAAGAAACTTACATTGTGGCTGTTGAAATTCGATGCTCTCCCCAACGAGCAACATGGTTTTTTAAAAGGGAGAAGTACTGCAACCAATCTAGCAGATAGCATTTTGATTGGACGATGGCGCTTAACAATAATCAGTGTGTCGATGTTATTTTTGTAGATTTCTCCAAAGCATTTGATAAAGTTTGCCATACAAAACTCCTAGCAAAACTCAAAAAAATTGGAATTTCTGGAAATTTACTTTGTTGGCTATAATCATATTTGAGGGATAGATACATGTCTGTGAAGGTTGGCCTCAACTGCTCTAAGAGGCATCCATGTGAAAGTGGAGTTCCTCAGGGAGGTGCACTTTTACCATTACTTTTCTTATCATATACCATGGATCTGCCTTCTATACTGAAAACATCGCCCTCAGTTAAGGTACAGATATATGCCGACGATGTGAAAATTTATGGAATCTATGACTCCTCCACCTATTTAGAAACTCGTAATGCCCTGAAGACTTTCGTTGAAAAATTGCTGCTCTGGTCAAGTGAATGGGATCTTCCCATCAACCTTGAGAAAACTTCGGTCATGCATATCGGAGGAAATGAAGGAGCTAGTTATGAAATTAATGGAACTAGGTTGGCTGAATGTAGTTTGACTAAAGATCTTGGAGTATTACTTGACTCGTCCCTCAAATTCTCTCAGCATATAGATGTTGTTGTCAGAAAGGCGTATAATGTTTTGTATGCCATTTTTCGATCCATACATACCCAAGATCAGTCTATTCACAAAAAGTTATACAAAGCCTATGTCCTGCCCCATCTCAAATACTGCTCGCAGGTGTGGAATCCACACCTCAGGAAAGATGTCAAAAAGATAGAGCAAACTTTCACGCGTTTGCTTTACTTTAGATGCAACAGAGGCATGACCATTATCAACATTCCATCTTACAATGACCGTCTTAAGGAACTAAATATGATGAGCCTAGAACACCGTAGGAAAATAGCTGACTTTCTTTTGCTTTCGAGTATTACGTAAGGAACTCAGACTTTCAGCAAGCAAATACTGGATATTTATGCCTAGCAGCTCACGCTTTTTTTTCGTTCAATTTGCATTACACCAGGATAAGAAGAAAAAAACTTATGCTGGCGTACAACAATCTATTCTATCGAGGAGCGAGGTGGTTACAGCATCTCCCTTCAAGTGTTCTTGGTTCTTCCAGTGCTTCCAGCTTCAAACTGGGACTGAGGAAAGTTAATCTGGATGTACTCTTAGATTCGTAGTTAATTTTGTTTCTCATGTTTTTATTTGAAGGCTGGTCAAGATCATAGGTCCACTTGGAGTTTTTACTGATTGAAGCACTTCCTAGCTTCCGAGATTGTTAGGAAGGTACACATCCAAAACCGTTGAACAGCTGTTCTAGTCAAGCTGTGTCTTACCTCTCAAAACAATTGGTTAAATAATTTTTGTTCAAAAATGCTTTCACATGTATTTTGCTCCAGAAACCTGCGGTAAGAATTTCTGCGGTTGTTCGGCTAGATCGGAAGCGACAGGGTTTTATCTACCTTGTGGATGCTTTTTCACGAGAGCATTGGGGAAATATCATTTGCCATATGTCACCATACCATTTGCCATTTGTCATATTATTTGCCGAGCTATCATTAAACATACAGCTTCTACAATTTACAGCTTATAAAAACTCATACCGTCCCGAGAGTTCAATTCGTCTTTTTGTTATCATCCTCCTTTATTTCATTATTTGAGGCAGTGTTCACCGACTTGGACCCTTCAAATCGTACTCGGAAAGTGGTTGGAAAGCTTTAGCTAATTTCGAAAACGGCAACATATCTTCTTGCTTCCGGCAGGTTTGCTCGCATTGAGTGCGCTTTAAACTGATTTTGGGAGTCTTTTTCAAAGCCACAACCGATCACATGAGCTGTCGATTGGCAAGGACTAGGCTGACTCTCAATTGCGAGAAAGACCATGAACTTCTGTGCCAAAGATATCCCAAGTGGGTCCCTTTGCTTGATCACTACTGCTACATTGTCGTTTGTTGTTCAGGGTACCCCTACTCGATGGACAGCTACAACGTAGAATAAAAGGACAGAAATGAGTATATACAAAGAAGAAGATATGCTTTATTAATTTAGAAATCAAAACTTTATTTAATCACACAGTTGCTAATATGGAGGGTGAAGTACTCTCGCTCTATCATAAAGTCTCAAACATTATTCCATCAGATTTTTGGAGTGTACTGGATTTTTACTAATTTCATTACGGCACCTTCTTAATATGCCAATGCAAAACTCCCACTTGATAAGTCCTCTCCTGTCGAGAAAATTGGGCTCAAGACGGCGCGCGAAGCGCACTGCTCGCGCGCAATGGACGACTTTTCGATTTCCCTGCTGCGTTTCAGCACATCTTCCCAGACGATACCATCCTTTTTGAAGTGTTCAACCTTGCAGCCAAATGAAGCTAAGGTACAGCCGAACATCGGTCGCGCTTCTTGTACGGAGACTTCGGAAAATGGGATTGCTGGGGTTTTACTTGGAAATATGCCTTAAAGGCTTACAAGGTCGATAGCGCTTGCAGTTCGCAAAAATAACGAGGGCAGAATTGTAGTAAAGCTGCCATCAAACGAAAGTCATAAGGTGTGTAATATAATCGTTCGGTTACATTGTATGACAAGTAAGCATGCACCGAATCGATTAACAGAATCAGCGTATGAGTAAACTACTATCGGAGTTTTTTGGTATCCTTAAAGTTTTTTAGACAGCAATGCAACACTGACAATGCAGGCAATTTTTGCCTATTTTTTCAGAAGTGAGAAGCCGCCATTAAATTGGCCCAAACTCTGAACTACTCACCTCGAAGATAGGAGATACAGTGAAAGGATATAAACACCCGAATGTAAAACCATGCACAATCTCTAACTGCTCGATTTTAGCTATACATATAACTGCTGAACTTTTTTATGTTCTCCGCTGAGTCATAGGTGGAGAGAGCAATTACTTGCAAACATTCACAAAACAGCTCAGACAATTGCATCGGGAACACCAATCATCCATGCCGCGAGCTGCCCGGTAAAACCGATATTGGGCCCGATAAGTGACCGCGGCGCATCCTGTAAGCGCCCGATAGTTGACCCGATTAGCATGCTTGTGAGACCTAGGAAGAGTGAAATAATTTTGGCCTGTCTTTCATGACAACGACTGAGTACAAATTGAGCAACTTGTCAGTTCATCTGTCGACATCATTCACTGTTGTCGATAACACTCAACCGATTGCTGAAGTTTGTTAAGTATATAAACTCAACTGTCACACAACTCAACCCGAGAATCGATTACTACAACTACAAACACTTAGGGTAACCCCATCACTGCGGCGTACCTCACGCGGGTTGCGCATTAAGCTACAGCGTGTAAGAAGTGCGGCCTTTAATAAGGTCCGCGGCACGCCGAGTGAATTGATTGGGCCGCGACTCTCCCGGAAAGCTCTTTTCAGTTTTGACTTCGGCCGCGGCGTTCCCGTTAAAATATTCATGGGCCGCGGCGTGCGCGGCTGAAATTTTAAGGGCCGCGGCGCGTTATGTAGCACGCTTTGAGGTCGCGAAGTTCCCGATGCAATTGTCTGAGAAAACAGCTAACAAGGGGATGGTCAGAAATCGAAGTGGCCATTCCAGACAAGCTGCGTAGCGTTAGATGCAGCATGAAGCGCTGACTCTAAATCTGTCTTCTTTATATGCTTATCGTTTTTCTGGACGAAGTTATAAGCCATTAAAGACCATTATTTTGCTTAGAAATTATGCGCGAATTTGAAAATTTAGCCGTACAGAGCCTCGTTCGCCTCAATGCTGGGCCAAAACATGCTGCTAGCTTACTTTAAATTTTTGAAGCCAGAAGCTGAGCTAAAATGCAGCAATGTCCTCAATTTTGCTGTTTTTATGTATGATTTTTACACAATAAAACCGCTTGTAGTTTCGTCCACAGAGGCGGGAAGCAGATAAGGAAGACAGATTCAAAGTCAGCGTTTTATACTGCATCGAATGGTATACAGTTTGTTTGGTTTGGCCACTTCGACTTCTGACCATTCCCTTGTAAGTTAAAGAATTTGAAGATGTCAAACGGAAAGGTTAAGCTAGGGCTTATCTCTGGTAATCAAAAACATTTATTTGTATTACAGTAACTATTATAGATAGGATATCTTAATCGTCTTATGTAATGGCATGATTTTGCCATCCAACGCCCGTAAAACAATGATAGCGAATAAGCTTCTGCGATAAAAGCTAAGCACCCCTCATTCCCCGTCTGCTTTGCCGTAGATTGGATAAAGGTCACTAAGACTCCAAAATTCACTCAGTGTTTTCGCAAGAAAGTTACAAAGAAGTTGAAAGAATGAAAATACACTAGGTAATTGCAGGAGAAAGGGAGAATATTTTAAATGTACATCAAGGCTCAACAAAATGGGGGCTCGACCTTTAAACAGGTTGTTTCTTGATTTGGACTTCTTCGATGACTAAATGAAACATAATCCCAAGCTGAAAACATTGAAAGTCGTTATTTTTTTGGTATGAGAAATTGAATAAGTGACGCTGATTGGGGAAGATATGGCTGCGTGGTTCGCATTTCGGAAACAGTTCCAGCACAGCATTTGAACTCAGTGTGAACGCAGCCTATGTGGGGGACGATTTTGGAAATGTTTTGCACTTTTGAAGAATATGTGCGATTTGGTGTGAGCGCAGCGATTGAAACATGTTTCATCTCAATCAGCAACATGCTGCCAATCTCTCTTCACGGAAAGGAGCAGTTCGCATGCGCAAATAAAAGCTTGACCTTAATGGTGGGGACTTATATTACTGTAGCCTACAGTATGATGCAACTCTCACGTATCATTCATTCATTTATCTAAACAAAATTTCGCGGATTTTGACGTAATACGTAAAACCACACATTCTCCACCTTTTTCTTCAAAACAACGATACGACCCCATAGGAATTTGATTTTAAGCCCTTAGGAGCGAGTCTTTGACTCGTTTTTGGTAAACGCCCAAATCACTTTCATCTCAATCTCTTTATCGCAAGACCTAAGTCGTAAAAAAGTTAAGGAAGTGCAAAAATACTAAGAAGCAGTGTGGACGTTGTGGTTCTGTCCATCAATACTCTAACACGGTAAGTTTGTGCTAAGTTTTATTAAATAGTCTCTCTGAAAACATTTTTTGCGTTATATTATTCCTTCCAGATAGCCAAAATGCTGTTTTTGCTGGCCGTATTCTTTTTACCGGCTTCAGGCATGTCTGTAGGTGAGTGCGTAACAGATTAATCACTTTTGATTTGTACAAGACATTCATTTGAGCTGAAAGCTTATGGGAAGTAGCTGCAATTTAACTTTAACGAAACAGCAAAAACATTACATGTGTCACAGATGCCAACCGCATGTCGGATCAAGAACTCGTTGATTATCTCAACACAAATCAAAATTTTTTCAAGGTAACCGATAGCAGTCGGTATTGTAGGTCCTTTCATCAGCTCTTTCTAAGTGCAAAGTGCTGATTGAGCGTGTCTATGAAAAGTTATGATTTTCGAGCAAGCAATACAAAATGGCGAATTTGATTTAGCATTTTCAGGGATTTCGTAACCTTTCACAGAGACGCTCAATCGGCACAAGCTTTATACTGTTATAAAGAGCTTGTGAAAGAGCCTACAATAGTGACTACTCCAATTCTTATCCATGTTTCCGATTTTTTATGACCCTACACGAAAAACCCAAATTTTGAGTAATTTTGGTCTTCAACTTCTATCTCCTTCATTTGTACACATTAACGAACAATTCAAGTACATTTGCAAAGAGCATGAGTTTGGCTCTTACACAATTAGATCTTGCAAATTCGTTGAGAATTCAACAAGTTATGAATTTTTGAATTTGGTGGAAAAGAACTTTTGCACCAAACTAATATTATTATGTGCTTTCGGGTTTCTCGAATCTTACTTCAGTAAAGTGTATTTAGTGACTCGTTAGTTATTTTCCTTGGCATTTTTGCTCCGTTTTGTTAATGACCTGCTTCAGCAAACGAAGATTTTTACTTCCGTAGTATAACACATGAGAAAAAGAATTTTTTTATTAGGATTATACGAGGCTCAATTCTCGTTGTTTTGTAATCTCTTTCACTGATTCATCCTAAGATTAACAAACTTTTATATCCTCACCACAGCGCTATGCTCGAAAAATTCGATTAAAAAAAACTCGAACGCTCGCCTGAAAAAGTAGCGCTTGGGGAAGCGAAAGCAAAATTCGCGCCGACAGAGATCAAACTGACATCCATTATGCAACAACAAAATGCTAACCGTCAGGACATTCGACTTTCTAGCCTCTATCAACATCATATCTATTCTATTGCAAACAAGTCAGACGCGAAGAAATACAGTTCCGAACAATCCTTCGCCATAGCAAATGCTAGACGCATAGGAAACTGCAGCTGTTTGAATCGAAATGGCACGTCAGTGGGTATCATGGGTATGCGCGGGACGAAAATGTGTTCTTCTCTCGATTTGCCGGTCAGAACCGTTGCCTCAATAACGTGCGGCATCAAATTTGTTATGAGAAGTCGAGTACCATTGCATAATACTGGAGGATCCAGATTGCGCAGTAGTATAATTGGTGATTCAACCTTTAACTCTAGCTTGTGAGGAGGTAGCCCAGGAGGTTCCAGTAAATTTAAGAACTCGATGGGGTAGTTCACTGTTTCAACTTCGTTTAATACTCTGTCAATAGACTGATACGTTACAGTAGCTCCAGGAATTGATTGCTGTATTCTGATATTGATGGACGCAACACTTTCGTTTTTAGGTGCTAATGTCGCCCTTTCGCAGAGCCATTGCTGATTTTGGTAACTTTTTTGGAGATTGGGAAACACCTTTTGCACCAGCTCCTCTACAGATGACACCATATTACAAAACCCAGAAGGAAGAGAAATCGTGTCTTTGCAGTCGACTGGAATCCTGCCTTCTTCAAGACTCAAAAGCTGCTGCGCAAAAATTTGTGCTGCATCGTCGCCAAGTGTACGGACTCTCATGTAGTTGTCAGCGTCATAGTCCACATGTGCCTCCATAGATCAGAAGCTTTTAAGCAAGCATTGAGTTCGTCTGCTGGGGTGGAACGCGGGACAACAGGTAAAGTTTGGCGGAAGTCACCAGCCAACAACAATGCGGCTCCGCCCATCAGCTTGTCGTTACCTCTAATATCCTTCAACGTACGGTCGAGAGCTTCAAGAGCTTTTTTATGAGCCATACTGCATTCATCCCAAATAATGAGCTTGCATTGTTTTAACATCTCAGCTCTCCCGGAGCCCTTACTTATAGCATAGGATGGAGATTCTAATGCACATAGATTCAGAGGAAGATTAAGTGCCGAATGAGCTGTGCGTCCTCCTTCTAGCAGTGTAGACGCAATGCCTGACGACGCAATGGCTACTGCTATCTCTCCTTGTGCTCGTATCTCCGCAAGTAAGATGTTAATGAGAAATGTTTTTCCTGTTCCTCCTGGAGCATCCAAAATTATTACTCCTCCAGTGCCTCTCATTACCATTTCCATCACAGCATCATGCACTTGTTTCTGATCAACAACCAAAAATGGCCTGTTAGCTTCAACAAACCTTTGTAGCTCTTCGACATTGTAACACCTTTCTCTCAGGATGTCACTGTTAAGCACGATGTCTTCGTGTCGTTCGGGCAAATCCAGTCCAAGTTTGGAAACTTTGTGACCGGAAATGGAGACACACTTCTCTTCGATCAGTCTCAAACATTCATTAAAAATAGCGGAAGAGTACTCTATAGTCAAGGAAGGATTGGCGGTACGTTGTTGTCTAAGAATATCTTCGCTTAGGGCTTCTTTGTACTTCTCCCAAAGATCTCTAGGGCTAGACGGAGAGCACGTTGCAATTATTACAGCAAAACGACTTCTCATTTGCGCGGGAGAACTCGACACCAGAGGTGCGATAGTCGGAACCGAGTCTCCGCCTACCTTCACTTTTGAGCTGGTACGGGGTGACCACCTTCACTTTTGGGTTTGAAAAAAATTTTTTGTTGAAGCTCAAAAGAAGGAAAATAAGCAAAAGGAAGGTAAAAAGTATTGGGAGCATATATCTATGTAGTAAGTCGATCCAGGAAATAACCGCCGAGAACCAGAATTTCGAAGATAAAATAATGAAAAATCATGCGATGATTCCACTGTTATAAATCTGCTGGTTGAAGATGTCAGCAACTGCGACTTCAAGGTTTTGAAGGGCAAGTGTTGTTCTACCAGACAGTGAAAAAATTAGGTCGATCTGAGCAGTGGCCGCCGAGAACGAGAATTTTGAAAAATTAAGCGATTTTAGGTTACTTAGTGACAGCTGACGTTTAGACTCCTATAAATCTGGAATGTGAAGGAGTGCAATGTTGCGACTTCATAGGTTTTGTAGAGTAAGGATTACTGTATCGGACCTGTCTTAGCCGCAACGATCCAATAAGATACTGCCGAGATTCAGGCTCTTGAAAAAACAAGTAAAAAACCGCTTTTTGAAATTCAACAGCGCATAACTTCTCCAGAATTGCATGAATCATGTTGCGACTTCATAGGTTGGATTCTCCTCATCAAGGATTCTCCTCACGCTTTCAGGTGATATATAATATGTGGGGGGTTCAATGATTTTTGCGGCTCTAACCCAGAAGTCTCCACCCCCGGGCATATGCTGTGAGAGACGCAAAACCCCCACATATTATATATCATCTGAAAGCACTTGATCAGGAGAATCCAACCTATGAAGTCGCAACATGATTCATGCAATTCTGGAGAAGTTATGCGCTGTTGAATTTCAAAAAGCGGTTTTTCACTTGTTTTTTCAAGAGCCTGAATCTCGGCGGTATCTTATTGGATCGTTACGGCTAAGACAGGTCCGATACAGTAATCCTTACTCTAAACCTATAAAGTCGCAACATTGCACTCCTTCACATTCCAGATTTATAGGAGTCTAAACGTCAGCTGTCACTAAGTAACTTAAAATCGCTTAATTTTTCAAAATTCTCGTTCTCGGCGGCCACTGCTCAGATCGACCTAATTCTTTCACTGTCTGGTAGAACAACACTTGCTCTTCAAAACCTATAAAGTCGAAATTGCTGACATCTTCAATCGCAAGATTTATGAAAATGAAAATTTCGCATAATTTATCGTTATTTTATTATTCAAAATTCTGGTTCTCGACGGTTATTCCCTGTATCGACCTACTTTGTTTGTAGTACGTTATGACAAAATTTACTTAATAAAATTTGTACAGTCCCGCTATCTTTTACTTCCAAATACACCATTTACTGAACACGTTTATTTTAAATAAATATGCCGCCGTGTTCCTAAAAATATGCCTTCAATGATCTTTTTTGCGTTTGTTTTGCTTATATTCCGCGCACTGGCGGCAACGACCTGGAAGGATAGGCTCAGTCGACGTTACCCCCCCCCCCGTCGACTTTTTTTGGGAGGTGAGTGTCCGGCACTACCACCTTCACTTTTGGCCGGTCAGTGGTAGCTGGAACCACCTTCACTTTTGGGGGGCCCGGCTCCACCTATCGCACCTCTGCTCAACACCGAAGTAAGAGCCGAAAATAATAGCATTCTGCATTGTCAGGATGAACTGTATATACACGTCCTATAGCATTTGCAGCGCGCACTTCCTGCCCCGGTACCATTGTTCCCTGTTTTCTTCTGCAAAACTTCTTTGTTGCTTTGTTCCAAGTGTAAAATTTTGGAACTTCTGGATACAACAACGTTCTTGCAGAAGCATCGTCCTGACATAACTGAAGGAACGCCGTTAGAGTTGTAGCAAGTGGTTGAGCAGCTCTTTCTTGTGCGTTGTCGGCTGTGAAATAAACGCGTTATCCATTCTCCAAGTGAACACAAAGATGAAGAACAGGTGGGTACCGATCGTGTATGTTGAAATTTAATATTCGTCAAACGGCCTCATTACTGCTGATATATCTTCCTAGTTGATAGGTTGATATCTCATCAATGGGTCTGTTTTGGTTTTCAATCCTAAACACGGCCATGTCTCCGCCTTTGTTAATGTACTTGCAGATATATTTGATGGATTTTACGGAATTGCAATACTCAACGTTGATGTGGGCCTGGAACATCTTTGAGAGCAACGGCGTGTATGGTACAACCCATCTATTATCTATTGTCACTTCTGTCATCTGCCCATCTATCCTCACTTTAACTTTCGTAGTATATCCTCCATCTTCCGGTCTTCTTCTTCGGTACAGAGGATAGCCATCATTTCCTGTCTGAGTCTCTAAAAGTGTTTGGCGAGGATATTTCTTGGAACACTTTCCGTCTTTCATGCATGGTGAATTTGGATTCAATGGTCCACACGTCCGTGGATCATATTTTTGGAGATAACATCGTATAGCAACGGATCGTTTTCCGGATCCGGAAACTCAGCCGAGATAACATCGTCTATCTGAGTTGTACAAATCTTATCCTTCAACCATATCAGAATGTGCGCATGCGGAAGACCCCTTTTTTGCCACTCAATCGACATCCAACATTGAGTCTCTCCATAAACATGATTTTCGTTATGACGTCCATCAGTTTATCAAATTTTTGCTTAAAGACTCGTGCTGTCAAGTCATGCCGATCGGCAGGATCGGCAGGCGTTTGGCCAGGCATCAGCTCCTGAGTTACTTCAGTCCATTTCGGGTTGCACGTGAAAGTAATGAATAGATTTGGACGCCCGTGATTTCTCACGTAGCACATAGCATCCTGAGCATATTCATGCATATGCCTTGGACTGCCAGTGAATGTTGCTGGCAATATCACCATTTGTCCTATCTCTCTGCTGTTCACATCATTAGCAACAGCATCCCTCAGATGAATGTAATCCTCCACTCTCAACTTTTTTTGATTAAGCCGAATGTCAGAAGACGCTCAGCTTCAATTTTGGCATACATATCGACAATGAATTGATGAAACAACTGAGAACATTTTAAGACGTGATTAGCCGAAGTAGTTCTCATCATCATACGATACGCGTAGAAGTCCATGGCTGAGACCTTCTTGTTTGTATACCTTCCAGTATTTGGATCAAACTGTTTTAAATTGAAATGGTAACCATCTTCTCCTTCCCAGAACAGCAATGGGTACTGCAGAGCGTCATATAACCTGTGAGTCTCTGAGATACGCTGCAGATCTCCGCCCCTTTTTTGAATCACAATATCGCGTGGTGTGCAGAGTGTGCAGGGTGTGCAGGGTGTTCACGGTGATTAGGGTGTGCAGGGTGTGCAGGGTGTGCAGGGTGTTCAAGGTGTGCAGGGTGTGCAGAGTGTGCAGGGTGTGCAGGGTGTGCAGGGCGTGCAGGGTGTACAGGGTGTTCACGGTGTGCAGGGTGTGCAGGGTGTGCAGGTTGTGCAGGGTGTGCAGGTTGTGCAGGTTGTGCAGGGTGTGCAGGGTATGTGTGTGTCCGTCTGTTACGAAATTCGTAGAGCGTGTTCCAGCCAGCGTTCTAAGCCCTAATTTTGCATAGCGCATGCTACCTTTATGAAAGTCTAAGG
This sequence comes from Cylicocyclus nassatus, assembly GCA_958299035.1. Taxonomy (NCBI): domain Eukaryota; kingdom Metazoa; phylum Nematoda; class Chromadorea; order Rhabditida; family Strongylidae; genus Cylicocyclus; species Cylicocyclus nassatus. Next base: position 52,834,563 of record CATQJL010000112.1, on the reverse strand, counting down.
CCCCGGGCAGACTTCACGCGATTTGATCGTCGCGACTGAATCGCGAGGAGACAACTGTTACAATATCATTCCATGCAGATCAACTTGCATTCGATTGTGATACTTTTCCAGACCGAAATTTTTGAATGTGAAATGAAAATGAATGGAAATCTTGGCGATTTGGTCGCGACGATTGAGTCGCGTGAAGTCTGACCGGGGCCTAACATGCAAACGAGTAGATTTGTTGAGTGGACCCTCAGAAATTGCGCACCAAACGGATCCGCCTGGCTTTTGTCCCTCAAAATTGGGTTCGTAACGGAAGTTTTTGCGAAGTCCTGAATGTGTTTGGTAAGCAAATATGCAAGCGATGGACCTTAGCCCGAAAATTAATCAAAAGTTCATTACATAGTAAAACAGCGCCAAGACGAAAAAACGGCGCCAAGACGAATTGGTTGCGTAATTAAATTTTATTCAATTTGCCAAGGTTCCAGCCAAGCATTTGAGAAGATTTTCGCACAGAGATGTAATTCTCGGTGACTATTGCCTTTATGGCGGCTACCAAGACATGACATATTCAAAGACCTATTCAAATTTGCATTTGTCTTCCTGCGAAAAGTTTCATCCACGCGATCCCGATCTCACGTAGAGAAGCTTTCTAAATGAGTGGTTGTTTGCATTTTATTCGTATTAGCCGGCATAGCGCGGTGAGTTCCAGTGCCACGATTTTACGAGGACGAGTAAGGCAACACGGATAGTAGAGTCAGTGCGAGCCTTTGCGAAGCAGAGATGACGCACTGGGAGCCATTGATTTGGGCCGATTTCAAGAGAATCAGAAAGGCACATAGATAGTAGAGTCAGTGCAAGCCTCTCCAGAGGCTGAAGCAGAGGTGACGCACTGGTATCTATAAATTTCTCTATATCTTTTAGGATGCCAGCTCGCTATCAGTTTGTTTATTCAAATGTCAATGAACAGCAAGGCATGTTTCATTTCGAGTTCCATTCGTGCAAAGAAGCCTGTTAAAGCAAGTATTTGTGATGTAGGTCTATAGTCGTTCTCCAAAAATTTCCTAAGGAGACATTGTTTGAGTTTTACAAACTGCATATGAATAGTCTGCAAGCGACTTCCACTTTTGTTCCTGCATTTGCTTTAGGCCTTAGCCTCATGCGATCTCGGTCGCCACGCGGTCTGCCAGTGTTGCAATTTGCAAATTCAACACATGCAGGCAGCAAGCATAGTCTGTACAACCTCTGCATCCTTTGCACTTCTATCAATATGTTTGAGTCAATGAAGAGCAGACGTGTTTTATACTGAGAAGAAGAAGCCTGTTTTTTGATATAGCTTCATAGTTTTTCAAAATTTCTTGGTTTGACGAAACCAACTGCTCATCATTGTTATCATTCATCCTGCTTGCCAGGTGTACATACAGGAGTTGACGTTAGGGAAATAAGGACATGTCAAAGGTTATTGAAACTTTCTATTACTTTTTTCACAGCTACCACAATGCCGCTTGAAAGAAATTGTGTTAAAAGTACAGATCCTAAAGTGAAGAGAATGAAAGAGGTAAGTGGAACAGAAATTTCTGAGCAATTTCCAGGCGAGCAGGGTATCCGGCGTGAAAAAAAATAGAAACAGGATGGCTATGGAACGGGCTAAGGAGACACAGGAACAGCGTATGAGCAGACTTGATGCGGTTCGGAAACGAGCGGCTACGCGACGAGCTGAAGAGACACAGGAGCAACGTATGGAGAGACTTGAAGCTAATCGAAGACGAGTAGCAGTGCGACGTGGTGAAGAGACAGTTGAGGAACGTGAAGTCCGGCTGCAGTCTGAACGGCAGCGTCGAATACGGGCAGTGCAAGCAGATGGATGGATCTAAGAAGGGCAGCTTTTAGCTATGACCCTAGAATTGAATTCTCCGCGCACCCTAAAGTGGTAATAGGAGAAATCGATGTGATATGTGCTCACTGTCGATAGGAAATTTGCAGGCGAGGCACCAGGTATGTGCTGCTCTAACGGCAAAGTTAAACTGCCCCTTTTGAGAGATCCACCTGAACCGTTGTGTTCATATTTGAATGGCACAACCCAAGAGTCACGGCATTTCTTGCAAAACATTAGGAAGTATAACTCAAGCTTTCAAATGACATCATTCGGAACCACCGCAGTGATCGAATAAAGTGGGTTTATGCCAACTTTCAAAATCAAAGGACAGGTGTATCACAGAGCTGGGTCGCTACTGCCCGCCGCAAATCAGGAACCAAAATTTTTACAGCTCTATTTTGTTTCCAATGAGCAAGTGCAGGCAAATAAACGATGCGCCAATGTACCTGGCGTTAGGGAGGATATCGTCTTGAGTTTGCAGAAGCTGCTACATCAGCGAAACCCCTTGGTACGTATGTTTAAAACCGCATTAGACAATATGCCGACAGATGAGCATAGAATAGTGATCTATGCAGACAAAAGGCCAGCAGGTGAGCACGGAAGGCGAATTAATGCGCCGTGTACCTATGAAGTAGCGATTGTCATGATTGGAGAAGAATTTAACGGACGCGATATTGTGATTCAAAAAAAAGGCGGAGATCTGCAGCGTATCTCAGAGACTCATAGGTTTATATGACGCTCTGCAGTACCATTGCTGTTCTGGGAAGGAGAAGATGGTTACCATTTCAATTTAAAACAGTTTGATCCAAATACTGGAAGGTATACAAACAAGAAGGTCTCAGCCATGGACTTCTACGCGTATCGTATAATGATGAGAACTACTTCGGCTAATCACGTCTTAAAATGTTCTCAGTTGTTTCATCAATTCATTGTCGATATGTATGCCAAAATTGAAGCTGAGCGTCTTCTGTACATTCGGCTTAATCAAAAAAAGTTGAGAGTGGAGGATTACATTCATCTGAGGGATGCTGTTGCTAATGATTTGAACAGCAGAGAGATAGGACAAATGGTGATATTGCCAGCAACATTCACTGGCAGTCCAAGGCATATGCATGAATATGCTCAGGATGCTATGTGCTACGTGAGAAATCACGGGCGTCCAAATCTATTCATTACTTTCACGTGCAACCCGAAATGGACTGAAGTAACTCAGGAGCTGATGCCTGGCCAAACGCCTGCCGATCCTGCCGATCGGCATGATTTGACAGCACGAGTCTTTAAGCAAAAATTTGATAAACTGATGGACGTCATAACGAAAATCATGTTTATGGAGAGACTCAATGTTGGATGTCGATTGAGTGGCAAAAAAGGGGTCTTCCGCATGCGCACATTCTGATATGGTTGAAGGATAAGATTTGTACAACTCAGATAGACGATGTTATCTCGGCTGAGTTTCCGGATCCGGAAAACGATCCGTTGCTATACGATGTTATCTCCAAAAATATGATCCACGGACGTGTGGACCATTGAATCCAAATTCACCATGCATGAAAGACGGAAAGTGTTCCAAGAAATATCCTCGCCAAACACTTTTAGAGACTCAGACAGGAAATGATGGCTATCCTCTGTACCGAAGAAGAAGACCGGAAGATGGAGGATACACTACGAAAGTTAGAGTGAGGATAGATGGGCAGATGACAGAAGTGACAATAGATAATAGATGGGTTGTACAATACACGCCGTTGCTCTCAAAGATGTTCCAGGCCCACATCAACGTTGAGTATTGCAATTCCGTAAAATCCATCAAATATATCTGCAAGTACATTAACAAAGGCGGAGACATGGCCGTGTTTAGGATTGAAAACCAAAACAGACCCATTGATGAGATATCAACCTATCAACTAGGAAGATATATCAGCAGTAATGAGGCCGTTTGACGAATATTAAATTTCAACATACACGATCGGTACCCACCTGTTCTTCATCTTTGTGTTCACTTGGAGAATGGATAACGCGTTTATTTCACAGCCGACAACGCACAAGAAAGAGCTGCTCAACCACTTGCTACAACTCTAACGGCGTTCCTTCAGTTATGTCAGGACGATGCTTCTGCAAGAACGTTGTTGTATCCAGAAGTTCCAAAATTTTACACTTGGAACAAAGCAACAAAGAAGTTTTGCAGAAGAAAACAGGGAACAATGGTACCGGGGCAGGAAGTGCGCGCTGCAGATGCTATAGGACGTGTATATACAGTTCATCCTGACAATGCAGAATGCTATTATTTTCGGCTCTTACTTCACACAATAAGAGGACCAACATTGTTCTCATTCATGAAAAGTGTGGATGGAAAGCAGTGTCAGACTTACAGAGAAGCATGTCAGAAGTTGGGTTTGCTGGAAAGCGATGAACATTGGGATAACACATTGTCGGAAGCGTCGGTGTCGAGCAGAGGTGCGATAGGTGGAGCCGGGCCCCCCAAAAGTGAAGGTGGTTCCAGCTACCACTGACCGGCCAAAAGTGAAGGTGGTAGTGCCGGACACTCACCTCCCAAAAACGTCGACGGGGGGGGGGGGGGTAACGTCGACTGAGGTAGGTGGATGAGGGGAGATGAATAGACAAACTTAAAGATTTTGAGAATGCCACGCTGATGAGTGAGTTGAAATCAAAGGCAGGCATGTCTATGATGCATGGAAAGTACTGGAAACAGACCAAAACCGATGTGCCAGACGTAACGTCATATTCTTGATGACATTAGAGCTGTACTTTGCTAGGTGTGCCGCATATAAGGATAAACAACGGGTGAGCAACACATTAGCACCCGAAATGCACCCACTTCACTACCGCTTTGAAGCGGTCATACAAACTTGTTGACATCTACGACTTCTTCGCGCTTTATATAGGGTATGATACTAAGGGGTCGCGTGATCGCGTGATCGCATAGAAGAATGCGAAACATTCAAAATAAGATATGAGAGTCGTCACCCTGATTCAAAATAAGATATGAGAGTCATCATTCTGAAACCAGAACACAAAGTTAATGATTGTGATTGTGACATCCGCATCAAAGCGTCAATTCGTAGCGCATAGCTCAAACTTGAAAAATATACGCTGCGTGACGGGACCCGTAGTGCGAGCAAATCTCTCGCCGACATAATGGCATCTGGCCTCTCCTCTGGTCATCGTTGAAGGGCGTTATATTTTCACATTCCTTTTTCTGGATTCGATCGCAAGCTGGACACTCCTCGTTCGTGCGGTTAAGGATAGGAGGGACGCAGAAAGCTCTGCCGTCGCGCTTGAAATGATCAAGTGTACATTATAGTAAGGATATATATATATAGGGTGCGGAAAAAGTACTGTCCCTCCAACTTGTCCCCTGAAATACCTTAAACACAAAGCAAATCTGTAGTTTTTTGATTCCCATACGTAGGGAGGTCCTTGAAATTAGATAAAGATAAGTTTGATTTGAAACTGTTTGCTTCTGTCTATTTGAACAAGTGATAAAAGCGCGCAAGAACATTAACCATGCGCCGATAGCATACAAGTGCAATTTTGGACCGTAACTATACCACCAGCATTAATAAGGTTCAAATCAAGCTGGTGTGTAGCGCATGATTTCTTCTCCAATATTCTATACCCACTATAGATGAACTATGGATTGGTGATTCTTGTTTTGGTCAAATAAGGAAGATTGTATCACACGCAATCCGCGAAATTATTCGAAAAGAGGCGAGTCAGGACTGCGCTTGCGTAACGAATTGGATCCATATTATGACTCAAGGTCCCAGATTATACCAAAAAGTGACAGGAATAAAAGAGCATCGGACTTTATCTACAGCACGATTTTGGGGCGATAAACGATTATACCTAGTCTCTGTGCCACGTTTTCTGAACGGACTCTGCTGCGCCGCAGCCACTTCCACGATAGAAAAATTCACAACTTTTCTTCTAGTGCAGCTGCTGACTGGCTACTTTCACAATATTTCGGTGCCCACTACCACATTCCTTAACCAGTGGAGGATTTCTCAATTCCGCGTGACAAACAAAAAATTTCACAAAAATCTTCACACTTCTGCGCATCTGTAATGGGGAGTTGCAAGATTTGATATAAAATGGGCTGCGAAAAGGAATTTGCCGCCGGGTCCCTTCGTAAAATTTTGAGGCCAGTTTTTGTAAAATGCTAGAATATATCCACCTCTTGGGAATTATGTCAAATTTACCAGAAAAACCTGTGAATCACGCCGATTTTTTGAACTATATTTTGAGGGAGAGTATTTTTTCCACACCCTGTATATATACAGGGTGTCCCAAAATAATGTGCACACTCTTTGATTTTGAATAACTCTCTTATTAAGAGGTCTTTCGAGAAGCGGTAAGCGCCATTTTGTAGAGCTGGCTTCAACTTAGATTTGCATTATAGAGCGAATCACCGACCGCTCTTCATTACTGTAGGATTACGGTGGAAACTTGGAACATATGGTTTCACTGTGGAAAAAAATTGTGGAAACTTGTGTAATAAGGTTATGATGGACGCTGAGCTTAATAATCTACTATTCACAAGATTACGAAGCTTTCTAATTGGTGTAACCGCACTTTTTAGAAACATTGAAAAAATGGTCGCTACCTCTTACCTGGCATAACTCTTCAATAAAGCATCATAATAGGTTGGGAACTTTACACTTATAATCAGCAACTCTAATTAGCCTAGTGTAAAAGCTTTCAGACTGTTTTGATTCTTTTCTGAGGCAAAATATGGCCTTTCGTAGCCCAAAACCCTCTTTCAAGTTTCTACCGTAATCCTACAGTAATGAAGAGCGGTCGGTGATTCGCTCTATAATGCAAATCTGAGTTGAAGCCAGCTCTACAAAATGGCGCTTACCGATTCTCGAAAAACCTCATAATAGGAGAGTTATTTAAAACCAAACAGTGTGCACATTATTTTGGAACACCCTGTATATATTAGGTGGGTCCGAAAGTTCTGTCGTTTCTTCAAAATTTTGTAGCTTCGCGAGATCTCAACGGATTTGCTTGCTTGTAATTTTATTAGAGAGAATAATTCTTGCGCTTTCAACTGCTGTTTTGGGTAGCTTCAGTTTCACATTGAGTGCAGAGATAAAAATGGAAAACTAAGACCATGTAAACTCTGACCATTTTAAGTTAGTTCACCAAAAATCTAGAATGCTGCAGAAAAATCTGAAATCGTCAGTACATATGTTTTTTGGCCTACTCTTTGCAAATGTGAAGAATTTGTGGTGTTTGGACGTCTCTGTGAGAAGTTATGATTTTCGAGTTTACTGCGGAAAACGCCAAATTACGCCAAATTAATTAATTTGTCAATTTTCGCGAAAATCATAACTTCTCACAGAGACGTCCAAACACCACAAACTCTTCAAAATTGTAAAGAGTAGGCCAAAAAACATATGTACTGACGATTTCAGATTTTTCTGCAGTATTCCAGATTTTTGGTGACCTAACTGAAAATAGTCAAAGTTTACATGTTCTTAGTTTTCCATTTTTATCTCTGCATTCAGTGTGAAACAGAAGCTCCACAAAACAGCAGTTGAAAGCGGAAGACTTATTCTTTCTAATAAATTTACAAGCAAGCAAATCCGTTATGATCTCGAGAAGTTACAAATTTTTGAAAATGAAACGACAGAACTTTCGTACCCACCTAATATATATGTGTATATATTAGGTCATCCCTAAAGTATTTTCGCTTTTTTCAAACGGTTGCCACATTCGATGGAACAAACTTTTCCAAGAGATCTTGGTAGCGTTCGATGCAGAATTTCATTCTCTTTCTGAAGGTTGTAAAACGTTGCAAAACAGTCAATCAGCTTTCAGAAAATGACCAAAATCTGCGACCCATGCTTTTTGAGATGGTCAAGTTTCACGATTTTTTAAAATTTTCATATCAATCCTCAGGAGGAGTTCAAGTAAACATTCGATAGAGTAAATTTTATGTAATACAGTGCAACTTTTTTCTCTTTTCCATAGGTTGTCATACATTTTTAATAGAATTTTAACTGATGCTACCGATTTCCATACTTGGACAGCTAAATCCTTGTAGAACATCGAAGGAAGAACAGCTGTTTGATGCAGCATTTTCTCCTCTTTCTAATGGGTGTTTTGTTCCCGATTCGTTTAGTTTTCGGGGATAAAATGATCCTAATTCATTTTTAAAGGAGCCCCAGGCTGCACCCTGTGCAGCCCCAGGCTTTTCCATAGGTTGTCATACATTTTTAATAGAATTTTAACTGATGCTACCGATTTCCATACTTGGACAGCTAAATCCTTGTAGAACATCAAAGGAAGAACAGCTGTTTGATGCAGCATTTTCTCCTCTTTCTAATGGGTGTTTTGTTCCCGATTCGTTTAGTTTTCGAGGATAAAATGATCCCAATTCATTTTTAAAGGAGCCCCAGGCTGCACCCTGTGCAGCCCCAGGCTTTTCCATAGGTTGTCATACATTTTTAATAGAATTTTAACTGATGCTACCGATTTCCATACTTGGACAGCTAAATCCTTGTAGAACATCAAAGGAAGAACAGCTGTTTGATGCAGCATTTTCTCCTCTTTCTAATGGGTGTTCTTTGTTTTCGATTCGTTTAGTTTTCTGAGATAAAATCATCACAATTCATTTTTTAAGGAGCCCCAGGCTGTACCCGGAAAACTCGAAATTTGATATTTCGAATCCGTAAACTCTCATTTGCTCTATAAATTCAATATTAAGTAATATATCATCTTGAAAGCTTGAAATTCCGAGTAATTACTGATGTTTGATGCGATTGTGGCTGAGGTGGGACTGCCAAAATCGGATGGCTTTGTTAAAAAAATCTTTTGAGAGATTACGGCGAGCTACGAGAAAGAAAAAAAAGAAATACTGTATTCTATGAGGTTTGCTCTATCGAATCGTCACTTGAACTCCTCTTGATGATTGATATGAAAGTTTTAAAAAATCGTGAAACTTGACCATCTCAAAAAGCATGGGTCGCAGATTTTGGTTATTTTCTGAAAGTTCATTGACTGTTTTGCAACAGTTTTACAACCTTTAGAAAGAGAATGAAATTCTGCATTGAACGCTACCAAGATCTCTTAAAAAGGTTTGTTCCATCGAATGTGGCAACCGTTTAAAAAAAGCGAAATTACTTTCGGGACGACCTAATATACAATATATTAGGTCGGTCCGAAAGTTCTGTCGTTTCATTTTTGAAAATTTGTAACTCTGCGCGTAATTTTATTTGAAAGCATAAGTTTTTCGCTTTCGAACACAGTCTTGATTAGCTTCTATTACGCACTGACTGCAGAGATAAAAATGAAAAAGTAAGACCAACTAAGTTTTGCTCATTTTAAGTTAGGTCGCCATAAATTTGAAACGCTACAGAGAAATTTGAAAAGTCTAGTATATAAGTTTTTTGACCCACTCTTTATAACTGTGAAAAGACTGTGCTGTTTAAACGCCTCTGAGAGAAGTTTTGAATTTCGAGTTAACTCAGAAAACGCCAAAATTAATTAATTTGTCACTTTTTCCGAAATTCATAACTTCTCTCAGAGACGTTCAAACAGCACAGTCTTTTCACAGTTATAAAGAGTTGGTCAAAAAACATATATATCACAGTTATAAAGAGTTGGTCAAAAAACGTATATACTGAACTTTTCAGATTTTCCTGTAGCGTTTCAAATTTATGGCGACCTAAATTGAAATGAGTAAAACTTAGTTGGTCTTACTTTTTCATTTTTATCTCTGCACTCAGTGAGTAATAGGAGCTAACCAAAACTGTGTTCGAAAGCGAAAGACTTATGCTTTCAAACAAAATTACAAAGGTGCAAATCCGTTGGGATAGTGCAGAGTTACAAATTTTCAAAAATGAAACGACAGAACTTTCGGACCGACCTAATATATTAGGTTGGTGCAAAAGTAATGCGCGTTTTTCTAACCCTTGTTTCAAGATAGTTTTTCTCCATCAAAGTTTCTCTTGTGAAACTTACCCAGCATACTATCAAGAAGCTTTTATGCTCTATTCAGTGGTGGTTGAAATAAGCTTCTAGCCTCATTCGTTAGAAATTTCTAGAGCTTCATACAACCGCAATCAAAATCAGAATTTCATTGCACTTACTTTTTTGGCCAGAATTTCAGCGCGAGTAAACGCATTCTCTTGAAAATTTAACTGCTGTATGAGGTAGAATTTTTCTACGTTATGCACACTTTGCTGTTTTCTCAAAAATTATTTAGACTGAAATTTCGGCGTCTCAACATGAGTGATGATTTTGACCATTCCGTGGCCCATAGATTTCCTTTGAAGAAGGCAATCGCCAAAGTTTCGCTCATTTCTGTAAGCGTAAGAGTGGGCCTCCTGTTGACAGTTTTTGCAGAAATGTGGAAGCTGTTCAGTACACAGAAAATCAAAAATCTCCATATTTTGGGATTTTGAGGGCTACGAAAAAATGTCGGAAAAAGCGGGCAATTTTGAATATTATTTTTTCACATTCGCGAATCTTCTTTGTTTGAGCTCTTTTCAACTTTTTTTCGTACTACTGGCTTGCGGCTACAAGACAGTCAACTTTTCATTTAAACCAACAAATCTTGAAGGAAGTTATGATCACTTAAAAACGAGGTTTCCGGAAATTTTTTTTGCTTATTAATCCATATTTTTCCACCTTGTGATGTTAGCACAAGTTAGTGTGCGCTATACAGAGAAAAGTTTGGTGCCTCTGATGGACTTGACCGCACTGAAAAATACGGATTTTTTAGAAAGTTACAACACGTCAAAGTGGGAACTCGCAAAACGCGCATTACTTTTGCACCAACCTAATATATCAGTGGCGTACTGAGGGGGGGGGGGGGGGGCGCCCCCCCCGCGAGAATGGGTCGCGAAATTTTTGAAAGTTACTTATAAGGGTTATAAAAATGTGCAAAGGACTTGTTTATACTTGTAAATAATTAAAATAATTGTTAAAAAAAATTAAAAATTCAAATTAGCCTTGTAAAAAAAATTTTTTCGGGGGCGTGGCGTCAGCCACGCCCACTTTTTCCAGATTTCCAGATTTTAGGAATTGGGGACCCGCAAAAATTTTGAAAAGCACACCTAAAATTTTTTCGGAGTGCGTGGCTAAAGCCACGCACCCTCATTCGAGAAAAATTTTCGAAGCCCCCCCCCCCCCGAGCGGAAATCCTGGTTACGCCATTGATATATGTATTAGGTTGGTCCGAACTGTCCCACCATTTTCAAAAAATCATAACTTCCTCCTAACATGATGTTTCTGCATGGCTAAAAACTTGTTGAAAAGAGCAATTTATGTACATTCTAAAACTATGTTGGCCACTATCCAATGAGCTTTGAATGCAGAGATAAAATTGGGAAAAGGAAATCACTCCAATTTCGGAATTTTTAAGCAAGCCCGATAAAAAATCCAAATGTGTGCCATAAAATCCAAAACAGGAAGTATCCTAGGTTTTTTAATCCCCTCTTTTCAGCTGAGCAAAATTCGCGCTGATCGAGCTCTGTTGAAAGAAGTTGCGATTCTCAAGAAAAAATGCCAAAAAATCAGTTTCTTAAGAAAATTGATTTTTTGACATTTTTTTCAAAAAATCATAACTTTCCGAAGAACAGCTCGATTAATGCGAACATCGCTCAGCCGGAAGAGGGGGTGAAATAGTCTAGGATATTAGCTGCTTCGGATTTTCTGACACAGTTTGGGAAATTTTAACGGGCTTGCCTCAAAATTCCGAAATTGAAGTGATTTCGTTTTTCCAATTTTATCACTGCTTTCAGAGCTTAGTAAATAGCAACCAAAACACTTCTAGAAAGTGCATGAATTGCTGTTTTCAATGTGATTTTAATCTTGCAAAAACATTGTGTTAGGAAGAAGTTACGATTTTTTGAAAATGGTGGGACAGAACTTTCGGACCAGCCTAATATATATATTAGGTTGTCCCGAAAGTTTTGTCCGTTTTTTCAACCTATCATAAAAATACGTGGAACAAAGATAGGGAAACGCTTTAAGCACTATCCGACGCATCTTCTCCTTCTCTTTCTAACTGTCATGCTTCCATGCCGATTAATCTTTTGTTCACTGAGATAAACGCCGAAATTTCGAACCCATGGTTTTTACTATGTCCAAGTTTGGCAATTTTTCACAATCTTTATTTTTGACTTTCGGAAAAGCTTTGACAACAGTTAAATAGAGCAAACAAAGCGCAATGCAATGCAATTATTTGGCATATCTAGCTGGCTTTTCAATACTTTTAAAGATAATTTTTTCAAAAGTCTTCACTTTTGCAAAGTTCTAAAATACAAAAACGCCTCGAACACTAACAACTCATCGGATTTTGAAGCTTTCAAAAACCGATTACGATTATCCACTTTTTTTACGAAGCAAATGAGCGTTTACCGCTTTGAAATATAAGATTTTGCGTTTTACGTGTACACGCTGGGGTGGGGTCAATTTCAAGAATTATGAAAATTTTATCGCCAAAGACCCCGCAAATTGGAGAGAAAATGCAGTCACTGGAAAGAGGAGGAAAAGCTGCATCGAATAACACCTTGATTGTGCGCCGTTTTATGATCTCTGAGTACTCTGCGTTGATACCACTGCTT